>JAUELO010000142.1:308303-321906 GCA_032357855.1 Amphibolips quercusostensackenii
AAGACATTCTAGAGAAAAAAAAGGATTTTTTAAAGTTAGATTAGGCGGTAGCGCCTAATCTGGCGTTTTATGAAACTGTTGTTTGCGCCTAATTTTTTTTATTTCAGTTGAATATTACATTTATGTAAATCAAGCCAGGTTATTTGATTTTGAACATTCTTTCTATATCAAAAATTAATTTTTTATACCCTTTATGATTCCCGAAGACAATATATGAAGGATAAGTCAGTGTCGCCACATTTAACAAATATTATGATTTCTTATGCAATTATTTGTTAAAAATCATAACGAAGTACTTTGATTTTAAAATATAAATATTATAATAATAAACAATGTCTTTTATCTATATTATATTTTATATAATTTTATTATACTATTTTTTGTTTTAATCTCATGTGATAAAATGGTTAGAACATATTTTCACTTCATTTAAATAAATTTAATAGTCACTTGCAGTAAAAATAAAAAATTGGCAAAAAGTGCTGGCAGCAGGAATCGAGCCCCGACTTTCCGGTTACAAACTCGGACCGATACAGCCTTATCTAACTTTTGGTAACGACATATGACGGGAAAAGCATAATTACAAAAGAATTGCAAAGGTTCTATGTTTTCCTCGTAAAACTGAAGAAAAGCATCTAAAAATTGAAAATTCGAAGAGAAGTTTTGAAAAAGCAGAGTAATCTAATTTAGAAATGAATTCAAATTTTTAACCAAGAAGATTAATTTTTAACTAAAAAAATAATTTTCAACAAAATACATTAACTTTTAATAAATTGTTTTATTTGCATAAAAAATCAACAAAAAATGAAGTACGTAAACTTTCAGGTGAAAAATAATTTTTGAAAAACGAAAAACGATTTTTTAATAAAATAGGTTAATGTTTAACCATAAACAAAAAATGTTAATAAAAATCATGAATTTGTGATAAAAAAAATGTTGACAAAGTAGTTCAAGTTTCAACCAAGTAGTAAAACTTTAAGTAAAAAAATTTATCTTGCGCAATGAAAAATAATTTTCTACCAAAAACAGCAATTTTAAAACAATTTTTTCCTACCAATAAAGACAATTTTTTAACAAAATACATGATATTTAAACCAAATAGTTGAACTTTTGACAACAAAAAATCAGTTTTTAGGCAAAAATTGAATACTTAAACTTGCTGGTAAGAATGAATTTTTAACAAAATAGTTAAATTTTTAACAGAAGAGATTGATTTTAATAATAAGTGAAAGTGATGAATCTTAAAGACTATGAATCTACGCAAAAAAAAAAATTTTCAACAAAGTATTTCAACTTTAACCATGTGGTAAAATATCCAATAAAAAAAGTAGAATTCTCAACACAAAAATGTAACAGCCAATATTTCATCGATAAAACATTTAAATTTTAAATAAAAATCATATAATATTTCAACAAATAAAAAATGTATTCTAAGTAAAAAATAGTTGAATTTAATTAAAAACACGATTTTTAACATTTATTTTTTACCAGTATAAAAGAAAATTTCAATTTTTTTCAACTTTTATGACTTTTAAAGCTAATATTTCAGAGATAAGTTAGTCCCGCCACACCCTTGCAAGGTTATGATTCCTTTTGCAATTTTTTGTTAAAAACCATAACTGAGTACTCTAATTTCAAAATATAAGTATTAAAATAAACAATGCCTTTTGTGCATATTCTATTTTTATTTTAATCTCATGTAAAAAAATAATCAAAAGTATATTTGCCTGATTTAAATAAATTTGATAGCCACAAGCAACAAAAATAACGAAAAAAAATCTCGGCAGCAGGAATCGAACCCGGACTTCCTGGTTACGAACTCAGACCGCTGCCGCCTGATCTAACATTTCGTGGCGACCTATTACGGGGAAGTATGAATCCAAACAAAATTCCAGAGAGAAAAGCACCCAAAAATTGATAATTCCGAGAAAAGTTTTATGAAAGTAGAGTAAACTAATTTAGAAATGAATTTAACCAAGAGGACAAGATCATTTTAGTTTCGTGAAACGCAATTAAGAGTTTCTCTAGGAGTGAAATTACAATCCAAGTTTGTAGAGAGAAACGCGTGAGACTCCTTTTTTTTGAGTCCTGGTAAAACAAAAGTCCAAAAAGCACGAGGGTATAAAAGACCCGGCGACGTTTTTTTTCTGGTGTTATGCCACTCCAGGGAAGGCCATTAACTTTGCACACTGCACCTGCACATCGTACGTGCTGCAGAATGATGATGGGGTTTAAACGAAAAAGGGAGGGGGAGGAACAACCCCTATTTTCTTTCACCGACTCTTTCACGTAGCACAAAGACATCACTCTCCCCGAGTATTTTGGACTCGCACTTTCTCATTTCAGAGATATGCTTCAGAAACTGAGAACTTGATTAGAAAAAAAATCCTTCACTCTCGAAGCACTGCGCACTGACACTCAAGATGCACATTTCTTTCCTTATTTGCAGAAGTACTTTCCCTACTTTAAAATGTCAGTCCCACCAAACTTCGTTTAATAATTGGAGCGGTATTTTTCGTACTTTGGTGAAAAAAATTCCGTGGTGAAAAATTCCCGTTGTTGAGAAATTTCCGTAGTGGTTGACTTGTCTTGATGATGGCTTACCTTGAGAAGAATTGACTGGTGTGACTAGTCAACCGGACTTTTGGCAGTTGACTGTGCCGTCGAGGAAGATTCCTGGACGGATCGTCGGCTTCGTCGGGAGAAACCACGTGATGACTTTTTGAAGAAGCTGATTGGTTGGAACATTTTTAGGCGAGCTGTGCTACTGAGCCAAAAATAATTCTAAACTGTAAACGGAGCCGCGACGCCGACGCTCAAAGCGGGCTCAAAACTGGTGAAAAGATGAGTATTCTGTTGATGACGAAAGCAGGTTCCCGTTCGGATAAGCCCTCCTTTTTTCATATTTTTTTGTTCTACTTTATCCATCTCCTCTTTCAAGTAGGCATTTAAAAAAATTTCTCCTGTTTCATTTTCTAGTAGTTTTGTTTTTGGTTGAAAATTAACTTTTTTCAACTAGAAATTTAGCTATGAAATTTGAAGTTGAAAATTCATATTTTTTAGTTAAAATTTTTTTTAATCTGTTGAAAATTCGTGTTCTTTATGAACAAAATCAATCTCATCAGTTTAGAATTCATCCTTCTGATTAAAAATTCATTTGTTTGGTTTAAACTCCAACTATTTTATAAAATATTTGTATTTTCTTGAGTCATTAAATTTTTGTAAATTTAAATTAAAATCTTTTTTGGTTGAAATATCAATTATACTTTTTGCTAAAAATTAATCTTCCTTTGCTTGAAAAACCCATTACTCGGTTAAAAGTTGAACAATTTTGTTAAAATTCAATTTTTTTTGTGAAGTATTTATCATTTTAGTTAAAAATTCATCTTCAGAATGGAAATTTAAACGAATTGTTTTAACTGACTATATAACTATTTCAGTATTGATTGAAAATTTCTATTTTCAAATGAATATTTATGTTTAATGTTCGAAAATTACATTGTTTGGTTAAAAATTCCTCTTTTTGGTAAAAATTCATCTATTTTGGTAGAAAATGCAACCATTAGGTTAAAAATAAAAACACTTATTCGAAAAATTAACTACTTGGTAGAAGATTAATTTTTTGATTAAAAATTAACTTTTTGTCAACTGAAAATTTTATTATGATAATCTTCTGACTTGAAATTAAACTATTTAATTAAATATTTGTAGTTTATTATGACATATAAGTGTTCTTAATTTTCATGAAAAATTTTTTCAAGTAAAATATCATTAATTACACTGCACGTTAAAAATTATTCTTTTTTGCTTTGAAATTAAACAACCTGGTTGAGAATTGAACAATTTTTTATAAATAAATTTTTTTGTAAAGATTAATAATATTAGTTAAAAATTTATATTCTCAGATAAAAATTTATATTTTCCATTTAAAAATATAATCATTTAGTGCAAATTCAACTAAAAGGTTAAAAATAAAGCCACTTTTTGAAAAAATTAACTACTTGGTAGAAGATTAACATTCTGGTTGAATATTATGTGTTTGGTTGAAAATTAACTTTTTGGCAACTAAAAATTTAACTGTTATATTATTAATTAAAAATCTCTTCAGTTAAAAATGAATGTATTCTTTTAAAAATCCGTGTTTTTTTAGAAGAAAATTTATCTTGTCAGTTGAAAATTTATCCTTTTCGTTAAAAGTTCATCTTTTTGATTTGAAATTTAAGTATGTAATTAATTATTCGTATTTTCTTCCAACGTTTAAGTGCTGTTAATTTTGATGAAAAAATTTTTTGCGTAAAATATTATTAATTACGCTTTTCATTAAAAATTACTCTTTTTTGCTTTAAAATTAAACTACATGTTCGAAAGTTAAACAATTTTGTTCAAAATTAATTTTTTTTTTGAAGATTCATAATTTTAGTTAAAAATTCATTTTCGGAATAAAAAATTTAACCAAGTTTTTAAAATAAAAATATAACTGTGTCGGTGTTGGTTTAAAATTTATTTCTTTAAATGAAAATTGATATTTTGTTTTTGAAAATGCAATCATTTGGTGAAAATTCAACTACAAGGTTAAAAAAAATGAAGCCAATTATTTAAAAAATTAAATACTTTGGTTTAAAATAAACTTTTTGTTAACTAGAAATTTAACTGTTATATTTTTAATTGAAAATTCATCTCTTCAGTTAGAAATGAATGTATTCTGTTGAAAATTCGTGTTTTTTAGCAGAAAATTCATCTTGTCAGTTGAAAATTCATTTCTTTTCGTTTAATATTTATCTCTTAAATTTAAAATTCAATATTTAATCGAATATTTGTATTTCTTTTAACATTCAATTGTTTAAGATTTAAATTAAAAATTTTTTGAATAAGATATTATTAATTGCACTTTTTATTAGGAAATATTCTTTTTTGCTTTAAAATCAAACTACCTGGTTGAAAGTTAAAAAATTTTGTTGAAAATTAATTTTTTTGTGAAGATTCATAATTTTATTTAAAAATCAATCTTTATAACAAAAAATCAAGCAGTTTTTTAGCTGAAAATATAACTATTTAATTATGGGTTATTTAATTTATATTTTTAAATGGAACTTGATATTTTCTTTTTGAAAATTCAATCATTTGGTGAAAATTCTATTAAAAGGTTAAAAATGAAGCCACTTATTTGAAAAATTAACTTCCTGGTAAAATATTAACTTTTTGGTTAAAAAGTAACTTTTTGTAAACTGAAAATTTAATTACTACATTTTTATTTAAAAATGTATCTCTTTAGTTTAAAATTTATTAATTCTGTAGAAAATTCGTGTTTTTAGCATAAAATTTATCTTATCAGATAAAATTTCATCCTTTTCGTTGAAAATTCGTCTCTTTGATTCAAACTTTCAGTATTTTATTATTTATCGGTATTTTCTTATAACATTTCATAGTTTTTAAATTTAATAAAAATATATTTTTTTGGCAAAATATCATTAATTGCACATTTCGTTAAATATTATTTTTTTTTGTTTTTAAATTCAACTACTTGATTAAAAGTTGAACAATTTTGTTGAAAATTAATTTTTTTGCGTGAAAATTCATTATTGCAGTTGAAAATTTATCTTCATAATGAAAAATTAATCTAGTTTTTTTAGCTAAAAATGACACAATTTCATTATTAGTTGAAAATTTATATTTCAATATGAAAATTGATATTTTCTTTTTAAAAATTCAATTATTCATTTGAAAATTCATCTGTTTGATGACAATTAACTTATTTAAATTAAAAAAATTAACTAATACTTTTGTAGTTAAAAATTAATTCTTTTCAGTTGAGAATTCATGTTTTCTTTTCAAAATTTGTGTTTTTAACAGAAAATTAATCTTATCAGTTCAAAATTTATCCTTTTTGGAAATCCATGTCTTTGGTTCAAACTTGAACTATTTTATCAAATTTTTATTTTTTGCAGCATCTAATTGTTTATTATTTGAATTTTAATATTTTGATGTTGAAATATTAATATAAACATTTTTTTTTTAGTGAATTCATTTTTTTTCTTGAAAATTTTACAACCTGGTTAAAAGTTGCATTATTTTATTAAAACTCAATTTTTCGTAAAGATTCATCATTTTAGTTGAATTTTGGTGAAAATTGAATTTTAGTTGAATTTTTTTGGTTAAATTTTGGTTGGATTTTGGTGAAAATTCGACTAAAGGTTTAAAAATTAAACCACTTATTCAAAAAATGAGCTACTTGGTAAAAGATTAACTTTTTAGTTAAAAATTAACTTTTTGTTAACTAAAAATGTAACTATCACATTTGTAGTTAAAAATTTATCTTTTTCAGTCAGAAATTAATGTATTTTGTTGAAAATTCGTATTTTCTTAGCAGAAAAATAAACTTAGTTAAAATTTTTTATTTTCTTATAGAATTAAATTGATTAATATTTAAATTAAAATATATATTTTTTTAATATCATCAAATAAACTTTCTTTAAAAATTTATTTATTTTTTGCTTAAAAATTTAACTACCTCATTAAAAGTTTAGCTAATTTATTTAATATCAATTTTTTATGGAAATTCATCATTTTACTTAAAAATTCATCTTAAGAATGGAAAATTTACTCAGTTTTTTTAACTAAAAATATAAATATTTTTTTACCGGTTGAAAATTTATATTTTTAAATGAAAATTTCTCTTTGCTATGTAAAAATTGAATTATTTAGTCGAAAATTAAGGTCGGATGTACCCTGCTATTTTTCATATTTTTTCATACTTTTTTATTCATCTCTTTTTTTAGGCATACATTTTAAATAATTTGTTCTGTTTCCTTTCCCAGTAGTTTCTCTTTTGGTTAAAAATTAACTTTTATTTCCAAATGAAAATTCAGCTAATAAATTTTTAGTTGAAAGTTGATCTTTTTTAGTTAAAAATTCGTGTTTTTTTAGCAGAAAATTAATCTTATTAATTCAAAATTAGTCGTTTTTAAAATTTATCTCTTTGGTTCAAACTTAAACTATTTTATTGAGTATTATGATTTTGTTTTTGCATTCAATTGTTTTCAATTTGAATGTAAATATTTTTTTTATTAAAATATTAAAATAAAAACTTTTCATTGAGAGTTCATTTTTCTACCTTAAAAATTGTACGACCATTTTATCATCATTTTAATTGGAAATTTATCATTAAAATGCTAAATTTAAACAGTTTTTTTAACTAAAAATATAACTATTTCATTGCACTTTAAAACTTTTTGGTTTTTAAATAAAAATTTATACTTTTTTTTAAAGTTCAATTATTTGGTTGAAAATTCATTTTTTTTGGTGAAAATTCAACTGTTTTCGTAAAAATACAACTATACTGTTAAAAATGAAACCATTTATCTAGAAAAATCACATACTTTGTATAAAATTAACTTCTTGGTTCAAAATTAATTTTTCGCTAACTGAAAATTTAACTATTACATTTGTAGTTGAAAATTTACCTTTTTTAGTTAGAAAATAATGTATTTTGTTAAAATTTCGTGTTTTTTTTAAGCAGAAAAATAATCTACTCAGTTAAAAATTCATCCTTTTTGTTAAAAATTCATCTCTTCGGTTTAAATTTTAAAGATTTTATTGTATATTCGTATTTTTTCATTGCATTAATTTTTTAAAATCAAAATTAAAATTTTTGTTGATATTAAAATATCATCATTGACACTATTCTTTGACAGTTTATATTATTTGCTTGATAATTTAATCACCTGGTTGAAAGTTTAACTATTTAAAAAAAATCAATTTTTTCTAATTACTTATCATTTTATTTAAAAATTCATTTTCAAAATGGAAAATTACTAGTTTTATTAACTGAAAATATAACTATTTATTATGAGTAGAAAACTTATATTTTTGAAAAAAAATTAATTTTTTCTATTTGAAGATATATTTATTTAGTTAAAAATTTAACTAATTTGGTAGAAAATTCAACTAGAATGTTCAAAATCTAACCAGCAATTGAAAAAATTAAATATTTGGCATAAGGTAAACTTTTTTGTTAAAAATCATCGGGCAGAAAATTCACCTTTTTTTATATAGAATTCATTTTTTTGTTAAAAACTTGTTTTGTTCAGTTTAATTCAACTGACAGAAAATATGATTTTTTTGTTAGGAATTAAGTTTTTAAAGTGAAAATCTAACTTTTCCATTTTTGGTTGAAGCCTTTTTTTTTTAATTTAACTATTTAGGGGAAAATAAAACTATTTTGGTAGAAAACGGAACCATTTGCTTTTGGACAGAAAATACCTCTTATTTAAAATTTTTTTCTTGGCTGTCGATTCAAAAATTTTGTTGCAAATTCGTTTTTTTTATGCAATTGAACTAGTCAAAAATCTCTTTTTTGTTGTTAAAAATTAATTCTTTAAGCAGAAAATTTGGCCATTCCATTTTTGTTTAAAACTTATGTTTCTTTTTTTTTAGTTTTACTACATTTGAAAATTTAACTATTTTGGTAAAAAATTTAACTATTTGGTTGAAGGTGGGAAATTTAATTGCTTTCTAAGAAATGTATGTATTTTGTTGCGAGTTCGTCGTTTTGGGTATAATATTAATATTCGGTTTTGAACATTCACCTTTTGGGCTATAAATTTATCTTTTTTTTTACACTGCGTCTTTTTTGGTTTCATTAAACTGGTAGAAAATTCTTTTTTTTTGGTGATAATTAATTTTTTAAACTAAAAAAGTAACTTTTTAATTTTTTGGGCAAAATAATTTTTGTTGTTGTTGACAATTCAACTATTTTTGTAGAAAAGTTAACCGTTTTGTGGAAATTTATGTATTTTATTTAAAATTATATTTTGTTGAAAATTATATTTTGTTTGAGGATTCAACGTTTTTTTAAATTCGTGTTTTTAGTTGAACTTACCGTTAAAAATTGTTTGTCGTTGTCAAAAATTAAGTTTTTTAAACCGGAAGTATAAGTATTCCATTTTCGGTTGAAAATTAATATTTTGATATTTTTTACATGCAATTTTTACTATTTGTTTGAAAATTCAGCTTTCTTGATTAAAAATTACATTTTTGCTGAAAATTTATCTTTTTAGGTTTAAAATTCAGCTATTTTCTTAAGTTATTTGTTATAGTCAAAAATTTATTTTTTTGTTGTTGAAAATTCGTCCGTTTGAATTGAAAATTCATACATTTAATAAGAAATATTGAATATTCCGATGAGGATTCACTAAGTTAAAAATTCAACTATTTTTGCATCATTTTGTCTGAAAATCAAATTTTTTTTTTAAATTCATGTTTTTAGTTGAATTCAACCAGTTAAAACATCGTTTTTTGTTTTGTTCAAAATTAATTTTATAAACTAAAAGCGTCGTCATTTCATTTCTTGTTAAAAATTACCCAGAAAAGAGCCGAAAATTTTTATTTTTGACCTGTAAATATAAAATTAAGATAAAGACAAGCTTTATACAAAAAAAGTGAATTTCCATAAAAAAGAAACCTAATTTTTTACTAAATAGTTTAATTTTCTAACAAAGAAAAATGATTTACAAATGAATGAATCCTTAACCAAATTATTGGATTTTTAACTAAGAAGAGAAATTTTCTACCAGAAAGACGTGTCTTTAAACAAACACACAAACTTTAAAGCAAATAGTAACATTTTTAATAAAAAAGATCAATTTTGTGACAAAAAAGACTAATTTTTAATCGAATAGTAAAATTTTTGAAATGAAAAAGATCAATTTTTAACCAAAAATAGAATAGTAAAATTTAAATAGAAAAATAATCAGTTTTAAAATAAGAACAGGAATGTTTTACGAAAAAAAAGAATCTTGTACCAAATAGTGGACATTTTCACTAAATTGTTGAATTTTTCATGGCAATAAGGCATTACAAAATAATTTTAAAAAATTTTTTCAAATAGATAGTTTAATTTTCTATTAAACATAGAAATTTTCATCTAAAATTATGAATTTCTAAATTAAAATAATAAATCTTCAAATAAAAATTTAACTTAAAAAAATTAGATTTACCTTCGACCAAATTGCAAAATTTTTTACAAAATTGTTGAGTCTTTTATGAAATTGTTAAGTTTTATATAAACTTAAAGAATTTTTCACAAAATGGTTAAATATTATTAAACAAAAAGGTAAATCTTCAACAAAACTTAATTTTTTGATCAACAAGGACGAATTTTGCATAAAAAAGTTAAATAAATCCAAACATATAATTTCAAACAAAAAATATCATTTTCAACGTAATAGTTGCATGTCTTACAAAAAAAAAAAGAATTCTCAAGAAAGTATATAAATTTTTAATAAAAGAGTATAAGTTTTATCAAAAAAGATCAATTTTTCACCCAAAACAATAAATTTTCACCAAATTAAATAAATTTTAAACTATGCAGTAAAAGTTTCAATCAAGAAGAATAATTTATAACAAAAAAGTAATACTTCAATTTTTATTCTGAAAAAGTTTATTTTTAACCAAATAATTAAATTTTTAATTAAAAATAAACACATTTTAGTCGAAAAAAAGTTAATTTGCTACCATGCATTTTCATTTTCTAGCAGAGAAATAAATTTTTAAGTGAAAGTATAAATCTTTGACTGAAAATTAGAATTGCTTAAAATCCGGTGCCACTTTTGATCAAACAGTAGAATTTTCTATTAAATTACTAAATTTGATATAAAATTCTTGAATTTTTAAGCGAGAAATACGATTTTTCTACCTAATAGTTAAATTGTCCATCTGCAAATGCGAAAATACGACAAAAAAGATTTTTCAGTTAATAAGCATGAGCTTTCTACAAAAAGGTGAATTTTTAACGAAAAAAATTATTTTTAACCTAATAGTTGCATGTTTTTACCAAAAAGACGAATTTTAAAATTCTTGAACTAAAAAAGATATATTTTAACCAGAAATAAAATAGTCAAATTTCCATCTCAAAAAATTAAATTTCAATATGAGGGAAAAAGAATTTTCTACAAAAAAAAGTTAATTTTTCATCAAACAGTTAAAATTTCTAGCAAATCTTTGAAATTTTAGGCCAACAAGGCAAATTTTTTACAAATGAGTTGCATTTGTTAACCGAACATACTAATTCTCCACAAAAAAGTTGATGTTGGATTGAAAAAGATGTATTTTTAAAGTTATATTTAAGTTATTAGTTTAAAAAATCATTTTTACCGTAAAAAGAACGAATTTTTAACAATATACTCTAATTTTCTACCAAAAAGATAAATTTCTAACTATTATAAAAGATTATAAATTTAAAGAAAAAATTATGAATTTGTAAGAAGAAGGATGAAATTTTAAGTAAAAATTTAAACTTTTAGCAAGGTGGTTCAGCTTCCAACCACCTAGTTGAATTTTTCACAAAACTGTTGAATTTTTTGTAAAATTATTAAAGCTACTAAAAAATTGTTGAGTTTTTGAGTCAAAAATACAAATTTTTCTTAAAACAGCTGAATTCTCAACCTAAAAATGTGAATTTTTTACCGGTAATTTGAACCAAGAGATTAATTTTTTATACAAAAAGGACAAATTTCCTACCAAATTATTTAATTTTAAATAGGTCTGTTGAATTTTCTACAAAGTTTTTAAATTTTTTAGAAAATAATTCGATTTTTCTGCAAAACAGTTAACTTTTATTCATCAAAGAAGAAGAATTCTCAAAAAACATATAAATTTTTGTCTAAATAGTTAAATTCACAAAATAAAAAGATGAATAATCAGCCGATCAAGACTAATGTTCAACAAGTTGTGTAAATTTTAAACCAAATAGTGAAATTTTTAATCAAGAAGATAATTTCTTACAAAAAAAAGTAACTTCAACAAATTCAAAAAATATTTAACTAGAGAGTTAACTTTTTAAACTAAAAAAAAAATGAACCAAAAATGGAATAGTTAAATTTTGTTAAAAAAATCAATTTGCATATACAAAAAGGAATTTTCTACAAAAAATTAAATATTATACAAAACAGTTAAAACTTCTACCAAATCGGTTAGTTTTTAAGCCAAAAAGACACAGTTGAATTTTCAACTAAATAGTTAAATTTTTAGTTAAAAAAAAAACGTTAAAAACAAAATGATGGTTTTTCAACTATAATTATGAACGTTTAACTGAAAATTTTAAATTTTAACAAAATAGTTTAACTTCTGACCAAATACTTGAATTTTCGACCAAATTGTAGAATTTTCATCCTGAAAATGTACATTTAAAAAAAAAAAAGATAAAATTTTTACAATAAGAGATGGATTTTTACTAAACCAAAAGAGTTGAATTTCACAACTTAAAATTATGTGAGCACTATAAAAAAATTTAATTGCAGAACTGATTTTTCACCCTCGGATTAACATAAAATATATCACTAAAACAACCAAAAACTTTTTAAAAATTATTTTGTAATAAAATCCTTGAAAAACTATGTAATAGCGCAAAAAGCAATAGATGCTCTTCCAAAAAAATGTTTTTTTAATGCTTAAACAAATTATTGAAAAATCCGAGATAGGAAAAAATTAATACCGTAATACGATTCTACTAAAAAAAATTTCCAAAATCTATGTATTTCACCATTTTTGATGTAATCGATTGGTAACGTAGCATAAATAAACATTTAAATATTACATGCTTTTTTTAAAATTGTTAACTTTAAAACAATTTATTAACAAATTATTAAGTATATAATGGCTTCAATTTAAAATAACTGATGTTGATTCATGATTTTTGAAACCGTATTATTAAAAAAGTATTATAACTTTTACAAATTTAATTTAAACCTTATCTCTTCAATCATCAACTTTAAATAATTCAACATAATTTAAAATCAGTTTAAGAGTGAAAAAACTTTGTTTCTGCTTTGAACTGCAGAAATATTTCAAATCTAAATATAATCAATGATCCCGTAAACAATCCTACATAACAGATGTTTCCTCGCCTACGGTATCCCACAAAAATAAAAAAAAGAAGATTGAATAAGCGCATTCAATTTTTTAAATTTTTTAATTCATTTATCTTAACAAGAATTTTAAATATAATAATAGCAAGTAGATTCCCGATTCTATCGATTACCGATAATTATTTCGATTTATGTATTTTTATAATTGTTCGTGGCGCCACCGCAGTGCTATATTATAAAGTACAATTTCTGTATTTTTTTGTGTGATATGAAATTAGTTTAAAAAAATTTTTACCACTTAAAATTTTTAGAATAATGTAAGGCGAAAATTACTCAAATGTTTTAATAAAAATAATAGTTTAATGTTTTTTATGTTTTTAACTATTTGATAAATTATTATCTGATCAATATTGTTTACAATATTAAATTACATAAAGATTGAATTTAAAGTCTTTTTCACTTTAGTGACATAAATTGATTATTAACTTGAAGGTCATATAATTGAATATTTTTAATATAATTTTTATAATGCAAGTTATTTTATGTTTAAAGTACGGATTGATAAATTATTGACACTTTCATTTTGTCACAGTATAACTTTACATAAAGTTTAAATTTTAATTATTGTCAATTTAGTATCATAAATTAATTATTTATCTGATGACTATGTAATTGATTAAACACTAGCTATTATTTGTACAATAAAAGTTTATTCCGCCTTTAAAATTAATTCATTACAA
>JAUELO010000142.1:353341-372371 GCA_032357855.1 Amphibolips quercusostensackenii
TATATCATATTATATTATATTATTATGCCTTTCTTTGTCATATGTAAAGCCTAAGAAGAATTTTTGTAAATGTTTAATGAAATGAAAGCTTGATTCAACTGTGCGAATCTAAGACATGTCATATTTAATACAATTCTTTTGATTTTACAAGGTTTAATTAAAACTGAAAACTAACTTGGTGTTAAAATTGTATGTCAACTGGTTTGATAGATTAGAATGCAGAGGTGAGCACAAACTGAAAATTAGTTGTTTTCATAGTCTTTTTGTACTTTATACCTCATATTATCTGAGGCTTTAACATGAGATCACAATTGATGTTATTTCCATATGCTTTGTCAGCCAGCTATCAAGTTTTATTAAAATCGGTACAAAATTATGTAAATAATCGAAAAAAGTGCAAAATACATAATTGTTCCAGATAAGAATTTTCAGTAGCTTTTTAAATTAAATTTGATATTAGACGTAAGGGTAGTGTGATAACTGTTTTTTGCTTTTTTTGTTGTTGTAGAATACAAAAAAGTGCCAAAGTTTTACGGTTTCTAATACATATTCTCTTACCTTTTCAATACCTTGAAATGTATACGTAGTTTATTCAGACGCACGCTAACAATTTAAAAAAAAATTGGTTTCTACATGACAATTATTTTTACTAGCAATAAATTTATTTTCCTGTCACAAAGTTGAACTTGAAGTATCTTGATGTATACCAATGTATCCATACGTACCATAAATAAATAAGTTTTAAGCCTATCAACAGTATCAGTTTATATATCTTTTTTACATTTGTCCTATTGCTTTTGCAAGTTTCTTTTAACAGCGAAACAAATATCTGTATTTAAGCATAGTAAATAGAATTATAGTAGCAAGAGGTAATGTTAATTTTCGAAATTTTATTTTTTATCTTTTCATAATTCAACTAAGAACTACAAATTACTACCTAAACTAATAAGTAATACAGCAGTTTCCTTTCATTCCTCTATTCCAAAGTACAAGTGGTAAAGTATAGAGCGACTTCTCACAAAAAGAACAGTAGAAGGTTTTTCCGCGTAAACTTTATCCTTATTTAATTAATGTATTTTCTAGCATTTTACTTCTAAAACTTAGTCCAATAACTATGTTTTTCATACAGTTGATGGAATCCTGAAAGTATTAGGCTATAAACGTGGTGTCTTTTTATAAATAAACACTCTTGAAGAATTAAGTTTATTCCTCGATCAACCGCGCATCAGTTCCTATGAACACTTCTAGCTTTATGTTAAAGAAAAAATAAACAAAAAAAAATCTCGCAAAATGAATTTCATTTTTTTTCTCGTAAGTCGCTTGTCAATAACTGCAACATTACAAAGTCTAGCAATTAAACAAAAATATAATTGGCTAACTGACTTAGTGGAATATGTCCAAGAAAATTCCGCGATTTATCAGGCAATGCTGATTGTGGAAAAAAACCAAGATAGAAAAATTGACGACATCACTGGTGAAATTTTGCGAAGTGTTCCAAGTCAAAAAATTAGTTTTAATAAAGCAAAGGTGGAAAATGCAAACAATTTCACTAGTTATCCGCTTTTCAAATCACCTCGACGAACTCTTTTTATACTGATTCAGTTCTCCAGAGACAATTTGTATTCCTCTCGTTTGACTGACCAGATATCTTTCATCAGTGAAATATCGCCCATACGAATTCGACCAAAATGTTTGTTTATTGTTAAACATAAGGAGAACAGTATCCTTCGGCAAGCAATGCTTCGCTCTCTATGGTCAAAACACTTTCTGGACTTTACAATTCTAGAACTTGTGCAGGAAAATAAAAAGGCCAATTTTCTTTTTGAAAATAATCAAATCAAAGCAATGGTGCATTATTATATTCCATTCACTGAAACTTACGTGAGAAAGAAGTACTCTCCAAAATTAGGTTTTTTCCCTAACAAGCTACTCGATATGAAAGGATTTGAGATGCTCGTAGCTTCAGTCAATGACCCACCTTTTCTTTACATCAAGAGAAATTTAACTGGGTATCCGATTGATGCTTATGGACCAGGCATACGTGTAAGAAATGCTTTTGCAAGTGCAATGAACTTTAAGAACAGGGAAATATCATACAATAGTTCTAATTGGGGTAGGTACGATTGCGATAAAAGCAAAACTACAGGACTGATGCGCGAGCTTGCATACAATAAGATTCGATATATAACTAATCTAGGTGCAAAAACCGCTATCTGTGAGGATATAACTGAAGAAGGTTATCCATTTGATATTTCACGAGTCATTTCACTGCTTCCAGTCCTCTTCCAAAAATCAAATGCTACTTCAATTCAAATCATGTTTTTCAGCGTGATCATCATCATTATCTCAATAATCGTTTTGAACTGGCTTTTGCTTCATGTCCTAAAATTTGACACAAATTTATGGACACTATCGCATATGTTTCAAATTGCCGTGGCTGTCCCAGTCCTCCAATCCCCTAAACGATCCACAGAAAAAATTGTATTCGGATCCTTCCTTTTTGCGTCACTCTTTTTCAGTTCTACCCTCTTCTTCTTGCTTACTGATGTAAAATTGACAAAAAATTCGGAGATTAAGATAGAAAGCTTTGATGATCTACAAAATACGAATCTGCAACTACGGATGACTAGATATATTCAAGTACTTCTGACTGAAGAAATTAAAGAAAACAAGATCCTTAAAAATTTGTTAAAGAAGGCCGCAATCGTGGAAACACTTGAGAAATGTGTAGACTATTTGCTCTTACACAAAAACGTTACCTGTATTACCTTGGTTGCTCAAGCTCAATTTACATTAGAAAAACACAATATTGAAAAAAAAAATCGTGTTTTGAAGATTGGTAAACAAGCATTTAGCGATAATCGTTTATCAATGCGGCTCGAGCCTCGTTCACCATACGTTGAACGTTTTGATCAAGTACTTTTGAGGATACATCAAGCTGGATTAACTAGTTCTCTATATACTTCTAGATCTTTCTATTATATTCGCAATCTGCAAGAAGTCGAAAAAGAAATGGAAACAAATGTCAAGACCCCACTTCTTTTTATTGCCCTTAACGGGTTTCTTTGTTCCATTATTGTCTTTATTTGTGAATTGCTTCTTTCATTATTTCCAAACAAAAACTGAAAGTATTAGAAAATTGAAGACTGGATATTGAAAATTTTATAAAAACTATTTGTAGTTATCCCCGTGATTGTATTCCTTCATTTATTATTTAGGTACTAACATAAAATGTTTCTTATCTAGTTTTCATTTTTACTTTTTTGATCGAATTAAGTACTTTGTTAGTTAACACGAGATTTTCGCCAATTTTTTTGGCATTTAAGAATTAATGTTTGATTGTACATCAATCTGTTGAAGAAGGTATGTATTTACAAATGTCGTTGTTTTAGGTGATTTACATTGTGCTAAAAATTTGATTTTCTGAATAAAGAATGTGTTCCGAAATTTCTTCTTTTGTGTTTAATCAGTAAATCACACAACGAACATCTTTGATGCAAAAATACTGCCAAGTACAACTGCATGAATTTGTTAGATAAAGTTTAGCCATGCAGTTCGGGCAAAAATATTTACAATAAACTTTATTATTCAAGAGACTTTCTTTATAAGATACCTCATAAAAATCTCTTGACATAAATTTTATAAATCAATTTCAGACGTTATATAACTTGCTAGGATTACATTGTACCATTTCTCTAGCATATATAGCAATTTTTTATTATATAAATTAATATAGTTATCAATCAAAATTTAAATCTAGTGTTTCAAATTAAATTCAAAATAAAAAGGTTACTAGTCTTACCTAACTTAACCAATGCTTCACCTTCTATAAGATTTTAAAGTGATGAAAAACAAGATAACAAACTTTCCATTTCAATTTATCAAGAAACTTGTGTTCCAGAGCAAAATTTAAATTTACACAAAATTTCTGAGGAGATAAGAATCCTTGGTTTGTGAGTTTAACAAATATTAAAATTTCTGATTTAGTTACAGACATTCTAAGATAAGGTAAAGGTTTCAGTAATCATGTGATGAAAAAGTAAATCTAAACAAATGATATAAATAGTCGAGAATGTTGATTGAAAGATAGACCAAATTTCAATGTTAGATCAGCAAGATTTCCGAAATAAGGTTTTACATTTGTCAAAGAGCTTTGTTGATGAGAATTGTTTAAACATTAATAGTATTGATCGTATGATTTCTGAGGGTTTTATAATAACAGAAGGTTTTCTCAGAAACAATTCTGATATAATTTGCATAAATGCTGATAAGGGTTATATTACTTTTTGTATGAAGAAATCAAATTATATTAGGGATATGGAAGGTTTATTTCTCAATCATGATGATTTTGATTTGCTGAATGAAAATACTGTTAAAACAATTAGAAAGAGACATTTTCAAAATGCTGGACAATTGAAGAAAAAAAGGACTTTCAGGAAAAGATGTAAGATGGACTGACATAAATACGGAAAAACACAGTTTTTGGCAGATGTTATGATTTAAGAAAGATTCACAAAGATAGTGATTGCAACTATTAACACCTCTACTAAATTTTCAGAGCAAAAATTCAATTTAATTATAAAAGACTCTATCATAACTTCATAATACAATATTAAAAATAGCTGGGAACTAAGAAAATTATTATTAAAATACTGTTCCAGATAATCATGCAGTGATTTTCTTAGATGTTGTTGGAATGTTTCTGAATATACTATTGAATTAGTTAAGCAGGCAATATTTTATAAATGGGCTTATGATAAAACACTTACCTCATTGGGTCAAAAGGTTTTATCAAAGGGATAGCTTTTATTATAAACTCAACTCTTTTTAAATTCAATAGAGAAATTGAATTTTGTTTTGCCTTTTTACTTCAAGTATGTTGACGATACCTTATTATGCATTGCTATAGCAAAGTTACAGACAGTTATCGATGGTTTTAACAGTTCTTATCCGAAACTTCAATTTACCCATGAAATAGAACAAAATATTAAGATCAGTTATTTAGTCATAGAGGTAATTATATGTCAGGATGGTAATATTATTAACAATTGGTATAAAAAAAGTAAATTTTTATGTAGAATTTTAAATTTCTCTTTGGCTCATTCTTTTTAAAACAAAAATGCAGTAATCAAAAACATAGTTGGCAAAGCTCTAGGTTTGTCTTATACTTTATTTGATCAATGAAATTTGGATATTGTTAAAAATATTCTTCATCGGAATCATTACCCACGCACGTTAATTAAAAAAACAAAATACAGTTAGAATACAACAAAGCAATAACAAAAAAAAATGTTTTGCCTACAGGCAGTCAGAGGGATTTAACGAAATATAGTTCCTTTAAGACTTTTGCTTTTCCTTTTATTGATAAAGTTTTAAAAACTAATAAATTCATGTTGAAGAAATATAAGATTTATACTATTTTTCGTATTTAATTTAAAATGCATTCAATAATAACATTAAGTAAAGACCCTCTAGATGATTTTGAAGAAGGTGGTGTTGTTTAAAAGATCACTTGCAAGGTCTGTGATATGACTTATGTGGGGCAGACTGGCAGGCTTTTTAATACTAGGATAGAAAAACACAAGAGTGATGTTTGATTAGGACGTCGTTATAAAAGTGTTCATGCTAGGCATACAAGAGAATTTGTTAATGCAGACTATGAATTTGGCTGGGATAATGTTTAAATTTTTTACAAAAAGTTATGGGAGCAAGACAGAATTTATGGAAATGCTAAATATAAAAAAATTCATCTATTAATTTTAAAAATGATTTAGATAAATTAAACAAAAGTTATGTGATTATGATTCTTCTTAACGCATATTTCTGTTTGGTGGTAACGGATTCACCTTTTGACCATCACTTGGATTTTAGGTCTGAAGAGAAGAAGACACTTGTTTCGTCATTTTTTTGACCTGCTTAAATGTTGCTTGCTTCGATTTCGGGTATAAGGAAAAGATGATTTTTGTTTCGCCACACTTCCTACCTGCTTGAATGTTTCTTGCCTCGATACGAAATTTTCCTTTTGACCATCACTTGGATTTCAGGTATGAAGAAAATACGACTCTGTTTTCATCACTTTTTCTACCTGATTAAATGTCTTTTGCTGAGATTTCAGGTATGATAAAAAGACGACCCTTGGTTCATCACTCTTCCTACCTACTTAGATGTTTTTTGCCTCGATACGGGATTTGCCTTTTGACCATCACTTGGAGCTCGGGTTTTGAAGAGAGAGTACCATTTCTTTGTCACTCTTCCTACTTACTAAAATATTTCTAGCTTTGATAGGAGTGCTGTATGAGCATCGAAACGTTGGTTTTTAACTTCATATGTTCTTTTATTGTATTTGTATAGTGATAAAAATAAAGAAAGACGAAAGAAATGAAAAAAAGGAAGGGGATTTGGTTGGTTACCTTTCTTATTTTTTTCCCCTCTTTTTTATATATTTTTCTTCTTTCTTTGTCTTTTTTTTCTTATCAATTACAATAGCCCAATCCATTGTTCTATAATTTTAAAGAGTCACAATTAAAAACTCTTAAATTTGGATGACTTTGATAAACAACAGTCAAGTGTTCAATTCTGAATCCTTCTAATTAAAAGTGAAAAATTTCAAGTTCTACCATCTTTAAGATTCGCTATTGAATATTCTTCAAATTTGACGTTTTTGAAGTTAATAATAAAAAGATAATTTAAGAATACATAATTTCATTTCTTTACATTCTTGTCTTTATTTAAAGGCGGGAAAAGCTCTAAATCTTTAAAATTGATAACATTTCTTGAAAAAATTTTTTTAATAATGTGATTGTTAAGATTTCCGTTTAAAAATTCTTTTATTTTCACAATATCAATTTCAAAATTCTCAAATTTTAACCATTTTCAATTAAAAATTCTTAATTAAAATTTTTTAGAAAATACCAAACTTTGCTGATAACCTGTGTGATAAAAAAAATCAAGAGACAGAAGCACGAGAGTCGGCAAACTGAATAAATGAATTTAAAGATTATTATTAATTTTCATTTGAGACATAAATTGCATTATTCAGAAAGAAGAAGAGGATAGAATTAGCTATCTCCTTGACCTTTTTGCTTTTTCAATACTCTTTTTTAATTTTTTTTTAATAAATCAATCGGCTATCGAAGCCAGCCAGTCTACTACTTCAGAAGCCGATGGGGAGCTTCGACCTCGCGACCCAGTTTGCTTTATATGACGTCACCTTCAACGTCATTGCCCGGGCGAAACTGGGTCATGCAGACCCGAGAGACTGGCTAGTTTATTGAGAAATTCCCAGCTAAATTCGGCGTACCTGCCAGGAAATAGTCTGCCGGAAATAACATATTTCACTACGGGGGTGCTGGTCAACGTAGTTCCACTTCCAACGAATTACGTTTCCTACCATCTGCTAAGACGCGCCCTTGTCTTTAAGGACGTTCATCATCATCAAGCTAAAAAATTAGGAAATCATTTCTTTTATCTTAAATAATAAATTGAAATTATGATATTCATTCTATTCTACCCAAACCTATTCATAGAGAGTGCAGATTGCAAATTTTACCAAGATTGAATCATTTTTAGAGAAGATATGGGTAAATTAAAAAAATCAGCTTCTGTTCACCTACATATTTTTTGTTATCAAAAGATCTAAAAGTATGTCACTAATTCTGTGATAAATTGTGCTGTACTTATTTTAAATACCTGGTAGGAAAGAAAAATTGTGTGCGGAAATGTAAATGAGCCCTTGACTACATTTTCACGAATAAGAATGCGTCTTTTCTTTATTTATTGCATAGGTTATAATTTTTTAATGTTTTTATAGTTTTAAAATGAAACACACAATTAGGAAATAATTTTATGCCATGGTTAATTGATACAAATGTAGCATTAGTATTGGTTTTTGAATGTCTTCGAAACCGGACATTCAATAATGAAATTTTTTCCATGGATGCTAGTGAAGTTAGTCACAAAGAGAGTTTTTATTGAAATATTTCAAAAATTTTATATTTTTAAGCCCTTTTTTTAATTTTGAATAAATTATTTATTAGCAAATATCAGCCTAAATACGACTATTTATACATATCATACTTCCCTTTTCAGAGTTTTTACAATTATTGAATTATAAATGTTATTGTTTATCATTCAAAAAATTTATTTAAAATCATAGTACCACATTGATATCGTTCATCACTATTTTTATCATAATTGAGGTAAGGACTAATAAAAAAACATTGTATTTAAAATTCAATTTTCTAATTCTTGCCTTAAAAAAATTAAAAATATTTATTTTCACTTTATAAAAGCCTTCATTTGTTTACATAAATTGATTATTTTAATGAGAAAGGCATCCTTTGTCCAAGAATCAAGAAGTAGAAATAGAAGTTTCTAGTCAGACATTATCAAATACAATATTTTATTTCATTCGAAACAGTAATTTTGAGGAGAATTTTTGGCATAAAAAGTAATGTTTTAGTTTTTTGAATTAATTTTTAAACTGATTTTTTTAAAATTTATTATAAAATGTGATAATAATAAAATAAAATATTAAATCAGTGTTTATTTTCTTTGGTATATAATAGATGCAGTGTTGACGAAGTTCCTTCAGAAAAGGTACTAGTTACAGCTACAGTTACTTTGTGAAAATAGCTACATGTTCAATCACAAATATTTAAAATAAAAAAATGTTTTCCTTCAAAACTTAAAAATCAAAGTGAAAATTAAAAAAAAAACTTCTAAATTACCTTATTATACACTATTGAAATTCTAAATTAATTAATCTTCATTTGTATGTCTCAAAAATTAAAGAATTTGAAGTGGCAAATCATTTGAATAAAAAAAAATTTATTTCAAATCTTCAAAATTAAACTGTTACAAGCAAAACATTTGAAATTACATACCTTGGAAATATAAATCTAGGAAAGTTGATAAATTTTGATTCTATATCTTCAAAATTTAAACAATTGTTATTGTAAGTCTTTAAGATAGCTGCTATGTCAAAAATTAGATCTTTGAAAAAATAAATTTCCTATGATTTCAAAAATTAAAATTATATTATTGATGATGTTCTTTTAAATAAAAATCGTAATTTTTGAAAAAAATGCTGAGATTAAAAAAAATTATTTTGAGCATGTATTTTGCAATCGAATTTTTCCCTGCTTTTGCTTTTTGACAATTTTTAAAAAAAATTTTATGACTGAAATTCTTAAAAAAATTAAAAAAACACTTTTTAAACAAATAACTATATTTTTACTTATTTAAAAAATCTGTAAGATTGATTCAATCATAAGATTTTATCCCAGATGGCATGAGAAGCACATAAATTAATTGGAAAGCTAATTCGAGATTTTAAACCGTAATAAGATGTTCTTGAAGAACAATCTGGAATTTTGATTCATCCTGATGTCTTTAATTATAGAAAGAATTTTAAAAGTTTTTTCCCGAGATAGTTCAATTTTAAAGATTTACAATAGAAAACTCATTGATTTTGCAAGTTAATGAATAAAAATTCTTAAACTTTCATTATTTTGAGAATAAAAAGTCAAGGTTTCAATTGTAAATCTTACATATTGAAGAAATCAACAATGTAAGTCAACAAAATTACAGAATTTTTAATTACAAAAGTTAAATATTGTCTAATTTTTAATTTGACATTTCAAAATTCAATTCGTTTAAATTTTGAGATTTACTTATAAAGGTTATTTATTTATTTGAAGTTACTAGTTTTAAACTTCAAATTTTCCACATCGAAGGAATTTCTAAATTAAATCATCAGAATTACAGAATATTGAATGGTAAAATCTCAAAATTAAAAAATTGTTGATTTTTTAAAATTGAAATTTAAAGTTTTACAATTTTGCAGAGTTACAATTGAAAACTGGTCAATTTTTAAGATGATTAAATAAAAGTTCTTGATTTTTGAATGATTTTGAAAATCAAAAGTTAAGTTTTCAATCCTTAGTCTTTCAAGTTGAAGAAATGTTGATTGTAAATAATCTAAATTACAGAATATTTACCCGTAAAACTTGAAACTTGCATAATTTTTAATGATAAACAAGTATTAAAAGTTCTGTTCTTTGAAGGATTAACACATAAATATTTTTTTTTATTTTTACTTATGAGCTTTTGATTTGAAATATTTTAAATTGTAATAATCTTAAAAGTATATCATCAGAATTAAATTATATTTGATAGTAAATTCTCAAAAATAAAAAATATTTGATTCTAAAAAATAGCAATTAGAAGTTTTACAATCTAAAAGAGTTACATTTGAAAAATGTTTAATCTGTAATATGTTTTAATTAAAATTGATTAATTTTAACGATTTAGGAAATTAAAAGTTAAGTTTTTAATTATAAGTCTTCCAAATTAAAAAAGTTTTTATTGTATATCATCAAAATTTTAGAATATTCACCTGCGAAATTTCATACTCGCATTATTTTTAATTGTAAACGTAAGATATTAAAAGTTCTTTAATTTTGAAGATTTCACTATAATTATTATTTAATTATTTTTATTTACAAGTTTTCCATTTAAAATCATCTAAATCAAGACAATTTAAAAATAAATTATCAAAATAAGAAAATTTTCAATCTTTAATTTTCAAAATAAAAAAATTTTTAATTCTAAAATCTCGCAATTTGAAGTTCTGCAATTTTGAAGATTCACAATTAAAAACAGTTCAATTTGTAAGATGTATAAATACAAATTAAAAAACTTGTATGATTTTAAAAATTAAATGATATCTTTTTAATTCCATTTTTTCTAAGTTAAAGAAATTTTTATTGTAAATCATCAAAATGACAGAATATTAACTTGGGAAACTTAAAACTTGCATCACTTTTAATTTAAAAAAAATATATATATAAAGTTACACAATTTGAAAGATTTACTCATGAATATTATTCAATTTTCTTGCACTTAGAAGTTTTTAATTTGAAATCTTCTTAATTAGGAAAATTTTTGAAGTAAATGATAAGATTACAGAAATTTTATACATAAATGTTCGAAACTTCACAAATTATGAATTTTTAAAACGTACAATTCAAATTTATATAATTTCATGGATTTGCAGTTTCAAATTGAAATTTATTTCACTTCATCAAATATAAATTGCAAATTTCTCAATTTTGAAAAGTAAAAATGACTCTATTGATTTATTTTTGGTAAATTTCTAAAATTTTGAACTTATGTAACTGTAATTGCTTGAAAATTGAACAATTTGAATGCAATTTTTTTCTTAACTTAAAAACTATTTTTTCATACAAATTTAACTATTGTGTTGAATATTCATCTTTTTGATATAAAAGTTTATCTCTTTCTGTCAAGACTTTATCTTTTTTGTTAAAAATATAATTGTCTGGTCAAAAATAATTCTGTTTTAGCTAAAAATTAAATTTATTTTCAAGATTCACCTCTTTCGTTCGAAATTTAACTTTTTTGCGGAAATTTTCTTTTATTAATTTTTTTTTTTTTTTGAAAATTGGAATGTACCAGATTTGGTTTTAAATTTATTTTTTATAAGTTAAAAATTTAAGTATTCTGTAGACAACTAATTTTCTTGACCTAAAATAAGATTTTTTGTTAAAAGCTTAACTGTCTTTGAGAAAATTATTTTGTTAACAATTCATATTTTCGCTTAACTTAAACAAGTTATAATTTTGTTTGTTGACAAAAAAATAATTTCCTTGGCTTAAAATTACTCATTGTAGAATAAAAATTTAACTATTTGTTGAAAGGTTTATGTATTGTGGTGAAAATTTGACTTTTGTGATAGGAAATCAATCTTGTTTCTTAAATATTCACCTTTTTTGTTCAGCATTCAAATATTTTTAGTTAAAATTAATTTTTTTTGTTTAATAAAAATGGGTGAAATAATGCGTCAGACATCCAGACAAGAAAATTTGTCAAAAAATTGAATTTTTAGAAGACATGCATGATTTCAGCCAAAAAAATATTTGTATTATTAAAATCTTCGTATATTTTCAAAATTTTCGCAATTTGTAAGATGTTTAAAATTTCTGAAATTATAAAAATTATTAACATTTCAGAATTTTTTAATGGTCAAAATTTCTAAAATTCCTGAAATTGTCACAATTTATAATTTTGGCAGTATTTGCAGAATTATAGAATCGTTTCAAATCTTCAAAATTTCTAAAATTACAAAAATTTCCAAAATGATTAAAATTGGTAAAATGATTAAAATTTCTAAACTGTCAATAATTTCTGAAAGTATAAAAACGCCTCAAATTTTGAAAGTTTATAAAATCACTTAAATGTCTAGAATACCTAAAAATTTTTTTATTTAAAACTTTTTTTTAATGCTTAGAATTATTGCACTGAAATGTTTAAAATTTATAAAATGATTGAAATTTATAAAATATTTAAAATTTCTAAAATGTTTGAAATTTTAAATATTCAATTTTTCCTTATTTTTCGAAGTTTTTGAATTTTATATTTTTTAATTTAAAAATTCTAACATTTACATAAGTCATCAAATCTTCATGAAACTCTAAAATTTTCAAAAGTGTGATGAAAAAATGGATGATTTTAGGCGTTTGTTGTTACACAGGCATGATTTCTGCTAATATATGGAAGAATTTTTGAAACTTTATTTCTATTTTTACATACATTTAGGTAATTTTCCTGAATTTTAAGATTTTCAATATCTATTGTAAATATAAATAATAAAATAGTTTAAATAATCAGAGATTAAAAAAAATTTCAGAATTAAAAAAAAAATTGAGAAATTATTTTTAATGCTAGAAACTTTGATAATTCAAACATTTTTGAACATTTTTAGACATTTTTAACATTTAAAAAATTTTAATTTAAAAAGTTTTTCTCAAATTAAAGATATTTTAAGAAATTAAAATTTTTTTCTTTAATTTCATAAATTTTGATAATGTTATAAATTTAAAACATTTTAGAAATTTAAGAAATTTTAGAAATTTTAATGATTTAAGTTATTTTGAACATTTTAAAAATCATCCTAATTTTAAAGATTTTAAACATTTAATACAATTTAGAAATATTAAAAATTTGTCAAGCCTAAAAATTGTAAACATTTTAGAAATTTTCGAAGAACTTAAAAAAAAAAAAATTTGTCCCGTATCGTGAAGTTAGCACTCCGATTTTTAAAACTCAATATCTTTTTGAGTTTTGCCATCCAAACAAAAAAATTTGTCTTCCAACTATGATTAAAAGATGACCACACCATTCCATTAAATAAAAGTCAGATGTTCAATTGTTGGTGTGCTAACTTTACGGACATGTAAAAAATAGCCCAAAATTGGTAAAGTTTTTTATGGAGGACTCCTTCGTCCTGTTCAAGATTTTGCAAGGACGTGCTATGCATCTGTTACCGAGTATATTTTCAATCAATGCAGCGGATTAATATTCTCTCGGTGCAATACGTGTTGCAGTCGATAACCTCCCCTGACGTTGACGTAACGGCCGAATCAGGGTCTATGGTTTCAAGAGAGGAAGGGGAAAGGCGTTGGGGGCTTAGAGGGTGGGTGACGCTAAAGTAGGTCACTGGAGCTTCATTCACATTACGCGGCCATTCATGAGATCTGCTAAACGTTTGACTTCAGAACCTTCGCATCCTCCTTCCTCATTGTTATATTTTTTTAACACATTATTACAATTTATTTTGTTTCATTCTTATTCTAATGTCTATAGGCACAATAACTTTCGAAAAAATGATCAGTTTGGATTGAACTTAGGCACCCTTTTTTATGGCCTGAAAGAATAGGACAAGTTTGGTAGACAGATATTTATTGTCGAACTATTTATGCTGACGACTTTTTTCATTAAAAATTAAATTATTAAGATTTAAAAATTAAATAAAAATGAAGATTATAATTTTAAGCCAAAAAAGGCACGATATAAAAAAAATTTTAGAAAAGAAAAAGCCTGCTTTTTGAAAGCCTCGCAAGATTATTATTACAAACTTTCATTTTTCTTGAAATATCAAAAACTCAAATTTTGTTTGCACAAAAAAATGAAAAACCAAAAATTCTATTTTGCGGTCAAGCTATGCTAGATACAAAAGAAGATAAATAAACAATTATTTACTCAGAGAAGATTAACAAAACTGTTGACAATCAATTTTTTATAGGATAGGTGGTTTTTGTTTTATTTGTGAAGAACGCAATTTATAATAAGAAAAATTAAATTTTTTGACAAACGACACATGCTGTAAAAAGAAATAAAAAGACTTAAGTTATTCCCCCCAAAAAGAGCTATGAGTTGTTCACCCTGAAAAGATTTGTATATTTGTTATTAATCATTTTTGGACGAAATGCGTAGTCTTGGTTCTCATCGTATAAAATTAAATTAAAAATAACAAAAATAAATTTTTAGACCTGCGACACAATCTATGAAAAGAATAAATTGACAAGAGTTGCTCATACAAAAAAACTACAAATTTGTTTGATAATATTTTGATAGGACGCGTAGTTTCTATTTAATCACAAAAAAGACATTAAAAATAAATTAATTATATTTTTGGAAAAACGGCACAAGGTACGAAAAAAATGCATAGACAAAAGTTGTTTACCCAAAAAGGATCTACAAATTTTGATTAGTAATTTTTGAATAGGTCAAGTAGATTTTCTTTTTATCGTGAAAAATAAGATTAAAAATTTTAAAAATTAAATTTTTGGGTAAACGACACAAGTGACGAAAAAAAATATAGAAAAAAGTTGTTTAGACTGAGAAGATCTATAAATTTTTTATGAACTCTTTTTATGAAAATACATTAGAATCGAGCGCGAAGCGCGAGATAAATATATTATCGAGCGCGGAGCGCGAGGATCAACAGTTAAAGTATGAATTATTTAAGTCTTTATTAAAAATTTATCTTTATACGTAAAAAACTTTTTCTGCTGGGTTAAAAATAAATTTTTAAAACTGAAAATTAAAATTTTCTCTCAAAAATGTATCTGTTTCTTTAAAAGTTAACCTTTTTGATGAAAATTCACATTCTCGGGCTAGAAACTAAATGCTTTTTAAAAAACTCGTCTTTTTGGCTTGAAAAATCCACAATTTAAATAGATTTTTCCCTTGGCTTAAATTTTGTTCCTCACAAAAATTTAGCTATTGTTTTGAACATTCAACTTTATGATTTAGAAAATAATTCCTTTCTGTAAAAACTTCACGTTTTTTAGTTTTAATTTTTTTTATTTTTTTTAGAATTTCATATATTACATTATTCGTTGAAAATGTATCCCTTTACTTTAAAAATTTAACTCCTAGGTTAAAAGTTGAATTAATTGTAAATTTTTTATAAGATGCATAATTTCTGTTAAAATTTTTTTTTAATTCAATTTTTAACTTTTTTCTTAAAAATGTAGCTTATAAGATGAAAATTAAGTGTTTTGTTAGAATTTTATATTCTTGGGTTGAAAATTAAAATCCTTTATAGGAGAATCGTCTTTCTAGCTCGAAAATTCAAATATTCAGTTAAAAAATTTTATAAGGGACAAATATATTAAACGAAAATTAATGAAATGAAATTTCGACTAACATCACATTCACTGTTTAAATTCTATAGTTAAAAATTTATGTTATTTGTCAAAAATTTGTCTATTTAATGAAAAATTATTTTTCTTAGCTTAAAATTCAACAACTTGTTAAAAAGTTATGTGTTTTGTTAAATTTTCGGCTTCTGTGCTAGAAAATTCAACTTTTTGTTAAAAAATTCATCTATTTTGTTGTTAATGTATCTTTTTTGATAGACACTTAATCTTTTATGTAAAAATGTTGACTATTTAGTTAGAAATTTCTAAAAACGAAAAAATATATGATATATAAACAAGTTAATTCATATTTTTAAAATTGCACTTGTTAACGATATATTTTAACCAAAAATAGAATATGTAAAATTTTAGTTAAGGAGTTAATTTTTGAACAAAAAAAAACTTTTTGACAAAATAGTTAAATTTTCACCCAAGTACGCACCTAAATTTTTAGATAATTAATTAATTTTTAAACCAAGAAAAAATCTCAACAAAATAGTTTAATTTTTGACAAAATCGATAAATATTCTACATAAATCGTGAATCTCTAAATAAAAAACTGAAATTTTAGGAAAGAAGTTTAATTTTCAATCAAAGCTTAAAATTTGCAGCCGAAAAGATGAATTTTCAGCTAGGAAGATTGACTATCTAGCAAATAAGACAAATTCTCAACAAAATGCCTAAATTTTCCACCAAAATTTGGGTTTTCGTTAACAAAAACAAATGTTTGAATTTTTAACTAAAAAATATAAATTTTTATTTTTAGGTTTGAATTCGTAGCTGAAAATATAAGAAATTTTCAACCAAATAGTTGACTTTTTATCTAAAAAAATGTAAACCAAACGCTAGAATTTTCAGCTCAAAAGATAAGTTTTTAATCAAAGTCATAAATCATCAACCAAAAAAACAAATTTTTTTGAAAAATGTGTTTAACTTTCAATCAAGAGGTTTAATTTGACATACAAAATAATAATTTTCTACCAAAAAAAAATAAATTTATAACTAAAGCAGGAATAGTTAAATTTTCAGTTGAAAAATTAATTTCATGAAATAATGAAATTTAAAATGAAATACTTCAACTCAATTTTCAACCAAATAAGTGAATTTTAAAACAAGTGAATTTTGATTCAAAACAATAATTTTTTAACCAAAAAGAATGAACTTTATACCAAAGCAGGAATAGGTAACTTTTCATTTCAAACACTAATTTTCAAGGCAAAAAATGATTTTTCAACAAAGTAGTTCAACTTCAAACTAAAGAGATTTATTTTTTTTTAATATTATAATTTTGTAATGAAAAAGATAATTTTTTAATAAAATAGTAGAATTTTTTACAGAATGATGAAATTAAAACTGAAAAATACCAATTTTCAATCAAATATTTAAATTTTTAAACAAATATAAACCTGAATTTTCAGTAAACAAATTAATTTTTAAACCGATAAACATGAAATTTCAGCAAAATAGTTCAATTTCAAACCAAAGAGATAAATCTGTAATTTGAAGATGAATCATAAATTAAAAAACTAAAATTTAATAAAAAAGTTTATCTTTCAACCAGGTCGCTAAACTTGCAACCAAAAAAAGCTAATCTTTAAACAAAGAAGATTAATTCATAGAAAAAAATTTCGTTCAAATACAAGAATTTAAAGAAAATAGTACAATTTTCATTTTATAAAAATCAACTAAACTCTTGAATCTTCAAATTGAAAAGATAAATCTTCAACCGAAATGATTAATCATCAACCAAGAAGTGAACCAAATATATACATTTTCATGCAAGAAGGTTAGTTTTCTAACTAAAAAAATTTTTTTAAATAAATAGTTCAACCTCAAACCAAAGAGATGAATTTTAAACAAACAGTTGAATTTTTAACAAAAAAAGAATAATTTTTAACCAAATAGGTAAAGTTTCTTCAAAAAAAGATAGATTTTCAATTAAAAATGAAGAAGTTTGATTTGAAGTTGAAAATATAATTATAATTGAAAAAACTTAATTGCAGCAAAATAGTTTATTGTTTAATCAAATATTCAAATTTTTAACTTAAAAAGATGAAGAGAGAGCAGTTAAATTTTCAGGTAATATAATTAATTTTCAACAATAAAAAAATAAATTTTAAACAAAACTGTTACGTTTTCAACCAAGAGTGATTCTTCAGTAAAAAGAAAAAGAAATTAATACCAAACTTTTGCGTGTTTAAGCCATGAAGAAGAATTTCTACAAAAAAGTCGAATTTGCAAACAGCAAATATTAATTTTCGACAAAAATGATTATTTTCAATCGGATAATTTAATTTTTCACAAAATCTATGATTTTTAACCTAAGAAAAAAAATTTTTAACCAACTAATTGAATTCTCAATCAAGAATATAACAGTAGGTTTTCTTACCAAAAAAATTAATTTTCAACCAAAAATAATTGTATTTTTAGCGAACAAGATGAAATTCCTTGGTTAAAAGAGATCAATTTTTAACCCAAAAAAATGTATTTTTAACAAAGGATTAAAGTTATAACCAAGAAAAATATTTCAGTATGGAAGATAAGGAGTAATTCTAATTAGAACTGCCCAGAAACAAAGAGTCTTAGTAAATTTTCAATCTTAAGTGAACATTCGCAATTACAATCATTTCACAATTTTACGTTTAACGTTTTACTTTTGCTTACTAATTTACAATTATTTAATATTCAGATTTTCTAGAAACTTAATATTCAAAAAAAAATATTTTACGACTTAAAAAATATTTGAAGAATTAAAAAAAATGGTAAGAAGGGCCAAATACTCATAAAGGCAATTTAAAAATGAAAAACTATGTAAGGTCTCAAAAGAGGTTGATTAAAATTTTTTTTGATTATTATTAAACATGCGATTCCTCCTCTTTTTTAAATTACTTCGTTAATGACGTTTTCATTGATAAAATACAATTACGTATTCAGAATTATTATTTTTAATATAAGTTCTGGGTCAAGCCCTCATTATACTATAAGTAGTTGGAGTTCTCAGTTCCCTTTATTAATTATTAAAACAGTAGCAATAATTCTTAATAAATATTTGAATAAATAACATAAAAAATACTGCAGAATATAAACGTAGAGCAATTTCAGTTACACGAAATGTTTTTTCTTCATTTATAATGCCAAACATCGCATGATTTAATAATTAATGTGTCATTGAATTACCTCTTGCATTATTAATTATACATACATGAACAATAAACCGTTATCTGCAAATTAGTACAGGAATTAAATGACATTGATAAAATTAAAATAAGACCTAAAAGAGTGATTTTATTCCACTAAAATAAATCGGCCATGTCAAGATTGTTAAATATAAAAATTGTTTTTTGAATGAGGTTTAGTTTAGGTTTTTAGGTTTAGGTTTAGGTAGTTTAGGTTTTTATTCAAAATGAGGGTTATTTTAACTTCTGGATTACTCCTAGACATTAATAAAATAAAAATTAGGTTATATTAAAGATATTGTTTTTTTTGATTTACTGATCGCCTTATATATATATATATATATA
>JAUELO010000142.1:383758-397581 GCA_032357855.1 Amphibolips quercusostensackenii
CGATAGGAGGAAAGTGGAAACTCTGATTATATATCCAGTGGCCTCCATCCTGAGTCGCTCGGTCAGAGAAATATCCAGCAGAGTGTCGATCTCGACCCCAGCAGCAGTCCCGAGTCCCGTCCCATCCGGCGGACCACGTGCTGCGGTGCGCGCCGAACAATCAATGCAATGACGTCATCTCGGCTCCAACCAATCAGGAACCAGCTCCATTCAACCCGCCAACCTCGCTCACAGTGAAAACTCTCCGAGTTCCGTCAGACTTTGTCCGACTGCAGTTCACCCTCGACTACTGAAACCATTGCACCGCTCCGCTTGGCTCGAAACGCTAGCCTCTGAAAGTCGCGCTTTCTGCTATTTTATCATTTTATCACTAAAAATCAGTCTCAATTTTTTTTTTAATTTTCTGTCAGTCCCACATGGATCGTCCCTTATTTTAAAGGTGAGAGCGCTAATCCTAAAGTTCAGATTATAAGATAAAAAACTAAGATGTAATCTTAATCTTCTGATCAATTTTTCAGATATCCAGACTTCTTCGGACGGATTTGACTGTTATATGAATTTTTAAAAAAATTTCAAGATGTATCTTCCATTAAAAATCGGATTAAAAAAGTGAGTTAGACTGAGGTTTCAGTTTCCGGCAATTAATTATGCAGAGTGTTATAATCAATCGATCGCTTCTTCTTTGGTATGAGCCTAATCCCAATTTGAGTGATCCCTCCCTTAATATAAAAGACTCGAGAATCTGAATTAATCCGTTTACGTGATCCAGACTATGAAGTTTCGATTTTTTTTTTATCTCAAGTGGAAAACTCTGTCCTCGAGAGATTTTTATCCACAGTGCCGTGATCGGGATTGGTTACACAGAAGGCTCTCTGGCAAGAAGATGCCTTCCGGAAAACCTAGGATGCAATTTCTGCAGTAGTAAGTTAATTTTCTCTCCTTTTAAAGATTGGGTCCAGCAAGTAGATTTCAAATCAAGATAATCTTCAAGCTAAGGGAAAATTGAAACTATACATCTTAACTCAAACATTGAGCCGACTATTTTGTAATTAAAAAATTTTGATTTGAATTTTTTTAACTTTTACTTCTAGCAATGAATTTCTTTTCTATGGACCATAATGATGATGACTCTCTAGCTTTGGAGAGAGTTTAAATTCACTCAGAAAAAATAAAATAAAAATATTCTTTGTCTCTAGATCAAAGAAAAGTTTCTTTCATTCATAGCAATTTTTTTTTGGTTGAAATAAATGACTTTTTGTTCTTATGAAAATTTTCTTTCAATTAAAGAAAACTAATCATTGTCTCTCAGTCACAGAAAAGTTTCTTTGATTTGAATAAACATTTTTTTTATTCTAACGAAATCATTTTTCAATTTGATATGATTTTTTTTTCAAGTTAACCTTAGTTAAATTAAACAAATATGTTAAAGAAATGATTTCTCAAATTCAAAACAAGTATTTTTCTGATCGTTCCACCTTGTTTATTTTGTGATTTACGGTGAAGGACTAAGGTCAACCCTGATCGATTCTTGAAGAATAACCTATTTTTTAATTATTAAAGAATTGACAATTTTAGATTCAACATTAATCTTTCTTTTTTGACCTTAAGACTTTTTTACGCAGACTGTTTTTTTAATGTGGTAAATATAAGCCCATAAAAAATACTCAACAAAAATTTTTTTTTCAAATTATTATGCTTGTATATTCATATATAAAAAATATAAAAATGCTTTATATTTATTAACCTTTTTGCGAAAAAATTTTATCTCAAAAGTAAGTTATATTTTAGACAAAGCTTCATTAAAAACTACTTAAAGACTTCACAGGATTAGCTGAAGGTATTAAGTCTAAAAATCTCATCACTCAAGACTTAAATACTGGCTTTCGGTTCCTTATAAGTAAAAATTATAATTATATTACAAATTTTAATTTGGCGAAATTTCAAAATAAATTTGTGTGAATCCCTAAGGAAGTTACAAAACATTACAATTTTATAAGCAGAATCCGAAATAAAAAGGAATTTTATAGAAACCCACTTTCGCTAAAAATGAACCGCCCAGGAATAAATTTTTTTGAAAATCGGGCTTATACTCAACGAAATCAATATTTTACAAATTGAATCTTTCATAGTTAAGTTTTTTCTGAAATACAATTATTTCTACATCATAAAAAATTTTAAAGTAAAAATTAGAAAAAAAATCAGCTATTGAAAATAAAAATCTGACTCGGTTCAAAATGATCCACACAGGGATAATTTTGATCCAATATCAGGGTTCTTGTTAACGAGTTAAGTATCTTACGTCAAATAAAATTATTTCTTACCTAATTTTTTTCGCTGAAATTATTTCTTAATAATAAAAGCATTTAAAGTGAAGTTTAGAAAAAAATATAAAATTCTAAGTTTTTTCGGGTTGTGATTTTCGCTGAAAGCGCGGTCAATTTTTTGTGTCATCTGTTTTAACTCCGTAAATTGGATCAACATATCCTGAATCACAATAAATTTGAGAAATTTCATCCCTAGAGACTTCAATATTATTTTTTTTGCTCATTGATAAAAAAAATTTTCAAGTTGACAAAGGATAGTTGTATCTGACATGCTGCATTTTGGGCTAAAATAACCCCAGTCTGGTTTATTTAAAAAAAAATAATGCTCTTGCAAATTTTAATTTTTGCTGCATCTCAAATTGTAATTCTTGGAGTTCTTTCAAAAACAGAAAACAGTTTTTGACAAGCTGCATCCAAAATTAAAACGACTTTCTTAAATAGCTAATTTCCTTCAAAATAAACCACCCTAGCAATATTTTTGATTCAAATTTAGAATAATGGTCAAAGAAATCAGGATCGAACGTCAAATCAAATTTTTTCTATTTAAGTTTTTTCACTGATATAACTATTACTAAATGATAAACATTTTCAAAGTAAAAATTATAGAAAAATAAAAAAATTTTAAATCAAAACCCGAATTCGACCAAAATAAACTACCAAGGGATAATTTTGATCCAAATTCAGGTTCATTGTCAACAAAATAATTACCTACCGTCAAATTAAATTTTTTCTAGTAAATTTTTGTCTTTGATACATTTACTTCTATATGATATAAATTTCTAAAGTCAAAATCGGAAAAAAATCCAAATATTAAAAAGCATAATTTCGTTCAAAATGAACCACCCCGGTATAATTTTGATCCAAAATCAGGTTCACTGTCAACAACATAATTACCGTCAAACAAAATTTTTTTTAGTCTGGTTTTCTCTTTGCTACAATTATTTCTAATTGATAAAAATCCTTAAAGTGAAAATTAAAGAAAAATCTGAAATTCGAAGTGAGTCGGGTGTGCGTTTTTTCCGGCTAAAGTGGTCGGTTTTTCGTGATAAGTGTTTTAACTCCATTAATTGGGTCAAAATATGCCGAACCCCCTGTTTAAGCAACGAACCCCCTCCCATCGAGTAAAATGTACATCACAAGAGGGGCGGTATCGCGTCAGAGGAATTGGAAAACGTGATTGGTCGGTCGCACAATGACGTCACTTGCAAGTCAGTGTGTGCAATATATATGTGCAATGGGCAACACAGAGAGTGCACTGGAGTTCAAAGCCCCAGTTTCCCAAGGCTGCTCAATCCGAGAGGTCGCCGTGCTTTGTTGTAGATAAATTCGATCATTTTTTTTATTTCCTTTTTTATTTTCCTTATCAGTATTTCCTCTTCGTTTTATTATTCCCTGTCAAGAATTAATTTCAAGAAAAATCTTGTTTTTATTTCAATTCGACAGAATCGTTTTAAATAAATTTTTAATAGCGTTAGCCTTTTTTGAATCGTAATTCCTCAGGACCGCAGGCCTTGGATTCATCAAAAAAATTCGAAATAGTATCAATAGTAGAATGATTTTAAAAAATAGTAAAAAAATAGTGTCATGCAATTTTTTAAATGTTTGGTGAAGGGTATAAATCTGATATGTATAAAGATACATCTCCTATAAAATCGTTGAAATTTAATTTAACTAATTCAGTAAAATTTTCTAGTTTCTTGAAGTAATATAGATGTGACTGATATCCAGGCTCAAATTTCATAATTTTCTAAAATTTTTTAAAATTCTTCGAAAACTCTTAAAAATGTTGGAATCTTAGCAAACTTCTAATAATTTTTTAAAATATCCTTCTTCAAAACTTTTGATATACATTGAAATTTCCAAAACCCCCTAAATATTGAAATCTTTAGTGCTCTCAAAAATCAAGTTAGATCCCGCGAAAAATATAAAAATTTGTAATTTTTTACAAATATGATATCATTTAAATAGTTAAAAATCTCCTAAAATTTTATCAAACCTTTTAAAATCTTTGGTATTTTCAGAAATTTCTTAAAATATTTCAGAATACCATAAAAGTGGTAAGATGCCCTGAAATCTTTAAAATTTTTTAGAATCCACTGTTTCTACAAAAAAATGTTAAATTCTGTTAAAATTGCTTTAAAATTTTTGTAAAACTTTCTAGTTTTTTTAAATCTAATAAAAAGTGCAGAAATTTTTTATAATCTTATGCTTATTATGAAATTTTTAAATTTATTTTGAAATCCTATTAATCCTTCAAATATTGTAAAATTTCTAAAAATCCCTTTAAATTTTTTATACACAAAAAATTCTTAAAATATTCCAATCATTTAAAGTGCATTATATTCCCGAAAATCCTTCAGAAGGTTATTTCCTAAAACTTTTTAGAAATTTGCGAAATACCCTACACTTTTCAAATATTTAAAAATTTGTAAGATTCCTTAGAATATTTTTAAATACTCTAAAACCTTTAAAACACCATAAAATCTATAAGATCAGGTCGAATATTTTCAAACCCCTTTGGAATTTTTTGAAGTCTTTTCAATTTCTTAAAATTTTAGGAAATATCTTTATACGTTTTTAAATTTTTGCAATCTCTTCAAATCTGTTGAAATATAAAAATGTTAAAAAAAAATTTAATTTCCAATATAAAGTATTTGTTATTTGAGTTAGTCTAGCAAAAAATTTTGAGAAAAAAAATGTATAAAAATAGTAGCATCAGTGTTATTTTCTCAAAATATTTGTATTAGTGAAAAAAAGTGTCAAAAAGTGTAAATAGTGCCTTAGTAATATATTTAAATAAGTGTTTCTTGTGTTAAATTATTCATAAAGTTTCTAAAAAGGAGTTTTAATTCAAGAAATGCAATTAAAAATAAATTAAAATTTTTTATTCTTTTTTAACGTTTGATATTAAAATTGAATTACGAAATTCATAAACACTAGAAAAAAAATCTAAAGATGAAATTTAAAACTACCCTTTTCTCTTATTTTCTCTCGTCTCTTTTATTATTATTTTTTACACACATTAAAAAAATATTTGCAAAAACGTTTACAAATTTTGTCTTTCAAGGACTTTAGCAAACGCTGTAATGTAAAACTTTTGCAGATATTTTTTCATTGTGTGAAAAATAAAGATAAAAAAAAGAGAAAAGAAAAGAAGAAAGGGTATTTAAACTATCTAGAGTTGACTTCTTTTTCTTTTTTTCTTATTTTTTTTATTTAAATGTCGACATTCTAGTGTTGCTTCTTAAAATTTGTTTGTAGGATTTTTTTATTGAGAAAAATTTAATATTTGAGCAGGATCTCTCAATTTTTAAACACATTTTTCTAATTGTTACAAAAAAAATAAACTTTTTTCTTCTATATATATTTTTTTCATTCATGAATTAGTAACTCATTAAACAAAAAGGTGATTTGAGGTCATGCATTTCATTTAAAAAAAGTGTGTGATTTTAATTTTTGCCTTTCAAAGTGTTAAGACTAGCCCTATTTTTTGCTAATCATTCATATAAAGTTTCAAATATAATCTCCTAAAGTTTAATGAAAATTATTTATAATTTCATTCTAATTTAAAAAATTGATTTTTATTTCAGTAATTTTTATGTTGTATCCTTTGGGAGTGGAATCTCGTTCCATAAATAAAGCCCCATTGAGGAGAACGACGATGGGGAATGGAGTAGCATGACCTGGTAACCCACATTTACGTTTGCGTCATTCACAATCTCTCCCCACTACGCGAAACGATATTGCACTCAAAAAATGAATCAAGCAGCATTTCAATTTTGGTTCGTAATTTATAAATATTCAAACATCATAACGCGAAGAAATTAAGGTAAAAATAAATATCAAAAACTGTCATTTCTTATTTCATTTTCATTTTTCAAAAATTGTTGTTAAATTATATCTTTGTGCAAGAAAGGGATTTCTTAATAATGATTGCGGAAAATTTTGGCTGTTTAAAAATGGAGATTTTCGAAAAAAAACTTTTTAAATTAGCCGAAATGCTTTGTTTTGAATTTTTCATATAATTATTAATTTTCTTTTATCCTGAAGTAAATTGTATTTTTTTCAAATATTTTTTTATTTTCACTATTCCAACGGTGGCTGCTAGATTTTGCAAGATTTTTTAGTGTGACAAAAATTTATAATTATTTAAGGTAAAATTTACGAATTTGGGATAAATTAAAACAAAAAAAATAGAGCCAGAAAATTTAATGTGAGTTTAAAATACTTCAGGGCAAATAAGAAAAAAATAAAAAGCCATTATTTAATTCTATTTGATTGTGCAAGATTGCTTAGATTTAGAAAAATTTAAATAATTTCAAAAGAATTAATCGAAAGTTTAAAACATCTTGGAAATTCCTAGGAATTTAAATTTTTAAATAAGAATTGAGGATAAATTAATAAGAAGAAGCGTAAATTCCAACTTAGTTTAAACGGGTTGAAAAAATAAAATAATTTTAAATATTTCACTAATTTCGGCACAATTAAAGTGAATTTAGAAGAATTCGAGGGAATTTAAGAGACTTTGATATAGTTTACAAGAATTTAAAAGAATATAATTTAAAAAATTTTATCGAAAAATCACCCTTAATTTCAGTAATATTGAATTTAGAGTGAATAAAATGTATTGCAAATTCAACAGAATTTAAGTAAATTAAAAACAATTTATAAAACAGTCAAGAAATGAAATGAATTTTTGGCGAATTTATAGAATTTTTTGTGAAATGAGAAGAATTTGCTGAAATTGATAAAATTGCAATTGAATTAAAAAAATTTGTAGTAAATTGCTAAGAATAAAAAATATTTTTAAAATTCATTGAATTTATTTAATTAAATTGAATGAATTTAGAAAAATTCAAGTAAATTCAAAAAAATGATGCGTAAAATAAAAAAATTTTAAATAATTTTAAAGATCTCAGAACAAGTTAATGAAAATTCAGGGTTAATTATGAATGAGTTCGAATGGATTAAAAAAAAATTATTATATATATTTAAAATCAAAATAAATTAAAACAATTGAAGTAAATAGTAGAAAATGTGTAGAATTAAAAATATAAAATAAAATTCGCAGAATTTAGAAAAAAGAAAGTAAGTAGAATTATTTAACTAAAATCTGATTAAATTTGTTAAATTTATGGTGAATCAAAAAGTCTCTTCGGTGTATAAAGCAAAATTGAAAATACAAAAAAGATTAATTGAGCAGTAAAAAAAAATTCAAGGAGATTAAAAAAAATGCAATGAAGTTTAAAAACCCTTGGTTTTCTCTATTATAATTTATTCAAAAAAGTGAATAAAGCAATATTTTAATTTTAGAAAAGTGACCATGAAATTTATATTATAAGATCAAATAAAAAGTGATGTCTGAAATAAAAGTGACTAAAGGAAGTCAATGAAATTCATAAAAATTCAAGCTGAAACTCAAAAAAATCAAAAAAAGATGCGTTGAGTTTAGTAGAATTTAAGAAAAATTTTAATGAATTCATGGTGAATTGAAAAAGGTCAATAAAATTCATAAATTCTTAGATTTTTCGTTATAATATACTTAAAAAAGTGAATAAGGTGATGTTTAAATAAATCAAAATGTTTTACTTATTTCAGTAAAATTAAAGTGAATTTAGAGAGAAGCAAGGGAATTTCAAAGAATTTGATAAAATGTATGATAATTCAATGAGAGCTTAAAAGACTTCAGGGTCAATTAAAGAAAATAACCTAAAAAAAATTTTTTGCATCTATTTCATTCAGTAGAGTTTACTGAAATTAAAAGAATTCAAGTAAATTCAAAAGAATTCAGCAAGAGCTAAGAAAAGAAAAAAATTTCTGAAGAATTAGAAATAAAATTTAAAAGTTCAGAATAAATTAATAAAAATGCAAAACGAATTCTAAATATACTAAAATTTTTTGAAAAAAATTTTCAGGTTAAAAAATGTTTCACTGATTTTAGTATACTTGATGTAAATTAAGAAGAATTTGAGAGAATTCAAGAGACGATGGTGAAGTTTAGAAAAATTAAAAAAAATTATTTAAATAAAATTATAAAAAAATTGCCATCAAATAAATTGAAATTAAAGTAAGAGAAATCATAGAATTTCAAGGAATTTGAGAAGAATTCAGTAGAATTTATATAAATTCAAGGCGGATAAACAGAAATTTCAGTGAATTAAAAGCTATCAAAAATATTTAAAAAATTATTAAATTCATTAATTTAAATTTAGTGGATTTAGAAAATTTGTGTAAATTCAAAAAAATTACGTGTAAATTAAAAAAATGTTATACAATATAAAAGAATTCAAGACAATTGAAAACGATTTAAAAGAATTTAGAATAAGTTAACACAAATTGATGGTAATCACAAATGAATTTCAACGAATTGAAAAATTCCAAAATATTTTATTGGTTTTACTAAGGTTAGAGTAAATTTAGACATATTCAAAATAATTTGGGAAAATTCATATTAAAGCAAGATGAATTTAAAATAATTTGAGTCAATAGAACGAAATTTTTGAAATCCCAAAAAGTCCATAGAATTGAGATATTCTTCTACTACTATTCTTAATTTTGTGTGTGTATGTGTGTGATATAGAATGAGTTTAAAAGATTACTATTACTTTAAATTTGATAAAAAATATGTAATAAAAATAATTTAATTGCTTTAATAAAAATAATAGTCTGATGCTTTTCATGTTGTGAACTGTTTAATTAATTTAAGTTGATTAATTTCGTTCACAATAATTGAATTATTTACCTTAGGGTTATGTAATTGACTGTTGGCCATTATTTTTATAACAAAAGTGTATTTCATTTTTCAAAATATTGTTATGACAATTATATACTTTTTAAAATATTTCTGATGTAAAATAAATATCCGAATTCCAGTTTCGAAATTATATGTACATATATTTTTATTTGAATTAGTTTAAAATGTTAGTTATAAATGAAATATTTAGAAATTCAAAGAAAAATATAATCTGAAATTTTTATGCTGTGAATTAATTAATTAATTATTAGATAATTAATTTTGTTCACAATATTTAATTAAATAAAGGTTAAAAGTTATTTTTTTAAATTAAGTAGCATAAAGTGATTATTTACTTGAATATGATATGTATAATGAAAGTTTATTTTTATTTAAAATACCCCTATTCTGATTACATAATTTTTTAAATGTTGCTGATGTTGTCAAATCAGTATCTGAATTTAATTTTCGAAATTATAATGCATGTCAATATGTTTTAATTTTTTCTGAAATTAGTCTTAAATGATTCTAATAAATAAAAATTTTTAGAAATGAATGTAAAGGTGTAAAAGAAATGCAAAGGTAAAAAGATTTAAATTTTTAAATAAAAATTATAGTTTAGTGCTTTGTATGTTGTAAACAGACTAATTAATTATTAGCTGATTGATTTTTTAACCATATTAAGTTAAATAAAAATTGAATTTAGATTTTTCTCGGTCAAGTAACATAAATAATTTAATTATCTTAGGGTTATCTACTTAAATATTGGCTATAATTTGTGAAATAACAGTTTATTGATGCTTAAAATACTTCCATTCCAATTATATAATTTTTGTAAATTTTGGTGATGTGAAATAAGTATCTGTAGTCAGATTTCAAAATTATATTTGCATATATTTTAATTTTTTATAAAATTAGTTTAAAAGGTTATTAACAATTCAAATTTTTTTAAAAGTATAAGGTTAAAATGATTTAAAGGTGTTTTTGAAAAAATTGTTCATTTATTTTTATGTTGTACACTAAGTAACTAATTATTGACTGTATCATTTTTTAACAATATTAAATTACATAGGGATTTAATTTTAATTGTTGTCCACTAAGTAACCAAAATAAATTATTAATTTTCAGATTATTTTATTGAATATGGGTAATTATTTCTATAATAAAAGTTTATGTTTTATTCAACACACACCTATTATGATTATATAATTTTTTTAAGTGTTTGTGATGTTGTGAAATGAGTACATAAATTCAATTTTTAAAATTCTATGTGACTATGTTTTTTTTTTTAATCATTATAAAAGGTTAATTATCATTCAAGTTTTTAGAAACCAAATTTAAATTTAAAAAAAATATAAAGCAAAAATTATTTTAATATTTCAAAGAAAGTGATTATTTAAGGCTTTTTATGTTGTAAACTGATTAATTGATGATTGACTGATGAATCTTTTTACAATATTAAATCACGTGAAGATTGAATCTTAATTTTTTTCTATCAGGTAACATCAATTGATTAATTATTTTAAAGTTATATAATTGAATAATGTCTATAATTTGTACAATAAAAGTTTATTCATATTTTACATATCTCTTTTAAATTTTAATACAAAAATATTTTTGAGCGGTCTTATTTAAGAACCAAAATTCTGTTTTTGGACAACTTTGATGAGGTTATTTAAAAAATTTTGAATCAGTTTTCTGCAAATAACACAAATTTGTTCATCAAAAATTTTTTAAATAATGCGACAGTTTAAGCTTCATTCGGTTTAAAAACAAAGGGATGTTCCCGAAAGCGTTACTGTGATCAATGCGCCCTTGGTTCATCTTCGTGGTTTCCCTAGTGACCTGAATATCTATATATAGGGGCGGAATTCTATTTATAGAGTCACCCCTACGTACGACCTACGGCAAAAGGGGTGAGAACCTGCTATATTAACTCTGCTGGTAAAAATCTTGTGATCCTAATGACTGCATTTTCTAATTTTAGATTTTAGAATTTCGTGCTTTTACATTCGAATTTAAAACTTTTGTTTAAAAAATTTTCTAATAATAGAAAAATTTACGGAATTTCGCTCAGTCTCTTTTACCTATTTGCACAAAGTTGAGATGCAATTATTTTGAAATGATTACCTATTTTTAGTACAGTTCTTTGAAATTTAAGTGAGTACTGATAAATATGACGACACCCATCCGACTTTGAGCCAGCCAAGCGCTACTTAACCTGGTTGATCGAGTAACATGCCTTAAACAATTCAATGGGACTAAGCAGACACAACGAAGACTTATTATATTTTGCAAAATTTAAATGAAAATTTTTTTTTTTGTGAAATGTATTGTTAATCTTCTACAGGTGAGAAATTTTATGATTGCCAATAAAAAGTAACTTTTTTTCATCGCTTATTTAATATTTCATTTTTATTTTTTCGTAAAATAAATTTTAAGATTCGCGCTTTCAGAAAGTCGATAACCTCCCCTCGCGATAAGCACTAGGAGTTCAGTGACCCGGCGCAGGCGTTTCTCCCTCCGACGTCATCAACGAACGCACGTCATTCAACCGTGATGAGCGACGGTAATCATTGTCATTTTTTGAAATAATCTGGAGGTAAGAACACCTTTACCTTGGCCTACTTATTTTCGGAATTCTTTAATATATTTTATGTTAATAAATTCCTTTTTGGTATTGTATAGACAGTTGTATATTTATTTACATAACTTTTTTCCGATAAAAAAATCCTTGCCCGGTTCGTTTTGGAAAACATTTAGGTTTTAATTGAAATGAATAAAAATTTCTTATTTTTCACGAAAACGATGCGATATATGAAGAAAACTCAAGAGTGCAAATTATTTTTGAAAATAATTTTTGGATTTCAATCTCACCTCGCTTCTTTAGAAAACTAGATTTTTTTTATTTTGGAAATTGCCAAAAATAGTAATTTGTCGAAATTTTAAATTTAAGAAACAAGCGAATATTCGAAATTTCAAAATCTCTACGAAAAAATATTGAATTGTTTTTTTTCTGTTACAGTAATATTTTATTTTACATGGGGTACTTATTATTTAGTGTACTAATTAATGTTTTTATTTATTTCAGAAATTCAAAAATTCGGTGATTCATTATTATTGGGAAATGAAAATTCGGAAAATTAGTATTTTCAAAATTTTAAAAATTAGAGTTATAAAATTGTAATATCCATCATAATTATTTATGATAATACTCTTTCACAAAAATGATAAAAAACTGTAGCTTTTTGTGAAATTTTTAACTTTGCATTGGCTTTTTATTTATATACAAATAATAGATAAAATCTATAAAGGATCATTTTTTTTAACAATCTTCTTCTTTTTTGTAAATATGTTTTCCTGCAATGAATCCGATATTTTTTATATTCTTCCAATTATCTATGTGAATCATATTGTATATAAATATCTAAGAGCCTTATTGTGTAAATTAATATTTATTATTTTCTTTCTTAATGAGAAGTAAAAAAAGATCGAAAATCCAAAAAAATCATGCAATTTTCTACCATTAGTATAAATGAAGATAGGTATGGACAATAAAACATTATTTAAACAATTGTGTTTGTTAACTTGCATTAATTATTATTTCGCTAAGTGAAAAGGAAACAGAAAGTTGAAAATTTTTGAAAAGGTACAAATATCTAGTATTTATATATGATAAGATATTTATAACCAATAATTATTTACTAAAACAATAAGTTTTGTTAATTGTCATTAATAATTACCTTTCTTTATTCAGGAAGTGGACAAAAACTGAAAAATTTTGTTAAAAACTTCAACTTTCTCGCATCATTCTGAAAAAATATTGTTTTAAATATTAATAAATTATTTAAACAGTGATTTTGGTTAACTTCAATAAATTATTTTCTGTCATTAATCTGAGAGGAGATGATTATAAACCATTATAAATTGTTAAAATAAATATTTTCTTAAACTGAAATAATTATTACCTCGCTTTTACTATAAAATTTTTCGAAAGTATAAAAATTTAAAAAATAACACAGTTTTATAGCGTTATACAAAAGAATATTGCTCTTAATAATAATTTTTTCACACAATTATTTTCAAATAATTGAATACTCTATTTGAAAAGAAAAATCTTATAATCAATAAGAAATTGTTAAAAAATTTTGTTGGAACATCTGTTTATCAATAAGAAGTAATATTTATATATTGAAAATAATTTTACTACCAGAAACAGCATATCAATTAGAATTAGCGTCAAAAACTCAAAAAATACAATTTTACACTTATGGGAATTTTCTAGGACTCCATAAAACAAACGTATTGGGGTAGAATCCAGAAAGACATTTTTTATATTTCTTTATATGACTGATTATGAGCAGAAATGTTAAAGGGCAACTCGATAAACCTATCATTGACTAATAATATTGAAATAATAACTTGTTTAAATAATTATGTTTGTTAAATTTCACCTTACTCTAATTAAAAAGTGGACAAAGAGTGGAAAATTGAAAAAATTTAAAATTCTAGCATAATTGTGAGAAAATATTGTTATAAATAATAATAATAATATATAATTTAAACATTTATTTCTGTTAAACTTGATTAATTATTGACTTTTTTTAACTGGAAAATAGAAAAAAAGTTGAAAAATCTCGAAAAAACAGTAACCTGATAACTCTAGCCTAAAAGGAAATTGGTATAAACAATTTATGTTAACATATAATTATGGGAACAAAGTAATTCCTTACGTATAAAAAACAATTCGTATTTGGGAAATTGCA
>JAUELO010000142.1:411550-421795 GCA_032357855.1 Amphibolips quercusostensackenii
GACGGGAAGCCTGAAGTAGGAGAGTTAAGCTGAATCCGGCCAAGTGCCGGAGAGCTTACTTGGCTAGTGTTACCTCAGAGAAAAGGAGACTTTGTGGGTGGATAAGAGAGGGTGAGGGGTTGCGTTCCCTTTTCTCTGCTTCTGCTGTGCTCGCATTCCACCCTTATTAGATTCAATCCTTGCATCGGCTCTCTCATTACCTATCGATATTCATTCCAAAATCAGTGTCTCAGTACCTGAACTATTCCTAATTACCAAAATCCTAAAAACAATCGGTAAATTTTCTAGTTTCTATTTTTTGCTTACAGCTTTTTAAAACTTCATCAAGGTGCTTCCTAGGGCTAGATTTTTGGTCCCAGTATTACAAATGACAACTTTTCTTCTACAAAGATGAATTTTTTGATGTAATATTTCAACCACATAATCTAAAGGGCAAATACAATCCCGGCTAGAGTTCTTTTTTCGAAAAATAGTCTTGTTTTTTTTCATTAAAGAATATTTTGGACTTATGTGCCTAAGGACGAGCAGCCCGCCAGCAGGAGTGTACACATGACAAACCGAAGACAGTCTCTCCTTGAAAGAGAGAGCGCCTGTTTTAGCTTTCTCGTTTGGAACCTTCCCGTGGTGGGCTGTTCGTCCTTAGGCACATAAAGCTAGAATATTTTCAAATAACTAAAAAAAGAAAAGTCCTTTTTTTGAAAAAAGGGCTCTGAGTGGGATTGTATTTTGCTCTTTAGATTATATGGTTAAAATATTACATCAGATAATTAATCCTCGTAGGAGAAAAATTGTCATTTGTAATTCATGGGCTAAAATTCAAGCGCTAGAAAACTCTCTAATGGGTAAGCGTGCATAGATTACGATTTTTTTATTTGAGGGTGAGAGAAAATTTCTAGACATAAATTTTCAAATAATATGATGAATCTTCAATTACAGTAGTTAAATTTTCAGTTATCCAGATTAATTTGTGAAAAAACTAATTTAAAAAAAAGAGTCAAATTTTAACCAAAATGATGAATTTTCATACGAGAAAATTAATTTGTACCAAAAAAGATCAATTTCTAATAAAATAACCATATTAAAAAAATATTGGACAACTCACTCCGAATAAGGAAATAGTTGAAAATTCAACTATTTCATTGTAGTTAACTCTTTCATAGAAAATTCATATTTGAAGGTTGTATATGCAACTGCTTTGTAGAAAACTTGTCTTTTTGGCTTAAATTACACCATTCCGTGTAAAATTAAACTACTCACATTAGTTGAAGACAAACTTTTTTGTTGAACATTTAATTTTTTTAAAATAATATTTAAACTATTTATTTGAAAATTTAAAAACTTGGTGAAAATTAAATTTTTTATTTGAGTATAATTTTTTTTGGACAAAAATTTATCTCTTCGGTTAAAAATTTTAATGTTTGGTTTACAATTCATATTTTTTGCTTAAAAATTAATTTTTTTCGCTGAAAATGTCTGCGTTCCAGTTTTGGCTAAAAATGTTTTATTATTTTTTTTCTTATGAAAATTAAACTATATAAATAGTTCAATTTTTATCAAAAAAAAAAAAACTAATTAAAAAAGTAAAAAAATTAAAAATTAAACTGTTTTATGAAAAATAAACTTTTTTGGTAAATTATCATTTTTTCTTAATCGCAAATTTATCTTCATTGTTAAAAATTTAATTTTTGTTTTAAAATTCATGTTTTTTAGTTGAACAATTATTTTCTTCACTAAAAATTTATGTATTGCAGCTTTAGCTGAAAATATATTTATTTAAGTAGAAATTGAATTATCTATTTAAAAACTTAACTATTTAGTACATAAAAAATTAACGTTTTTGATGTAGTATCATTTTTAATTTCTTAGCCGAAAATTGATCTTTTTGGTCTAAAATTAATCTTTTTCGGTTAAAAATTAATTTTCTTCACAAAAAATGAATGTTTTCCAGTTTTTTCTAAAAATTCATTTATTTAAATGAAAATTAAACTATTTTATTTCTTTAATTTTACTATTAAGTAGAAAATTAACTTTTCTTGTGAAGTGAAATTTTTATTTCTTAGTCGAAAATTCATCTGCTTGGTTCAAAATTCATCTTTTTTGCTTAAAAATTAATTTTCTTCACTGCCAATGTAATAGTTGAATTTCTATCACATTTTCACTGTGAATTTATCATTTTTGATAGAAAATTAAACTACTTATTTGAAAGCCGGACTACTTTGTTGAAAATTCCTTTTATTTTTAGAAATTAAAAATTTTATGTTAAAAATCAGTTTCTCTTAATAAATTCGTCTCTTTTCGTAGAAATTTTTTTTTGTTTGGTTATATATGCATGTCTTTGGTTAATGATTAATAACCATTATTTTTTTTGTTTTTAATTTTTTTTGATCAGCTTAAGTGTTTTTTATTTGAATTTATAATCTTTTTTGCTTATATTATCAATTGTTACATTTTTCGTTAAAAATTTATGTTTTTTAATAAAAATCCCACTACCTCGTCTAGATTTCAGCACCTTTATAAAAGAATCATTTTTCGCTGTTGAAAATTAATCATTATACTAAACAATTCTTCTCTTTGGTTGAAAATCTAACTATTTTATTGAAAATTTATCTATTCTAGTAAAAATTAATTTTTTTAGTACAAATTTACCTTTTATGTTTAAAAATTCGAAAATTTAGTTAAAAAATCATCTTTTTTGGTTAAAAAATTATCTTTTTAGGTAAAAAAGTCGATTTGTTTTTTAAAAATTAGTCTTCTCAGATAAAAAATTCGTCCTACTGGATTAAAAATTTATCTTTTTTGTTAAAAAGTTTTTGGTGTCACCAAATATGAAGAAAAAATTCATCTTGGGACTAATGAAATCAACCGAATATTTTAAGAGCAAGAAAATTTAACTCTTCTTTAGAGAGATTAATTATCCAACAAAAATATAATTTTGCAACCAAAAAGTTTAATTTATATCCAAGAATGATTTTTGTGCCAAAAGAAAAACGAATTTTTAATTGAAGAATTTAATTTTTATTAAATAGAATGACTTTAGAACAAATAATAATGAAATTTTATACCTAAAAATATGAATCCTTAAACAAATATATAATAGAAGACTTTACAAAAAAAAAAATTTCAACCAAAACTAGTTCTTTATTCAGTTAAAAAGATTAAATTTCTACCAATAAAATTTTCAACTAAAATAATGAATTCTTAAATGAAAAAGTTAAATTTTCAGCTAAAATATTATTCTTATACCAAAAAGGCATATTTTTACTCAAACAGTTCAATTTTTAACAAAAAGATGAATTTTTATTTGGAAAAGATAATTTTTTAACCAAATAGTTCAAATTTTAATTTAAAAAGCTACATTTCCGAAAACGACAAAAAATAAATTTTTATAAAAAATAAATGCATTTTGAACAAGACAGCTCAACTTTTAACAAAGTAATCGAATTTTTAACCAGAAGGGTGACTTTTCAACCAAATAGCTGGATTTTCAAAAGCATAATAAATTTTAACCAAAAGTTACATTTTTGACTATAAAGATCAACTTTAAAAAAAGTATTGTTTATTTTTACATTTAAAAAATTAGCTACCTTTTATAAAAAGTAACACGTTAGAAACTAGAGATTTTTTCTTTGCTGTATTTGTTTGTTTTCAAAGTGAATTTTCAATGAAAAATTTAACAGTTAATATTTTAAACAGAACAGATTAATTTTCCACCCAACAGTCGCATTTTGAACCAAAAAAGTTGATATTTTTAACAAGATTGATGAATTTTCTGAAGAAATAGACCTACTTTTAACTAAAGCTTAAGTTTTTTTAACCAAGAGAAATTTTTCAGTCAATAAAGAAAAAAATGTCATCCAAAATCTTAAATTTTAAAGTAAAAAAGACAACATTTTCAAAAAATAGTTTAATTTTTAACCAAATACTTGTTTCAAATTTCCAGCTAAAAGAATGAATTTTTATTCACGAAAATTAATTTTTAACCAAAAAACACAAAATTCAAGAAATTTCATGAATTTGCAACTATAAAGATTGATTTTCTATAAAAAAAAAGAGTTTTGAATAAAATGGATAAAATTTTAATCAAACAGTTGAATTTTCTACCAAGAGGATGAATTTGCTATCAAAAAAGACGAATTTGCAACAAATTACATTAATTTTAAACCATATTAGTTAAATTTTGAAAATAAAAAATAAATATTTTTACTAAAAATGGAAAAGTCAAGTTTGCATTACAAAATAATAATTTTTAATTTAAAAAATAATATTCTGCAGCACGAATATAACTAACTCATAATATATTTTATTCGAAAAAGATTTTAAATTTATATTGAGAAGAGTTGCAGATTTTTACATTTTTAATTGAATATTTCAATTTTTAACCAAATACAGGAATTTTATATCATAAAAAATTAATTTGTAACAAAAAATGAAACTGTTACATTTTTAGTAAAGAAAATTAATTCTCAACCAAACAAAAAAAAAGAAATTTTAACAGAATAGTTAAATTTTTCACTAGAGAAATAAAATTTTAAATAAAATGATAAATCTTCATGGAAAGAAAAAATTTTTCGAAAGAAATTTAACATTTAACCAAAAAGGTAAAAATTTTAACAAAAAATTGATGTTTTAAGAAGATTAATTTCCTACAAAAAAAGATGAATTATCATTGAAATACATGAATTTTCAACCAAGAAAGATAAACTTGAAATCAAAAAGCTGCATTTTGAATTAAAAATATAAACTTCTACTTGATTAAATTAATTTTTAACTAAAAATCAATTAAAATTTTGAAAAATACAAGTGAATTTCAAACCTTGGATAATAATCTTTAAATAAAAAAATTAAGTTTTAACAAAGTCGTTCAACTTTTAACTAAGTAGTTAAATTTTTAATAAAAGCAAGGATTTTATACTAAAGTAGTTGGATTTACAACACAATAATTAAATTTTTATGCAAGTGTAGAATTTTAAACCAAAGAAGATAAATTGCTACCAAAAAATACAAACGTAGACCTTTCACAAAAAATTGATTAAAAAAAAAGATTTCTCAACTTGTTAAGTTATTCCACCATCTAAGTTAATATTTAATTAGGTCAATAGTTAAAATTAAAATTAGTTGAATGAAATAACTAGAAAAGATAAATTTTAACTAAAAATATAATAGTAAAAAATGTTGCTTGGCGGTCAAACTATGCAAGATAAGAGAAAAGATCAATCCACAAAAATTATGCACCAAAAAAAGATGTACAAATTTTTTATTAATTATTTTTTGATACCATGCGTAGTTTTTGTTTTATTTTCAGAAACAACATTAAAAATAAAAAAATTATATTTTTAGACAAAGAAAACAAGCTAAAAAAATATTAAGACAAAAGTTGTTTGACCAAAAAAGAGCAATAAATCAGTTTTGGATTATTTTTCGATGAAACGCATAATTTCAGTTTTAATCGTAAAAAAAATAAAAAATAAAAAAATTGGATTTTTGGACAAACGACGCAAGCTATTGAAAAAATAAATTTGCAAATGTTACTCATACAAAAAATAGCTACAAATTAGTTTTTAATTATATTTTTATATGACGCGTGGCTGTTGTTTTAATTGTAACAAATAACATTAGAAATTAAAAATGACACTAATTATAAAAAAATTCATTGTCAAAAGCTTTTAATGCAGCAGGGATCTATAGATTTTTGATTCAAATTTTAAGACAGGACCAGTAAATTTTCATTATTCGTAAAAATCAGATTATAAATAATAAAATTAAATTTTTGGAACAATGGCACAAGAGAGGAAAAAAATAAAATAAAAATTTGTTCAACCAAAAAATATCTACAAATTTATTATTAACTTTTACTATAAAAATGAATTAAAAGTAAAAAAAATTAATTTTTTTTTTGAAAAAGAAGACATGCTACAATAATATTTTTTCCAACAAAATTTTTCGCTTCAGTTATATCTACAAATTTACCGATAGCAATTTTACGCTCTGACGCTTATTTTTAGTTGTATAGCTAAAAACTAGCATTCAAACTAAACAAATAAAATTTTCAGGAAAACGAAACAAGTTGGGTTCAGAGACTTATTAATTTTATTATTATATTTATAAATATAATTTCAACCTATTGTTGAAATTGTTATGACCTACCAGTAGGTACTTCCGAAGCTTAAAAAAATGTTTTATGCTGTTAATATAAGCAAGACTTTTTAGATATTCAAAATACAACAATACTATATGTAGTGTATTTGTTCGCGTCTTTGAGATGCATTGATGGCCTATTGTTAAACCTTTTATGACCACTCGTATTGATTTATGAAGTTTAAAAAATAAAATTTACTCTGTTGTTATGAAAAAAACATTTTAGATATTCAAAATACAACATTACTATATGCAGTTCCTTTGTTCGCATCCTCGAGATGCATCGATTGGCTATTGTTAAAGCTTTTGTAAACCACTAGTGTTGATTTATAAAGTTTGAAATAGAATACTTTATTTTGTTTTTATAAGAAAAACTTATAGATGTTTAAAATACAACAATACTATTTGCATTTTATATGTTCGCATCTTCGAGATGCACCAATCGACCAATCACTGAACATTTAGGATCTACTAGTATTAATTTATGAAATTTAAACAATACTATATGTAGTTTATTTGTTCGCGTCTTCGAGATCCATTAATGAGTTTAAAAAAAAAGTTTATTCTGCTTAGAAGAGAAAAACTTTATTGATATTCAAAATACAACAATACTATATGTAGTGTATTTTTTAGCATCTTCGAGACGCACTTATCGACCAATCGTTAAAACTTCCATGTCCCACTAGTATTGATTTATAAAGTTTAAAAAGAAGTTTATTTTATTCATAAAAATAAAACTTTTTAACTATTCAAAATACAACAATACTATATGTAGCTTATTTGGTCGCGTCCTCGAGATGCATCGATGGCTTTATTCTTGAACCTTTTATGACCCACTAGTATTGATTTAGGAAGTTTGAAAAAATATTTTATTTTATTTATAAAAGAAAACCTTATTAACTGCTTAAAATACAACAATACTATATGTAGCTTTTTTTTGTCGCGTCTTCAAAATGCAACGATGGCCCTATTGATAAAACTCCTAGAGTCAACTAGTATTGATTTATGAAGTTTGAAAAAAAACAGTTTATTCCATTTACATAACAAAAATTTTTCAGATATTTAAAATAAATAAAACTGTGTGTAGTTAATTTGTTCGCGTCTTTGAGATCCATCGATGGCTCTATAGTTAAACCTTCTATAACTCGTTAGTATTTATTTATGAAAAAAAAAAAAATTTTATTCTGCTTAGAAGAACAAAACTTAATTGCTATTTAAATTACAACAAAACTATATTTAGTGTATTTGTTTGCACCTTCGAGACGCACTTTTTGACTAATCGTTAAAACTTTCATGACCCGCTAGTATTGATTTACGAATTTAAAAAAAAATAGTTTATTTTATTAATAAAAGAAAACCTTATTAACTATTCAAAATACAACAATATCATATGTAGCTTATTTGGTCGCTTCCTCGAGATGCATCGATGGCCCTTTTGTTGAACCTTTAATGACCCACTAGCATTAATTTACGAAGTTTAAAAATATAGTTTATTCTGTTTATATGAGAAAAACTTTTTAGATATTTCAAATAGAACAAAACTGTATGTAGTTTATTTGTTTGCGTCTTCGAGATGCATCGATAGCCCTGTTGTTAAAACTCCTATGGCCCACTAGTATTGATTTATGAAGTTTAAAAAAAATAGTTTATTCTGTTTATATGAGGAAAACTTTTCAGATATTCAAAATGAATAATACTGTGTGTAGTTAATTTGTTCCCGTCTTTGAGATGCATCGATGGCTCTATTTTTAAACCTTCTATAACACACAAGTATTTATTTGTGAAATTAAAAAAAAAGTCTATTCTGCTCAGAAAAGAAAAACCTTATTGATTTTCAAAATACAATAATACTATATTTCGTGTATTTGTTTGCATCTTCGAGGCGCACTTATGGACCAATTGTGAAACCTTTCATGATCTACTAGTGTTGATTTATAAAGTTTTAAAAAATAGTTTATTTTGTCTATAAAAGAAAAACTTTTTAATTAATTAAAATACAACAATACTATATGTAGTTTATTTGGTCGCGTCTTCGAAATGCATCGATGGCCATATTGTTGAACTTTTTATGACCCACTATCATCAATTTTTTAAGATAAAAAAAATACTGATTCTTTTTATATGGCAAAAAATTTTCTTATATTCAAAATACAATAATACTGTATGTAGTTTACTTGTTCGCGTCTTAAAGATAAATCGATCACTTTATAATCGAACCTTTTATGAACCACTAGCATTGATTTGTAAAGTTTAAAAAAAAAATGTTGTTCTGTTTATATAACAAAAACTTACTTGACATTTAAAATAAAAAAATACTGCATCTAATGTATTCGCTCGCATCTTAGAGACGCATCGATCAATTTATTGCTAAACCTTTTATCACTCACCAGTACCGATGAATTCACCTATTTTTATGAAAATTCGTCTTTTTTAATTAAAATCAATTGTTTTCTATTTAAAATAAAATTGTTAGTTTGTTTAATATATAAGCTACTTTGTAAAGAATTACGTTGTTGAGATTGAAGATTCATTATTTTAGTTGAAAATTCAACCTTTTTGTTGTACATTAACTTTTTCCGTTGAAAATTTATATCACAAGGTTCAAAATATTATTCTTTTGCAGAAAAATTGTCTTTTTGGCTTGACAATTGAACAATTTCATATAAAATCGAACTATTTAGTTGAAAATAACCTTTTTCGTTGAAAATTTAATTTTTTCATTAAAAATGGACCTATTTATTTGAAAATTTAACTTTTATGTTGGAGAATCATATTATTTTTTATTCGAAAATTTATCTTCTTGGTTTCAGATTGTAATATTTAGTTTACAACTTATCTTTTGAAGCTGAAAATTAATTTCTCTCACCGAAAGTGTATGTATTTCAGTCTTAGCTGAAAATTGATTTTTTTAGTTAAAAATTTAACGTTTACATTTTTCGTTGTGAATTCATCACTTTTGGTAGAAAATTTAACTGCTTGGTTAAAAGTTGGACTACTTCGTTAAAAATTTCTTCCATTATTTGAAAATTCAACTTTTTCTGTTAAAAATGAATTTTTTTCTGTTTGAAAATTGATCTCTTTTTGTGAAAATATTATATTCATTGGTTAAAAATCCAGATGTTTTGTTGAACATTAAAAAGTTATTATTTACATTTTAGTCGCATTGAAAATATAGACGGCGTATTGCATCACAGCGGATTCCAATAATTGGTCAACTTTCTCACTGATTAAAAGAGATAAAAAAAATGAAATAATGGACAAAAACTTAAAAAATTATAATTAATGATTTAGGTTCTATTTTAAAAGATGATTTTAAACTTTACAGATTTAAAAACTTATCGAAAAAGAGTCCTAAAAATTTTTAAATAATTGTTTTTATTTTTTGGATTTGAAAAAATTTTAGGAAAACTTTGAATCATTTTAAAAGATATTTTGAAATTCAGGAAATTTTTTAAATATTTAGGAAACGATTTAAAAATCCAAACAGATTTTAAAAGATTTCAAACAAAGTAGAGATTTTTAAATACTTTGAAATCAAATTTTAAAGTGTTTTAAAGGTTTTTGAATTCTTTAGAGATGATAAAAAACTTTTTTCTAAGATTCTGGGCAAACTTTTAATTCATTCTTTATTTTTTAAATTAATTTTTAAAAAATATTTAAAATTTTTTTTAAATATTTCAAATGATGTTAAAATGTTTTTAAAAGATATAATAATAATTTTAAACTTGGAAATGTTTCAAAAAATTTTGACGCAATGTAGATTTTTAAACATTACGAACACTCAATTTTTGAAGCTTCCTAAAAATTGTGGAAGGTTTCGAAAAAATATATTTTTTCCAAATATTTCTGAGATAATTTTAAAGAATTTTTTATGTATTTCACAAAATTATTCAAAGGGAAAATTTAAAAAGATTTTAAAACACTCCAAAAGATTCCCACTATCAAAAAAAAAAAATCTGGAAGATTTTAAGGCAAAATCACGTAGCATGAAAAAAAATTCTTTAAAATTTTCTAGATACTTTTTCACTATATCTGGAATCATACAAAATCTCCCTAAATTTCCTCTACAAACGTGAAAAAATTACCAGGAAACCTAAAAAATGAATGCTT
>JAUELO010000143.1:35631-45808 GCA_032357855.1 Amphibolips quercusostensackenii
TTTTTTGAGAAAGTGGTTCAGTCTTCATCCAAATGATTGTATTTTCGAACAAAAAAGATGAATTCTTAACGAGATAAAAAATAGTGTAAATAGTGTCACAAATTTTAAAAAAATAGTGTCAAAACAATATTATAAAAATTTCCAAGTATTAAACTTATATGCAGTTCCAAATAAAAAAGTGTGCAATGGGAAATTAGCTTTACTTTTGAAGGAAAATTTCCAATCTTCTGACCTAATATTTTAAAAGTATTAAAAACGAAATTCAATGCTTACGTAAAATGTTATTCTTTGATGCGAACTGAAATAATAGAATCCAATAATTAATTCAACTATTATTGGTTAAAAATTTATTCTTCTCGATTGAAAAGTCCACTATTAAATTTTTGGTTAGGAATTCATCTTTTTCATTTGAAAAATGTATTTTTTGGTTCAAAATTAAATTATTTGGCTCAATATTTAACACTTTTGTTAAAGTCATATTTTTTTGTTTGAAGCTTCATAATTTTAGTTGCAATTTTTGTTGTTGCAAATTATTATCTAAGAATTTGTACAAAAATTTTTACGAATTTGTAGGTAATTTGGAACCATTCTTAGTTATAATTTGTAAATTAACTTCTTTGATAAAAACTCAACTGTTTTGTGAAAAATTCATCTTTTTGGCTCGAAAACTAAACAATTTGGTATCAAATTCAACTATTTTGTACAAAATTAAAATGTTTCATAGAAAATTAATTTTTTTGGATAACCAATTAATTCTCCTCAAAAAAAATTTAACTACACCATTTTTTGTTAAAAATTGATCTCTTTTAGTTTTAAAATTGAACTATTTAATTAAAAATAAATCAAACAAAATGTGAACTAACATTTCGTACATTCTTCAAAAGATTTACTTGAAAAATTATATAATTTATTGAAAATTCGTGTTTTCTGATTAAAAATTCAACGATTTAGTTAAAAATTATGAATTTTGTTGAAATTCATCTTTTGCGGCAGAAAATAATTTTTTAATGTTGTTAAAAAAGCAACTGTATTGTTGGAAACCAATCTGGTTCAGTTGAGGATTCAAGTATTTTGCTTTTTTTCATTCATCCTTCATTCATCCTTTTTAGTTATATTTAAATGTTTTTATTTAATATTAAAATCTTTTTTAGTTTAAATATCAACTAAAAATGCATCTTTTTCAATTTAAAAATTCAACTACTTCGTTAATCGATATTTAGAAATAAAAAATAAACTAAAAATTAATTAAATAAAATAATTTTATTATTATATAAATTTAAAATATTAAATTAATTGTATTAAAAAAAAAATTATTTTCCTATAAAATCCTTTTTATCTAATTTCATCACATCCACTGCTTAAACTATTGAGTTAAAAATTTACGTAACTTGTCGAAAATCCGTCCTTTTTAGCGTAAAATAAATCTTCTTGGTCTAAAATTCAACAATTGTATTGAAATTTTTTCTCTTGACTAACACATTTTTTTGCTTCTTGAAAATTCAACTATTTTGTAGAAAATTCGTATTTTTGGTTAGAAAATTCAACAATCTGGTAGAAAATTCAACAATTTGGTAGAAAATTCAATAATTTGGTAAAAAATTCAACAATTTGGTAGAAGATGTAACTATTGGCTTAGATATTGGTGTATTTTTCGAAAGATCGTCTTTTTTGGTAAAAAAAAAAAAATTTTGGTTGGGAATGTGACTGTTTGTTTAAAAATTAATCTAATTTAGTTGAGGATGTAAGTATTTTTTTAGAAATTCGTTCTTATTGCTTAAATTCAACTATTTTTAAAAATTAAAATCTATTTTTGTTAAAGTATCAACTATTACATCTTTCGTTAAAAAATAATCTTTTTAGGTTCGAAATTCAACTTCTTGGTTAAATATTGAACTACTCTCTCAAAAGTTCATTTTTTGGGGTTAAAAATGCAGAATTTATTTGGAAATTCGTTGTTTTTTTTTTGTTAAAATTAATTTTTTAACTGAAAATTTTAATATTTTGTTAGAAATTCATCTGATTGGTTGAAAATTAACTCTTTTGTAGAAAATTCGTTTTTTTATTGAAAATTAATTCTCTTAAATAAAAATTTAACTACTCCATTTTTGGTTAAAAATGAATTTTTTTAGCTTACATTCAACTATTTAGTCAAAAAAATTTAGAAAAATATAAAATAAAAATTAATCAAATAAAATGAATTCATTCATAAATAAATTAATAAATATTTTTATTTGATCTAATAAAATTATTATTTTCCTTTAAAATTAATTTAATCTAATTTCATATAAATTTATAAATAAATTTAATATATATATATATATATATATATATATATATTTAAATTTAAATTAGACTAAAATTAGATCTATTGTTTAAACTATTCAGTTGCAAATGTGTGTAATTTGTTGAAAATTCGTTTTTCTTTTGCGTAGAAAATTGTTCTTTTTGGTTGAAAATCCAACGATTTGATTAAAAATCTATTTATTTTATTGAGAATTAATATTTCTTGGTAGAATATTAATCTTCTGTGTTAAAAATTCGTTTTTTTTTGTTTGGTTGAAAATCCACTTTTATTAAAGTAAATTTAACCATTTTCATGGAAATTTATCTGATTGGTACAAAGTTATCTTTTTTATTGAAAATACATATTCTCGGATTCAAAATTCGACTCCTTTGTAGACACCATTTTTGGTTAAAAAATAATATTTTTTAACTTAAATTCAACTATTGAGTGAAAAAATATTAAGAAATAAAAAAATATATGGAAAAAAAATTCAAATAGAACATATTTATTCACATATAAATTAATTAATAATAAATTTTTTGAAATGAAAATATTATTTCCCTATTAAATTCATTTCGTAAAATTTCATTTAAATTTATAAATAAATTTCTAAACTTAAATTAGGCTAATATCACATACATTGTTTAAACTAGTCAGTTGAAAATTAATGTAATTTGTTGAAAATTCCTCTTTTTTGGTAGAATATTAATCTTCTCGGTTGAAAATAAATAAAAAATTAATCAAATACAATTAATTTATTTCATAAAACTATTATTAATCTCAAGAATCAAATTTAATTTTTGCATGAAAAATTAATTAATTAAACAATTTTCAATTTAAACAAGAGTTTTTACCGATTTTGTTGCTGTTAATATTCTCTGGCCGATTTCAGCGACCTCAGCATCTTCCACTAAGGATGTCAAAAAGGGACTAAGTGCAGAATCGGGTTTGTTGTAACTCTCAGATGCTTGTAAGAGAGATTTTGGAATGAACTTTTCGTCAAAAGTCTTCGCCGTGTAACAAATTGGTTCATCCCAAGGCAATAAATGCTCTTTGCCTTGCTCCAACCCAATCAATTCACTCAAAAATAAATGTGTCCTAGAAGAAATGGCTTTGGAATTAAAATGCACAATTTCTAACACTTCACTCTCGTGGAAATAATTTCTGTGAATTTTAACGAGAACTTTTTAAAAATTTACGAATTTATAAATATGTCTAAAAATTTCTACAAAAAAATGTACAACTTTTTAGGGAATTTCGGACCTTTCTTAGTTAAAATTTCTGCGAATTTTAACGAAAGTTTTTATGAATTTATATGAAAATTTCTTAGAATTTCTAAAAAAATTTTCACGAATTTGTAGGTAATTTGGGACCTTTCTTAGTAACAATTTCTATGAATTTCAACGAAAACTTTTATGAATTTCTATGATTATTTTTAAGAATTTCCATAAAAATTTATTTAAAAAATTTTTAATGAATTTATAAGAATTTTCAAAGCAGTTTAAGAATTTCTAAAAAAAACTTCCAGAAACTTTAAGGGCATTTGGGACCTTTCTCAATTACCATTTCTATGAATTTTAACGGAAACTATTACGAATTTTTACGACAATTTTTACGAATTTTGAATGCATTCTGAGAATTTCCAGGAAAATTTATGCAAATTTTTTTTTTAATTTCTTAAGTTTAATGAATTTCTATAAATATTTCCAAAACTTTGTAGAAAAAAATTTACAATTTTTTAGGGGACTTCGAACCTTACTTAGTTGCCATTTCAATGAATTTTAACTAAAAACTTTATGATTTTTTCATACATTCTAATTTCTACAAAAATTTTCACAAATTTTGAGGTAATTTGAGACCTTTCTTAATAAAAATTTCTATGAATTTCAACGAAAACTTTTATGAATTTCCATGATTATTTTTAAGAATTTCCACAACAATTTATAAGAAAATTGCTATGAATTTATACGAATTTTCAACGCAGTTTAGGAATTTCTACAAAAACTTCTTCAAACATTTATTCAAACATGCATTCCGAGTATATCTATGAAAATTTGTACAAATTTTTAGAAAATTTCGGAAGGCTGATAAATTTCTATAAATATATCTAAAAATTTCTAAAAAAAAAATTACAATTTTTTAAGGAATTTTGGACCTTTCTTAGTTACAATTTCTAGGAAATTTAACGAGAAATTTTACGAATTTTTACGAATTTGTAAAGCATTCTGAGAATTTCTACGAAAGTTTTTACAAATTTTCAGTCAATTTCAGAAGTTTGATTAATTTCTATGAAAAAATTAAAAATGTTTCCAAAAAATTTTACAAATTTGTAGGTAATTTCGGACTTTTCCTAGTTACAGTTTTTATGAATTTTAACGAAAACTTGTATGAATTTTTACAAAAATTTTTAGGAATCTGTACAAATTTGCAATGCATTCTAAGAATTTCTACACAAATTTTTACGAATTTTTAGGTAGTTTTGGACCTTTCTTTGGTACAATTTCTATGAATTTTAACGAAAACTTTTATGAATTTTTAAGAATTTTTAATGTATTCTAGAAATTTCTACGAAAGTTTGTATAAGTTTTTAGGGAATTTGGGACCTTTCATAATTGCGATTTCTATGAATTTTAACGGAATCTTTTATGAATTTTTAAGAACTTTTAATGCATTCTGAGAATTTTTATGGAAATTTGTACAAATTTTAAAGAAATTTCGGAAGTTTGATGAATTTCTGTAAGTATTTCTAGAAATTTCTACAAAAAATGTACAATTTTTTAGGGAAACAGACCTTTCTTGGTTACAATTTCAATGAATTTTAACTAAAAATTTTACGAATTTTTCATGCAATCTACGAATTTCGACAAAAATTTTCACGAATTTTTAGGTAATTAGGGACCTTTTTTAGTTATAATTTCTATGCATTTTAAAGAAAACTGTTATGAATTTCTATGATTATTTTTAAGAATTTTCACCAAAAATTTCTACGAATATGTACGAATTTTCAAAGCAGTTTAAGAATTTCCACCAAAATCTCCACAAATTTTTTGGCAATTTGGGAAATTTGTTAGTTATGATTTCTATGCATTTTAATAAAAACTTTTATAAGTTTTTACGAATTTTGATTGCATTCTGAGAATTGCTACGAAAATTTGTACAAGTTTTTGAAGAATTTGAGACTTTTGTTCATTACAATTGCTGTGAATTTGAACGAAAACTCTTATAAATTTTTACAAGTTTTACGAATTTTTAATGCATCCTGCGAATTTTTATGAAAATTTGTATAAAATTTTTGGAAATTTCGGAAGTTTGATGAATTTCTATAAATACTTCTAAAGATTTCTACAACAAATTTACAATTTTTTAGGAAATTTCGGACCTTTCTTAGTTACAATTTATATGAATTCTAACGAAAAATTTTATGAATTTTTACGAATCTTTTATGCATTCTGTAAATTTCTACGAAAATTTGTATGGTTTTTTAGGGAATCCCGGAATTTTATTGAATTTCTGTGCAAATTTCAAAAAAAATTCTACGAAAATTTGTACAAATTTTTAGAAAATTGAATACCTTTCTTAGTTATAATTTCTATGAACTTTTACGAATTTTTAATGCATTCTGAGAATTTCTACAAAAGTTTGTATGATTTTTTTTCGAAAGTTTTAAGAATTTCTATGAAAATTTCTAAAAATATTTACAAAAAAATTGTACAAATTTGTAGGGAATTTCGGACCTTTCTTAGTTACAATTTCTACGAATTTTAAAGGCAATTTTAATGAATTTCTATGAAAATTTCTAAAAATATCGATGAAAATTTGTACGAATTTGTACGAAATTTTCATGCATTCAAAGAATTTCTGAAAAAAACTTAACAAATTTTTATATAACTTGGGTCCTTTCTTAGTAACAATTTCATGGATTTTAACGAAAGCTTATATGAAATTCTATAATTATTTTTGAAAATTTCTACAAAATCTTCTACGAATTTGTACGAATTTTTGAAACAGTTTAAGATTTTGTAGAAAAATTTTCACAAATTTGTAGGGAATTTGGGAAATTTCTCAGTTATAATTTCTATGAATTTTTACGAATTTTTAATGGGTTCTGAAAATTTCGAGGAAAATTTGAACAATTTTTTATGGAATTTAGGATGTTTAATGAATTTGTATAAAATTTTTATTTTCTATGAATTTTAAAGAAAATTTTTATGAATTTCTAAGACAATTTGTAAAACTTCGTAATTTTCTATAAAAACATATGTTAAAAATTATGAAAAACTAAACCTTCATACTGAAGAATGATAGTAGATTTAATATAAAAAACTTTCCTATTTTTTCGTAGAAAATTATGTTAGTTCATAATTGTGTGTAGAAATTTATAATTTTCTCAGAAAAAATATGAAAAAGTACAAATAGCTTTTTCAAATCATAAATGTTCTTTTTTCGTGTGTAGAAATTCGTAATTTTCTACAAAACACTATTAAAAAATTATGAAAAACTTCATTTTAAAATCATAGACTTGTGTATTTAATCGTAGAAAATTATATTTATTCATAATTGAGAGTAGAATTGTGCTATTTCCTAAGAAAAATATGAAAAGCTATAAATAGCTTTTGCAAATCGTAAATTTTCTATATTTTTTGTATAAATTCGTAATATTCCATAAAATACTATTAAAAATCATGAAAAACTAAACCTTGATTTTGAAGAGGAAGATTTTCCTATTTTTTCGTAGAAAATTATATTTATTCATAACTATGTGTAGAAATTTGTAATTTTCTAAGAAAAAATATAAAAAATTATGAACAGCTTTTGCAAATCGTAAATTTTCTTTTCTTTTTTTTTTGCAGAAATTTGTCATTTTCTACAAAACATTAAAAATTAGGATTACGTTTTTTTGTTGTCAATTTACATCATCCTTCTTAGACAATTTTTATTTTTCATAAAAAAACATAATCATTCATTAAAGACCTTAATTTTTCATAAAAATTTGTTTTTTTCTATGCTAAATTAATGCAAAATCTAACATTTTCTCAAATCTATGAAAACGTTTTTGTGAAACGTTGTAATTTGTCAACAAATATTTTTCCACCAGGGCATACTATTATTTTAATTAAACTTACGCATATCCTTTGTTTTCAGGAGGTAGGTAGGCAGGTACATAGTTTTTTGTGTCCTCCAGGAAAGGCGAATAACTTTCGCACTGAGCCTTTTCGGGCCATTGATCGGCCTCAAATTCCTCGGAGGACTTTTTGATTTTTAAGTTATAATACTTAGGTCTGTCGGTTGGTTCCATAAACACAGAGAAGAATTCACTTCCCTTCCCGTCAACGTATTCCATCGTTTTGCTCATCTGATCTTTACTACCTACTAACAAATAAGTTCATATTTACTTTTTTTTATAATTTAGGAATATAATATTTTTATTTCGTAAGCTTTATAAAAATTAGGATATGTCACTACGAAATTCTTGAAGAAAAATAATACTACAAAGACTAATTTTGGACAGCACACTCTTCAATAAATAAAAAAATAATAATAAATAAAATAAGGGAACGAAGAGGGTATCCTCCAAATCGCCTTTCTTCTTTTTTTCTCTTATCTTTTTTAATTTTTATTTTTTTTATCACAATGAAAAAAAATTACAATATACCAATGTTTCGATGTTCATTCAACAAACTTTTCAAGATAATAAAAATTAAATAAATAAATAAAAACAATAAAGACTTACGAAGAGAACATCCTAGTTTCATGATTGGCTTAAAAAATTAAACGGAAAAAAGACAAAAGAAAAAAATAAAGACGGGGTTTTGGATGTTGCCTTCTTTTCTCTCTTTTTTTTTATTTAAATGGAGACATAAAAATGTGTTATCCATGTTTAATTGTTGTCATCTTGTTTTATTTTATTTTATAAGAATTTAGTAGTTAAATTTTAATGCTGAGCGTTGAAGAAAAATTTAAATTTCAAACTTCATTCTCTTGCCCCATTTTTTCATTTCATTTTTTCCCTGTTTTCAAGAATCTTCCCCTTTTTCCAACTATTTTTGGTTTAAAGATTATTCTTTTTCATTAAAAAGTCTATTATATTTTTGGTTGAAAACCGATCATTTTGGTTACAAATTCATCTTTGTGGTTAAAATTGTTATTATTACGTTTGAAATCCAACGACTTTGTTAAAAAGTCAAACTTTTTAATTCAAAATTAAACTTGTTTTGCTAGAAAATTCAACTATTTAGTTTAAAATTCAACTCTTATTATCATAGAAAATTCCTCTTTTTGTGCTCAAAATTCATCTCTTTAGGTAAATTTTTTTTTTAATTCAACTATCGTTTTAAAATGTCATTTTTTTGTTGAAAATTCAACTACATAGTTGAAAATTGTACTACTTTTTATTTAAATCATTTTTACTTTTGTTGAAAATTCATACCTTGGCTTAAAAATTCAACTATTTCATTGAAAATTAAGTTTTTTGTTGAACACTTATATTTTGAGGTTGAAATTCAACTGTTTTGTTGAAAATTCGTCTTTTTTGTCTTAAAAGTTCCACAATTTGTTTGAATTTTCTTTTTCGTCTCTTGACTACAAAATCTTTCTTAGTAAAAAATTTGTTTTTTTTTTTGTTTGAAAATTCATCCTTTTTAGTTGAACATTCAACTATTTTGCTAGAAAATTCAACTATTTGGTTAAAAATTCAACTGTTTGTAGAAAACTCCTCTTTTTGGGTAAAAAATTCATATTTTTTGGTGAAAAGTTAATTTTTTGTTAAAACTTCAGCTGTTTTGTTGAAAATTCATACACAGTGTCAAAATATATATATTTTTTTTAATTCAACTGCTAGATTGAAAGTTCAACTACTTAGAAAAATAATTATTATTTGGTTGAAAATTCATATCTTGTCTTAAAAATTGAACTATTTTATTGAAAATTAACTTTTTTGTTGAAAATTTATATCTTCGGGTTGATAATTCAACCTTTTTGTTGAATATTCGCATTCTCGTCTTGAAAATTCCATAATTTTGTTGATTGTTTTTTATTTCTTAACTGAAAAATCTTTCTTATTTCCAAATTTGTCCTTTTGGTTTAAAAATTCCATCTTTTTGGTTGAACATTAACTATTTTGCTAGAAAATTCAACTATTTAATTAAAAATTCATTTTTTTCGCGTTAAAAATTCAAATTTTTGTAGAAAATTCCTGTTTTTGGGTGAAAATTCATCTCTTCTGGTAGAAAGTTTTTGTTGTTGAAACTTCAACTATTTTGTTAAAATATCTTTTTTTTAATTCAACTGCTTGGTTGAAAGTTCAACTACTTTTTAAAAAAAATAATTTTTTTATGAAGATTCATATCTTTGGTTGAAAATTGAACTATTTTACAAAGAATGAACTTTTTCTTGAAAATTCAACTGTTTTGTAGAAAATTTGCCTTTTTGGCTTAAAAATTCCACCATTTAGTTGATTTTTTTTCTGTCTTGGCTGAAAATTTTTTCTGAGTAGCGAATTCGTCTTTTTGGTTTCAAAATTCATCTTTTTTGTTTAACAATGAGCTGTTTGGTTGAAAATTAATCTGTTTTTGGTTGAGTATTGAAATATTTTGTTAAAAATTATTCTTTTTTGACGAATTCGACTGTTTTTAATTTAAAATTTAAATCTTTTTTGATTGAATAAACTATTACACTTTTCGTTGAGAATTGATTTTTATTGGCCGAGAATTCAGCTTTATTGGGTGAAAATTTAACTACATGGTTGAAATTTGAACTACTCTGTTAAAAATTTATTACTTTTTTGGTTGAAGATTCATCTCTTTTAGTTGAAAATTCCTTTTTCTTGTGAAAAATTAATTTTTTAAACTAAAAATTCAACTATTTGGTTAAAAATTCAAGTTTTTGGTAAAATTA
>JAUELO010000143.1:61645-72022 GCA_032357855.1 Amphibolips quercusostensackenii
AATTTTTTAAATCTAGTGTATTATACCCTTTTTGAAATCTTTGAAATTCTTCAAATCTTTTGAAATCCTTATGAATTCTTTAAAAAATTTGTAAAATCTTTTTAAAATATTTTAAATTCTTTTAAAATCATTAGAAATTTTTTTTAAATCTTTGTGAATCTTCTGAAAAATTTGGATGTCGTTTAAAATCTTTGAAATGTTTTTAAATCTTTTAAATCAAGTGTATTCCCTTTTTGAAATCTTTTAAATTCTTCAAATCATTTTAAATCCTCATAAATTCTTTAAAACATTTGTAAAATCTTTCTATAATATTTTGTATTCTTTTAAAATCATTAAAATATTTAAGTTTAAAATCTTTGTTAGATCTTGTGAAATCTTCTAAAAAATTCTGTTTAAAATTTTTGAAATATTTTTAAATTTTTTAAATCTAGTGTATTATACCCTTTTTGAAATCTTTGAAATTCATTAAATTTTTTGAAATGCTTATAAATTCTTTGAAACATTAGTAAAATCTTTCTAAAATATTTTGTATTCTTTTAAAATCATTGGAATATTTAATTTTAAAATCTTTGCTAATTCTTTTGAAATCTTCTAAAAAATTCTGATGTTCAAAATCTTTTAAATTTTTAAATCTAGTGTATTATACCCTTTTTGAAATCTTTGAAATTCTTGAAATCATTTAAAATACTTATGAATTCTTTGAAACATTTGTAAAATCTTTCTCAAATATTTTGTATTCTTTTAAAATCATTATAATATTTTATTTTAAAATCTTTGTTAAATCTTTTGAAATGTTTTAAAAAATCCTGATGTTTAAAATCTTTGAAATGTTTTTAAATTTTTTAAATCTAGTGTATTATACCCTTTTTGAAATCTTTGAAATTCTTCAAATCTTTTGAAATCCTTATGAATTTTTCGAAACATTTGTAAAATCTTTCTAAAATATTTTAAATTCTTTTAAAATCATTGGAAATTTTTTTTTTAATCTTCGTTAAATCTTTTGAAATCTTTGTGTAATTTTTTCAAATCTTATGAAATCCTAAAGAAATCTTTGAAAAATTTATTAAATCTTTCTTTAATCTTTGTTTGCGAAATTTTTTGTGTTCATCTGAAATCATTGAAATCTTCTTAAATTTGTTGAGACCTTTTGGAAACGCTTAAAATCTTTTAAATGTTTTGGAATCTTTCTTGAAATCTTTTGAAATCCTTATGAATTCTTTAAAACATTCGTGAAATCTTTCTAAAATATTTTGTATTCTTTTGAAATCACTGGAATATTTTTAATATTTGGGAACTCTTTCTGCATTTTTTTATAATCGTATAAACCTTTGTTAAATCTTTTGAAATCTTCTAAAAAATTTTGATATTGCTTAAAATCTTTAAAATGTTTTTAAATTTTTTTAATCTAGTGTGCTGCAGCCTTTTTGAAATCTGCGAAATTTTTTGAAATCTTTAAAATATTTGTGAAATCTTTCTTTAATCTTTTTTTTTAAATCTTTTTTGATTCGTTTGAAATCATTACAATCTTTTTAAATCTTTTGAGTTCTTTTGACATCATTATAAATTTTTTGAAACATTATTGAAATATTTATTCAATCTTTGAAATCTTAAAAAAAAATTGATATCGCTTAAGATATTTGAAATATTTTGAAATCTTTGAAATCTATAAAAAACTTTGTGAAATTTTTCAAAATCTTTTGAAATCTTTATTAGATTTTTGAAATATTCTTGATATCTTTCTTTAATCTTTGTTCGTGAAATCTTTTCTGTTCGTTTGAAATCAATAGAAATATTTTAAATATTTTGAAATCTTTAAAACTGATGTACTGTACGCTCCTTGAAATCTTTGAAATTCTTGAAATCTTTTGAAATCCTTATGAATGCTTTAAAATGTTTGTGAAATCTTTTATAATCGTTTGAAACAACTCGAATATTTGAAATTTTTGTTAAATCTTTTAAAATCTTTCACATTCGTTTGAAATCACTGGAATATTTTAAATATTTATGACATCTTATGAAGTCTTCTAAAAAAATTTAAAATCTTTTGAAATCTTTGTAATCTGGTGTACTGTACCCTTGTTGAAATCTTTGAAATCTTTATGAATTTTTTTATCAAATCTTTGAAACTTTTGTGAAAGCTTTTGATATCTCCTAAAAATTTTGAAACTGTTTAAAATCTTTAAAATGTTTTGAAATCCTTTTTGAAAAACTGGTTCAGTCTAAGATAGTCCGGTTTTAACCCATCCAATTTAAAATTTTTTAATCAAACAAATTTAACCCCACGATTATTTATAAAATAAAAAAAGGCCATCGATTGAAAATCGGGACTAAATCTTGAAAATAGAGATCTGTGAGGCCTGCATTATGTATTGCAGTCTCTTTTTAAAAAGGAAATCAATTTTTTGAAAATGAAAGTAATACCTAGGTGCAGTGACAATCGCTCTCCGTCCACATTCCAGAGCATTGTAAGAATCTCCTCGCACACGCCAATAAATTGCAGCCAAATTCAAATGCAACCAGGAAGTATTATTTCGAAGCAATCCATGAGCGATCTGGTTTCCGAATTTATTCAAATCTGTACCAGGCGGGAGGTACTTTATCAATCCTTTTTCTTGGTGCTGAGTCAAGTTTGCTCTATTTCGCATTGCCTGAAAAAATAAAATTTCTTTTTTACTAAAAATAAAACCAAAAATCCAATTATTAACAAAGGCATGGCGCAATTTTGATTAATATCTCGAAATCATTGCAGGCCTCGATAAAATTCATAAAAATTTAAGGTAAATTAAAAAAAAATGATAAGAATGTAAAAAAACAAATTGAAAACAATTTTAAAATATAAAAAATCTTCATTCAATCCAGCAACTTTGAAATGAGTTTAGAAAAATTTAAGGATCAGTTAAATAAAAACTTTTTAAAATTCAAAAGAAACCATTTTATCAAGTAGAATTGAGGAAATTTATAAGAATTCAAGTGAATTGAACAAATCCAAGAGAATTCCGAAGAATTTAAAAAAATTCAGGGTAAATTAATAAGAATTCAGGGTGAATTTCAAAAAATGATTTCAAATCTGCACATATTTGAAACCCTACTAATTCTTTAAGAAAAAATTAGCTAATGACTACGAAACCATTCAAGTCAAATTATTTAAAAGAATTCAAATGAATTGGACGCATTTTTAAAAATTCAAAAATCGATTTATTTCACTAAAATATGAATTAATTTAGAGGAATTTTATAAAACGAGAAGAATTCGATAAAATTCATAAAAAATCAAACTGAATTTAAAAAACAATTAAGTGAATTAAAAACAATTGAAAAATGTGAAAAAAAATTCGTTGAATAGACTAAGTTTGAAATACGTTTAGAGAAATTAATTTTAGGTGAGTTTAAAATATTTCAAGATGAGTTAAACAAAAACTTGTTAAAAATCCGCTAAATTGAATAAAATTGAGTAAATTTAGAAAAATTCAAAAAGATGTAAAAGAATTCAGGATAAAAAAGAATTCAGGGCGAATTACGAAAAATATTTGAAAATCCCTTGAAATCTTTCAAACGCTTTCAAAAAAATTTCGTGATTTAAAAAAATGAATGAATAAAAAAAGATTTTTTAGTTTATCATTCATAAAAAACTATTGTTTTTCATAGATAAAAAATAGTTAAACAATTTTAGATTATGCTCGCTTTTTTGACCGGAAATCGGTATAGATTTTTAAAAAATTTACTTTTTTGGAACAATTTTAGGTTATATGTCAATATTTTTCAACGTTAATTAACAATCCATTCTTTTATTCAAAAATATTGTCCTTGCTTGTCTTTTTTGTTTGAAAATGTATCTCTTTTCGTAGAAATTCATTCTTTTTTTAAAATTAAAAATGCAACTATATGAATAAAAATTAATCTGGTCTGGTTGATGATTCAACTACATTGTTGAAAAACCGTTTCCATTTATTGACTTCAAACTTTTTTTATTTAAAATAAAAATATTTTTTAGTTGAAATATCAGCTGTGACACTTTTCGTTAAAAATTCATCTTCTTTGGTTAAAAATTCAACTACTTGGTTGGAAATTGAACTAAATTGGTAAAAAATTAATTTTATTAGTCGATCCATCTCTGTGGTTAAAAATTGAACTATTTTGATGAAAATTCTTTTTTTTCTTGAAAATAAATTTTTCAACAGAAACTTTACCCTTTGAAAATTTAAAATTAACTGTTTGGTTGAAAATTCATATTTTCGGGATGGTGATTCAACTGTTTTCTACAAAATTCGCCTTTCTGGTGTGAAAAGTCAACAATTTGTTTTTAAAATTTTCTCTCTTCACTAAAAAAAACTTTTCTGATTGTAAATTTAACTCTTTTCTTGAAAATTCGTCTTTTTGATTAAATAATTCATCTCTTTTGGTAGAAATTTAATCTTTTTTGGTAAAAAATGAAACTGGCTAATAATCTATTTCGGTTAAGGATTCAAATATTTTGTTCAAAATTCATCTTCTTTGGTAAAAATCAATTTTTTTCCAATAAAGTGAAAGAATTTTAAAACAACAAGATTCGAATAAATAAAAAAATTAAATAATTTAAAAAATTGGATATTTAAATTAAATTAAATAAATTGAACAAATAATATTAATTATTGGCCAAAAAAAAAGAATTCCCAACAGAATAGTTTAATTTTAAAATAAATAGTTTAATTTTTTACAAAAGTAATTTAATTATAATTATAATTATAAACATTTCAACAAAAATGATTTTAATTTCAGATAAAAAATAGTTGAACTGAACCAAAAAATTGATTTTTGAACCAAGAATATTATTTTCTACTGAGAGATGAATTGACAACAAACGCTTGAATTTTCAACCAAGTAGTTGAATTTTCTAATGAAAAAGTTCAATATTTAACCAAATAGTTGAATTTTAAAATAAAAAAGTAAAAATTTTCAATCAAAAATGGAATAGCTACATTTTCAGTTAAAACAATTTTTTTCAACCATAAATGAAACGAAATTTCAACAAAGTAGTTACATTTTCAACCAAACAGTTGAATTTTCAACCAAAAAGTTCATTTTTTAACCAAGAATATTAATTCTCTACAAAAATATGAATTGTCAACAAAATACATAAATTTTCAACCAACTACATGAATTTTCAAATAAAAAACTTAAATTTTCAAACAAAAATAAAATACTTAAATTTTTAATTTAAAAAATACATGTTCAACCACAAATGAACCGAATTTTTAACAAAATAGTTCAATTTTCAAGCAAACAGATGAAACATCATTGAATATTATTCAACCAAAAAAATGAATTTTTAATAAAGTAGTTCCAATTTTGACCAAATAGTTGAATTTTCAATCAAAAAGTTGTCTTTTTAACAAAAAAATTAATTTTCTACAAAAAGATGAATTGCCAACAAAATGCATGATTTTCAACCAAGTACTTGAATTTTCAAATAAAAAAGTTGAATTTTCAACCAAACAGTTGAATTTTAAACTAAAAAAGAATAAATTTTCAACTAAAACTAGAATAATTGAATATTCAGTTTAAAAAAATACATTTCCAACCAAAAATGAAACGAATTTTCAATAAAATAGTTGAATTTTCAACTGAATAGATGAATATTCCTTAAATATTATTCACCGAAAAAAAATGAATTTTTAATAAAGTAGTTCCAATTTCAACCAAATAGTTCAATTTTCGGAAAAAATCACTTTGCATTCAAAGAAAAAACAATTTTTCAATCAAACAGATCACTTTTAACCCAAGAAATCAATTTTTAATTAAAATTATGTATCTTAGAAAAGAAATATAATTTTAAACAAAAGAGTTCTACTTTTTAAGAAGTAATTTTATTTCCAACCAATTTTTGACTAAAAAGATGAATTTGCAACCAAGAAGATTGATTTATGCCAAAAAGACGAATTTTCAACTAAAAAATAATTTTGAATAATTAAAAAGTTAAAATTAAAAGTTACAATAATTTTTAATAAAAGAGTTTAAATTAAAAACAATCAATTTTATTTCCAACATGAGAGATGAATTTTCAGCTAAAATAATAAATATTTAACTGGAATACTTGAATTTTCAACCGAAAAGAAGAATTTTCAGACAAAAAGATTAACTTTCAAAGAAGAAGATAATTTTCTATAAACAAATCGATTTTTTAACAAAAAACGTGTATCTTCAACAATATAGATTAATTTTCTATTTAAAAGGACCAATTTTCATTCAAATTGTTAAATTTTGAACTAGGAAAGGTCGATTTTAACTAAAAATGAAACAGTTGAATTTTCAGTTGAAGAAATTAATTTTCAACACTGATGAATTTTCAACTAAAATGATGAATCTTCAACTGGGATCGTTGAAATTTTTATGAAAAAGAGGATTTTTGAACCATAAAGATTAATTTTCTATAAAAAAAAAGAATTTTCCACAAAGAACTTAAATTTTCAAGCAAATAGTTGAATTTTTGAGTAAAAATGTTAATTTTCAACCAAATAGTAGAAATTTTATTAAAAGAAGAGATAAATTTTTTATTTAGGATCAAATAGAAATCTATTTTCTGAAGACAAAATATTTCATGCTGAAAAAGCCTGAAAAAGATTTACAATTAAAAAATGGACTTCCAAACTACCTTAATTTTCAGCTCATTAGAGACAAAAATAACAATATTGAAAAAAGAGGAAGAAAGTAAATTTTTAAACAAAAATAGAATAGTTCAATTTTCTCTTAAAAATCTCATTCTTCCAAAAAAAAAGAAAACGTATTTTCATCAAACTAGTTGAATTTTCTACTGGAATAGTTAAATTTTTACATTAAAAAATTGATTGTTACTAAAGTATTAGTTACATTTTCAACTAGAGATGAATTTACAATTAAAATTATGGATATTCAATAAAAAAATTAATTTTTAATGAATGAGTTTACCTTCTAAGTAGTTGAATTTTTAAATAATTAAATGAATCCGTAACCTAATAAACTCACTTATATGCTCTACGACTGTAGATAAAGCGGAAATCACTTTTCTAAATTGACCAAAATTATTTAAATAATGAAAACGAATTTTACTGCGATCAGAAGTAAATTCACGGATTTTAATTAAATTCCTGGTCATTTCTCGGTCTTTCCCGATTTGAGAAAAACTGAAAAAAGTCGCATTTTTCTTGAAAAATTTTCAAAAAGTTTGAGAAATTCACATTTTTTCAAAAAAGTCGAACGATCAGAGTCCCGTAGTGATCAAATTTTTTTTCTTACGCTAAGATGCTCAAATGTATACATGCTGAAGTCGAGAGGGAAAGTTGTCTTGCAGTCTGGTACAGTTTTCTTTCCATCGTTGGGAATGCCATCGAGTAAATAATCCTTTTGCCTAGAGAAAAAAATGAATATTAATTAACTGAATTATAAAAAAGCATCAGTTTTTAAGAACTTACGAGACTCCTTTTCGATAACTTCCATCTGTGGCAACGCTTGCATACAAGTCGATGTCTACGAAAGGCTTTCCAGCCAAAAGGCAGTCTTGATCAGAAGAATAGATTCTATTTTCGATGTCGGCTGCAGTATCTAGTCCAGTCCACTGACTGTCTATCGAAGCTTTTCTAGCGATCATTTGCTTGTAAAGTCTATCAGCATCTTCGCGACGCTTTTCTTGTTCCAGAAAGGAAATGAGATCATAGGGTCGTCGAATATTAAATATGGAATCCATCTGGAAATGAAGAACGCAGGGTGGTTGTTTTAATCAAAGAAACAAATTCCCGGTCAATTCCCAGTCATTTCCCGGTTTTTTTCCGGCTAGCAAACATTTTTCACAGTCAATGAAATGAAAAACTTTCAATTCTAAAGCTAATCATTTTCCCATTCGGATTAATAGAAAATGAACTGCAAATTAAACCGCTTAAAGTGGAACTCTTAAATTTTAAATTTTTTAAATTGAAGTTAAAAAGTTTTTCAATTTTAAAATGTTGTACTCAAATGCTTAAGAAGTTACACGTAGAGAATAAAAAGTACTAACACTTTTTAATTTAACAATTTTAAATTAAATGCATTTAAACTGAAAAACTTAGAATTTTTAACTTTTATAAATTGTAGAGTTCAGCAATTCAGATTCCGTTCTAAATATATAAATCCATGTTATCATTTTTAATGTTCCAAATTGAAGAATCAGTCAATGAGTTGAACATTTTTTTTAATCATAGTATTTAAAAAAATTTTAAGCTATAAACATTAAAACTTGAACGATTAAATTTTTTTTTAGTGAACACTTTTTTTAATTAGAAGTTAAATTATTTTTTGAATGGTTTGGAAATCCTTGAAAAGCTTCAACATTTTATTTAAAAATCTTGAAAAATCTGCATGTTGCTTTAAGTTTTGTTAAATTTTAAATAATTTTCAAATTTTTTCATAGCTTCTAAATGACTTAAAATTATTCGAATTTTTTCTAAAATTTTTAGAAAATTCTACAAATCTAGACCTCTTAAAAATAATTTATCAAAATAAAAAATCATTTTCAATTTTCTCTGCAACCTTAAGAAAATTTTTTTATTCTTTTGAAGCCTTTCACAATTCTTAAAAAGCTTCTTATTTTTTTGTTCATCACCTGCAAAAATCTACATTTTGCTTTAAATTAGGCCATGGCTATTTGAACCGAAATTTCGCTACGAAGAGCCTGATTTTGTCAGAACACACACTTCGTTTGAATTATTTGAAATAATTTCAAGTTTTTAATTATTTCTGAATCTGTTCAAAACATCTAAATATTTCTAAAAATTAATTGAATTGTTAAAGTTATTTAATTTTAAATACTTGGTTTAAAATTCAGGCCTTGGTTTTCGTTTCTGAAAAATTGTAAATTAAATAAGTGGATTTTTAAACTATTTTATTTACAAACTTTTAGAAACGAAGATAATATAAAGAGAAAATTAATCAAATACAATTTGGTCTAACATCGCATCCATTGTTCATATTTGATTGCAAATTAAGGTGATTTCTTGAAAAATTATTTTTTGTTAGGAAATTAAACTTATTAGTAGAAAATTCAACTATTTGTTTTTAAATGTATGTATTTTGTTTAAAAATTCGTATTTCGTGGTAGAAAATTCAACTAGTTGGTTGAAAATATATATCTTTGTTTGAAAAATCGTCTTTTTCCGTAGAAAAAGTTTTTTTGGTTAAAAATGCAACTAGTTTTTAATACTTAAGTAGAAAATTAATTTTTTTAAATTCATTTTAACTGAAAATTCAACTGATTGGTCGAAAATTAACTTTTTCATTAAAAATTCTTTTCTGGTAGAAAATTAATCTCATTGGTTAAAAGTTCAACTATTTGGTTAAAAATGAATTTTGTTGTTGTTGAGAATTCATCTTTTATAGTAGAAAATTAATCTTCTTGGTTGAAAATTCAACTGTTTTGTAGAATGACAATTTTTTGGTTCAAAATGGAACTGTTTTTTTGAAAATTAATCTTTTTTTTGAGGATTCAACTCTTTTGTTGAAAGTTCATCTTTTTGGTTTGATATTTGACAATTTGATTGGCATTTTTTTTGTTGGATAACAAATTTGTATTTGATCAACAATTCAATTATGTTGTTAAAAATTAATCTTTTTGGTTTTAAAACTAATATTTCTTCTGTAGAAATTTTATCTTTCTTGGATACAAATGCAATTTTCTGGTCAAAAATAAATCTATTTTCGTTAAAAATTAACTTTTTTGTGACAATTCACATTTTCGGGTTGAAAATTCAACTGTTTTGTAGAAAATTCAACAATTTGATAGAAGATTTACCTATTTGGTTGAATATTGATGTATTTGGTTGAAAATTCGTCTTTGTTGTGTTAGTGCAACTGTTTTTTATTTTAAATTAAAAGTTGTTTGGGACGAAATGTCAAATCTCTTTAGATTGAAAATTCAACTGTTTGGTTTAAAATAAATGTATTTTCTTGAAAATTCGTCTTTTCTGGTACAAAGTTAATCTTCTTTTTAAACATTTAACTATTTGGTTAAAAATTTATGTATTATGTTGAGAATTCATCTTTTTTCGTAGAAACTTGTTTTTTTTTTTTAGTTATAAACTCGTTTTTTTTGTATGAAAATTTATCTCTTCTGGTGGAAAATTTTTCAAGTAAAAGATTTTCGAATTGCGAAATATAAACTGAATGATATAATTAAAACAGATGAAAACTCAACTAATTATTTTACAAAAAATGGTTTAAATCGAACTTGGACAGAATTTTCTTCTAAAATTTATAAAATTCCAGGTCAAAAAATAAATTCACTGTCATTTCCCGGTTTTTCCCAGTCACAAGAAATTCCCGGTCATTTCCCGGTTTCCCGGTCCAGCGGCCACCCTGCTTGAGTCAGAATCTAATGAAATTTGGAAAAATCCTCACC
>JAUELO010000143.1:85401-111224 GCA_032357855.1 Amphibolips quercusostensackenii
AGTTTTTTAAATTGCTGTTTGAATTAAAAATAAGAATAATTTAAATGAAACTAATTCAAAATAACATAAATTTTTCTTGATCCTAATAACATTTTTTAAACAAACTTTGCAGGATTCAGTTTAGCACTGATTTATTTCAAAGCTTATTTTCATTTTTTTTTATTTCACAATGCTATTTTTAAAAACGTTTTTTGTTATTTTTCAAAAATACTATGCACATTGACAAACAAAATTTTTCATCCAGAAATATATTTTTTCAGTTATTATTATTTTAGATACAAACAATAGTTTTTAAAAACTTTAAAAATTAAAAAAGTATCTCTCGGGTAAAAATGTTTCATTATCTTATTTTTAATTAATAAATAATATTCATCTGGTATTATTATAAACTGTTTGGGAATTTTTTTATTCCAGAATTTTTCAGTTCGAAATTTTTATACTTCGATAGTTTTCTATTTCAAATATTTTCTCTTTTCGGAAACTTTATTCTTTGTTCGTTTTTCAGTCATCCCGCACATTTTTTGAATAAAAGTTGTACATGATGATTTAGAAATTTCTTTAGATTGAATCAAAAAAATACGTATTTTGGTAGTAAAAAATTTGTTTAATAATATAATAATAATTGAAATAAATTTAACTCAAATTTAAAATTGTTTAACTTTTAAGGCTTTGATTCAATTTGTGAGTACAGTTGCAAAAAGGTTTTTAAATGGAATAATTTTTATCTAAAATACTTCTAAATTGAATAATTAAAATTAAAAAAACCTTTATAAATAAATAAATTTTTAAATTTTATCAGTTGTAAATATAAGTTCTTTAAACCTGAATAACTTTTAAGTAAAAGTTTTAAAACTGTAACTACATATGTTTACTTAAAATATAACAAAATTTGTCTGGAAGATTTAAAAAATGAATGCAATTCTAAATTGGTTTAAAATAAAACAGTTTTTAAATTGAATACTTCAAAATTGTAACTTTATATTTTAATCCTTTTGAATTCCATCTCGTTTTAAACAAAATTTTGCATAGTTAAACAATTACAAATTTAAAACGTTTGAATTAAAATAATTCCAGATTAAAGCTTTAATTATTTGTCATTATTAAAGAATCATTTACAATTGAAATTAGATCATTTAAAAAGATTAAAAAATAATTTTTCAACAAACTTATAAACAAAATGAAGATTTTTTTAAACTTTGAAAATAAAAACATTTGAAGAATTTTAACAAAGTTCAAGAGAATAAACTGTTTTAAGATTCCTGGAAAAATGTAATATTATTTTTTATTTTGCACAATTAATTTGAAGAGAATATTTTTAAAAAAATTTTAACATTTCAAAAGATTTACAGAATTGTCAAAAAAGAATCTGGAACATTTGTAAATAATTGTTTTTACTTTGCAGAATTTTAAAACAATTTTAGGAAAATGCGGATTATTTTAAAAGACATTTAGAAGGTTTTGATGTTTTGAAAAGTTAAAAAAAATATAATAAAAAATTTGAAAAAATTCAGAAATAAATAAGAATTGAAATGAAACGTAGAATTTATTTGATTTCGAAACATAATTTCGGGATGACAAAAGATCCCGAAAAATAAAATTCCCGACACTCTAAGATTCTCAAGTTCGAAAATTCCAGAATAATAAAATTCACGAAATCATAAAATTGCCGACAGTTTATAATATTACCGAATTTGAAAATTCCCAACAGAAAATCGCGAAATTATAAAATATCCGAACTAGAAAAATACCTAATCTAAAAAATTAAAAAACTTGTTTTATCATAAATATTATTTAATTATTAATAAAACAATAATCAAATATTTTTTCCAGAGAAAATTTTTTTTGTAGTTAAAGTTTTTAAAAATTATTGCTTGAATTTAAAATAACATAGATGGAAAAATATATTTCTGGACGACAAATTTTATGCTAAAATTTACATAGTATTTTTTTTAAATTACAAGAAACGTTCGCGAAAATCAAATTTTTAATTATAAAAAAATTAAAAAGAAATTTTGAGATAAATCATTGCTGAATTAAATCCTGCAAGTTTGGTATAGAAAATGTTATTAGGTTCGGAAAAAATTTAAGGAGAAATTTTTTTTTGTTTAAAGCGCAATTATTTAAAAAAAATTTTTTAGAATTTTTTTTTGTTTAAAGCGCAATTATTTTTAAAAAATTTTTTAGAATATTCTATTTATTTCTATTTATTTGATCGACGATGTTTTAAATGTTTAAATTCGGAAAAATTTCTAGTTTGGATATTTTATAATTCGCCAATTTTTTGTCCGGGTTTTTATTATTCGGAAATTTTCAAATTCGGTAATACTACATACTGTTCGGAAGTTTCATTATTTGAGAATTTTTCAATTCAGGATTTTCATCTTTCGGTAATTTCATAATTTTGGGGAATTTAATTATTCGGCAATTTTTCAATTCAGAAATTTCAGTATTATAATTTTTATTTTTTGGGATTTTTCAGTCGTCCCAAAATTGTAAAGCTTTTTAAGAATTTTGAAACGTTTCAGGAAAATAAAAAACTTTTCTTAAGATTTCTGGGAAAATTTTTAAAGATTTTGTATTTTGAAAAATTATATTTTAAAGATTTTAAAAAGTTTAAAGAAATTTATAAGAATGTCGGAAAAATCTGTAAGATTTCTACGTAATTTCTGTATTTTTGAACGATTTTTCTATATTTTAGGGATAATATAAGTTAATTTAACTGTTGTTTGAAATTTTTATCTCTTTTGGTAAAAGTTTCATTTTTTTCGTTTAGGATAGTTTGGATGCAAATTAATTTTCTCTGGTTGAAGATTCAACTATTTTATTGAAAATTCGTCTTCTTTGGATGAATCCTACTCTTTTTTTTATTTAAATAATAATAATTAATAATTCTTTCAAATTTTTAAAATACCATAGCAAGGAGACAACGAAAAAATATTCTTGATTAATTTCGTAAAAAAATTAAGCTTCTTTCTTACAAAATATCCAAATTTCAAAAACTCTAAAACAAAATGAAAATTTCGGAATAATTTCATAATATATTTAGAAGGCTTAGAAGTTTTGAAAAAATTAAAAAATAATTAGAAATTTGAAAAGATCAAACCATTTTTTAAACAAAACGTAAAATTTTTTATATTAAAAAAAACGAAGTTTTCAAAGAATTTTGAAAGGCATCGAGAAAATAAAAAACTTTCTTAGAATTTCTGGGGAAATTTCTAATGATTTTGTATTTTGAAAAATTGCTTTTTAAATATTTCAAAAAATGTCAAGAGATTTCTAAAAATGTTGAAAAAATCTGTGAGATTTTTAGGCAATTTTTAATTTATTTTTTATTTTTATTTTAAATATAATTTGTGTTAGTTTAAAAGTCGTTTAAAAATTCATCTCTGTTGATAGAAATTTCGCCTTTTTTGGATAAAAGAGTATGGTTTGAAAATTAATCTTCTTTTGTTAAAAATAAAATTCAACTATTTTTTCGAAAATTGGTCTTTTTCGTTGAATTATCTTTTATTTTAAATTATAATTTTCTTTATTTAAAATACAAAATATTACATTTTTCGTTCAGAATGAACCTTTTTGGTGAAAATTCAACTACTTCGTTAAAAATCGAACTACTTTGTTGAAAATGAACTTTTTTGGTAGCAGTGTTATTATTTTTAAACTTTATTTCTTTGGTCAGTAATTGTCAACAAAAATAATTGTTTAAACAATTGATTATTATTGTTAATAATATTCTCTTGGAATAATTCTAGAAAATTGCATTTATTTAAATTTATGTGATTTGTTGAAAACTTGTATATTTTGGTAGAAAATCAATCTTCTTGGTTGAAAATTCAACTATTTGGTAGAAAATTCAATTTTTTTGTAAAAAAATCAGTTTTCTAAAATGAAAATGATTGTTTCTGAATGAAAATTTATTAATTACGTTTTATTTGAAATTAAATTTTTTGTTGACACTTCTTTCTTTCCAGTATAGAAAAATCGCCTTTTTGTTTTGAAAATTCAAATATTTGCTCTAAAAATGTAATTTCTTGAAAATTCGTCTTTTTGGTAAAAAATTAATCTTCTAGTTTGAAAATTTAACTATTTGGTTAAAAAATTATGTATTTTGTTGAAAATTTATTTATTTTTTTTATTCAACTGTTTCGCATAGAAAATTCCTATTTTGTCTTGCAAATCTAACAGTTTGTTAGAAATTTTGGCTGTTTTGTAAAATATTCGTTATTTATTGCAAATTAATTTTTTCAAATGAAGATTTAATTATTTCGTTTTGGGTTAAATGGATTCCAATTAATTAAATTTCAAATGTTTCGCAGAAGATTTGTTTTTTTTGTTGTTGAAAATTATTTTTTTTTAAGGAAATTAAAATATTCCGTTTTTGGTTAAAAATTGATCCTTTTAGTGTGAAAATTCAACTATGTTGTTAAAAATTTATGTATTACATACATTGACAATTTTTTTGTGCCAATTTGAATTTAAATATTCCATTTTGGATTACAAATTGATCTTTTTAGTTTAATAACTCAACTATTTTGTCGAAAATTTATGTGCATTTTATGAAAATTCTACTTTTTCGTAGAAAATTCTTCCTCTTGGCTTGATAATTTAAAAAGTTAGTAGAAAAGTTCAACTATTTGGCAGAAACTTCAACTGTTTTTTAGAAAATTAGTTTGTTATTTTTTTGTAGAAAATTAATCTTCTAGTTTGAAAATTCAACTATTTGATTAAAAATTTATGTATTTTGTTCAAAATTTCTTTTTTGGACTAAAAATAATGTTTTTTAACTCGAAATTCATCTATTTGGTTGGAAATTAACTTTTTTGGTGAAAATTCATATTTTTCGTTGAAAATTCAACTATTTTGTATAGAAAATTCAACTGTTTCGTAGCAGATTCATTTTTTGTTTTATTTCAAATTAATTTTTACAAACAAAAACGTAACTACTGTTCGTTGAAAATTGATGTTTTTAGTTTGAAAATTCAACTATTTAATCGAAAAATTTTGTAATTTGTTGAAAATTTGTATTTCTGCTATAAAATTAATCTTCTTGGTTGAAAATTTCACTATTTGGTAGAAAGTTTAACTGTTTTGTAAAAAAATTGATTTTCGAAATTATAAATGAATGTTTTTAATGAAAATTTTACTATTACGTTTGATTGAAAATTAACTTTTTTGTAAAAACTTCATATTTTTCGTTAAAAATTCAACTATTTTGTACATAAAATTCAACTGTTTCATAGAAGATTCATTTTTTTTTATTGAAAATTAATTTGTTTGAAATAAAATTTAACTGTTTCGTTTTTTTAAAAATGGATCTTTTAAGTTTGAAAATTCAACTATTTTGTCAAAAATTTATGTCTTTTTTTGAAAATTTTACTTTTTGGTAGAAAATTCGTCGTTTTGGTTTCAAAATTCAATTGCTTGGCAGAAAATTCAACTGTTTTGTAAAAAAATTCGTTTTTTTGGTAGAAAATTCGTCTTTTTGGGTAGAAAATTAATCTTTTTGATGAAAAATTCAATTGTTTTTTAAAAAATTCGATTTTCGAAATTGAAAATGATTACTTTTTAATAAAAATTTAAATATTCCATTTAATTAAAAATTAACTTTTTTGTTTAAACTTTATATTTTTCGTTGAAAATTCAACTATTTTGTACAGAAAATTCAACTGTTTCACAGAGGATTAGTTTTTGATTGCAAATTAATTTTTTCAAATGAAACTTTAACTATTCTGTTCTCGGATCAAAAATAAACTTTTTAGTTTAAAAATACAACTATTTAGTCAAAAAATTATTTAATTTGTTTAAAATTCGTGTTTTTGGGTAGAAAAATAATCTTCTTGTCTAAAATTACATTTATTTAGTTAAAGAATTATGTATTTTGCATAAAATTTCTTTTTCTTACAAAATAATTTTTAACTTAAAATTTATCGGTTTAAGTGTAATTTTACTTTTGTGTTAAAACATCATATTTTCGGGTTGAAAATTCAACTGTTTTGTATAGAAAATTCCTATTTTGTCTTAAAAATTCAACAATTTATTAGAAATTTCAACTGTTTTGTAAAAGAATCGTTTTTTTAATGCAAATTAATTTATTAAAATTTAAATTTAAATATTTCGTTTTTCGGTTAAAAATTTATCTTTTTAGTTTAAAAATTCAACTATTTGAGCGAAAATTTATGTCATTTGTTGAAAATTCGTGCTTTTGTCTTGAAAATTAATCTTTTTGTTTAAAAATGCAACTATTTTGTTAAAAATGATGAATTTTGTTGCAATTTCGTCTTTTTTGGTAGAAAATAATCTTCTTGGCTGAAAATTCAACTATCTGGTGAAAAATTCAACTGTTTTGTAAAAAATTTGATTATTGAAATTGAAAATCATTGTTTTTTAAACTATTAACTTTTTTGTTAACAATTCATATATTTCGTTGAAAATTCAACTATTTTGGATGAAAAATTTTACTTTTTCGTAGAAAATTCGCGGTAGAAAATTAATCTTATAGTTTGAAAATTCAACTGTTTGGTTAAAAATTTATTTTTTTAATTAGAAACTAATTTTAATGAACTCAAAAGTTAACTGTTTGAGTGAAAATTAACTTTTTTGTTGAAACTTCATATTTTCGGGTTGAAAATTCAACTATTTGGTCGAAAATTCATGTAATTGATTGAGAATTCGTCTTTTCTTGTAAAAAATTATCTTCTTAGTTGAGAATTCAAATATTTGTTCGAAAATTTATGTATTTTATTCAAAATTATTTTCTTATGAATTAAAACCTAACTATTCCATTTTGGGTTAAAAATTGACCTTTCTAGTTTAAAAATTGATCTTTTTAGTTTAAGAATTCAACTATTTGGTTAAACATTTATGTATTTTATTACAAATTATTTTTTAAAATTAAAATTTAACTATTTCATTTTGGGTTAAAAATGATCTTTCTAGTTTGAAAATGGCTTGTTTTTGATAGAAAATTTAACTGTTTCGTAGAAGATTACTTTTTTTATTTCAAATTAATTTTTTTAAATAAAAATTTAACTATTCCGTTTTTGGTAAAAATTTATCTTTTGAGTTTGAAAATTCAACTATTTGATCGAAAAATTATGTGATTTGTTGAAAATTCGTTTATTTTTTGGTTGAAAATTAATCTTCTAGTTCGAAAATTCAACTATTTGGTTAAAAATCATGAATTTTGTTGAAAATTCGTCGTTTTCCGTCAAATGCAATAGTTTTTTATTTAAAATTAAAATATTTTTCCGTTGAAATTTTAACTATTATATTTTTTGTTGAAAATTCGTCTGTTTGGTTGAAAATTAATCTTCTAGTTTGAAAAATTAACTGTTTAGTTAAAAATGTTGTATTTGTTACAAATGTCTTTTTTTGATCTGAAACTATTTTGTTAACCTAAAATTTAACGTTTCTTTTATTGTAATTTAAATTTTTTAAATGAAAATTTCAAATTTCTTTTTTGGATAAAAAAAAGAATCTTTTTAGTTTAAAAATTCAACTATTTGTCGAAAAAGTATGTAATTCGTTGGAAATTGCGTCTTCTTGGTTGAAAATTCAACTGTTCATTAAAAATTCGATTTTTAAAATTAAAAATTTGAAAATTGTTTTTCAATTAAATTTTAACTTTTGCATTTTATTGCAAATTAACTTCATATTTTTTGTTGAAAATTCAACTATTTGATCGAAAATTATTGTAATTTGTTGAAAATTTGTCTTTTTGGTCTTTTTGGTTGAAAATTTAACTGTTCATACAAAAATTCAATTTTCGAGATTAAAAATTATTATAAATATAATGAAAATAAATAAATTTCTTTCTTTAATTAAAAACTAATTTTCTAACTTAAAATTTAACGTTTTTTTATTGTCAATTAATTTTTTCACATAAAAATTTAACTATTTTGTTTTTGGATTTAAAAAAATCTTTTTAGTTTAAAAATTAAAGTATTTGATCGAAAATTTGATGTAATTTGTTGAAAATTCATCCTTTTGGTAAAAAATTAATCTTCTAGTTTGAAAACTCAACTATTTGTTTAAAATTTTCTTTTTTTAATAAGAAGCTAATTTTTTAACTCAAAATTTAACTGTTTGAGTGAAAATTAACTTTTTTTTTCTTGTTGAAAATTCAACTGTTTTTTATAGAAAATTCCTACTTTTTCTTAAAAATTCAAAACAGTTTGTTAGAAATTTTGAATATTTTAGTAAAAGATTGGTTTTTTTAATGCAAATTAATTTTTTCAAATGAAAGTTTAACTATTACGTTATGAATTAAAAATTTATCTTTTTAGTTTAAGAATTCAACTATTTGGTCGAAAATGTATGTTATTTCTAGAAAATTCGTCTTTTTTATTAAAAAATTAATTTTCTGGGTTGAAAATTCATCTCTTTAGATTTGGAAATGAACATCTTTTCTTGATTAAAATATACCTAATAAACAAATTTTCAAATTTTAAATTTGGTTTCTTAAATTGTGGGCTGAGGGCGACCACCTTAATCGCCCCTTTCTAGATCCGCCCTTGGCAATGGATAATATCTATTAAAGAACAATACTTTGAATAATAAAATTCCGACATAAAACTCCCGAATTATAAAAATCCTGATTTTAAGGAATTACATTTTTTTAAATAAATATTATTTATTTATTAAAATACAATATGAAGTATTTATATCGAAAAAAAAACATTTTTAATTTTTAAAGTTTCCTAAATTATTGTTTGAATTTAAAATAACCATAATTTTAGAGACCTTAAATATTAAAAATAATTTTTGTATGAAAATATATATTATTGTATTTTTAATAAATAAATAATATTTATGAAAAAATTATTTGTTTAAACTCCGGAATTTTCTTCTTCGGTTATTTTATAATTCGGCAATTTTTTGTTGGGAATTTTATAATTCGAGAATTTTCAAATTCGGTTATATTATAAACTGCTGGCAATTTTTGTTATTTGGGAATTTTTCAATTCGGGAATTTTATTATCAGGAAATTTTATTATTTATAAATTTTATTATACGGGAATTTTCCAGTTCGAGAATTTCACAGTGTCGGGAATTTTATTTTTTGGGACACTGTGAAATTCATGAATTAGAAAATTCCCGAATAATAAAATTCCCGAATTGGAAAATTTTACCAAATAATAAAATTCTCGACAGAAACTTGCCTGATTATAAAGTATCCGAACTAGAAAATTAACGAATTAAAGAAATTGAAAAATTTTTAAACATAAATATTACTCATTCATTAAAAAAACAATTACCAAATATTTCTATTCAAAAATTATTTTTAATGTTTAAAGTTTCTAAAATTATTGTTTGAATTTAAAATATGTAACAATAATTGAAAAGAATTTTCATTCAAAAATATATTTTTTCTGTTATTATTATTTTAAATTTAAACAATAATGTTGTAAACTTTAAACTTAAAAAATATTTTTTTGTATTTTCAATAAATAAATAATATTCATAAATAAAAATTATTTGATTATTGAAATTCAGGAATTTTCAAATTCGGTAGTATTATAAACTGTTTGTTGAAAATGAAAATCTTTCCTTGGTTAAAATATACCTAAAACACAAATTTTCCAATTTTAAATTTGTTTTTTTAAATAGCGGTCTGGGGGGCGACGACCCCAATCGCCCCTCTCTGGATCCGCCCTTGAAACTTACTCAAAAGAAAACAAACCAATTTTTTTTTAACGAGTAGTAGGTGAAAATGCCCAACGGGAGTTCCAAAAACCGGATTTAAATCCTGGCGCATCCAATTACTTTTAAATTCTTTCTAATCTTTTTTCACTGGCTGGGTAGGGGTTCATTTCAACTTGAACCGGCGCTGAAACAACATCGGTAAAATTATAATCAACGCTATGTAAAAAAATGTTTACACAATCTATCTTGATCGTGAAATCAGAAATTTAGCAGACAAAGGATATTGAATTCAAGTGTAAACACGCAAACGTAACTCGGCATACATGGTCATGCATTCGTCGGATTTTGAAGAGCGCAGGTCCAAAGTGTTCGTTATATCCGTATCTACTAAATCTAAAAGTATTGCGCACTGAACCAAACTGGCTCATTGCAAATAAATACACCTCGAAAGACAGTCGAATTCCGAGTCAAGTTTTTTACTTCATCGCAAAAAAAATCATCATGAGTTTAGTGCGACAAAATTTTCACGACGAGTGTGAAAATGCTCTCAACAAACAAATCAATTTGGAGCTTTATGCAAGTTACGTGTACCTTTCTATGGTGAGTAAATTTCGGTATTGATTAGAATGTTCCTGTCATTCTGACGTTTCATTTCCACGAATCAGAGAGTACGTCGTAATTCAAAAACAATAATAAATAGTCCATGAAAAACAGTTTTATTTGAAAATTGATGAGTTTTTGCAGGAAGTGGCTTTGTTTCGCGCGGTGACAAAGAAAATTCATTTTCGGAGCATTTTCTTTCAGTTTTCCTGCATTCTGAAATGTAATTGCGACTCAAAATAACAATACCAATATGGTATTGATTTTTGTTTCTTTTCTTTTAGCATTGTGCTTAGATTATTCGCATTTTCGTTAGGTTTTTTAAAATAAACTAGCATCAGTAGTTTGAGAACAAGGAAATAAATTTATTTTCAGTTTGTACGATTCTTGAGAAAATTCGAAAATATTTGATGATTAGACGAAAAAGGATGTACAAGTTTTTAAAGAAAATTTTGTTATTGTGTAGGGTTCTAGAAAATGTCAGGAAAAGTTCGAGTAGGTTTAAAGGAAATTTTGAAAAATTTTCACGATTTAAAAAAATTGCATTTTTGACAATCTTCTAGGACTTCTTTTCGACATTTTTAGAAATTTTTTTGAATGTTTTGAAATCTTTAATTTTATTTTTTTAATTAATTTATCAAAATCAAAAATCATTTAAAACTTTCCAAGGAATCTTAAGATAATTTTTTTGTTCTAATGAGCCATTTGAAAATTATTTTAAAAATTTTCTAAATTTTTTCTTGAAGACTTCGAAAATCTACATTTAAAAAAATTGTTTAAATCTTTTCAAATTTTAAATTATTGAAAAATTTTTTTCAAAACCTAAACTTTCTGAAATCTAAATATCTTTTGAAATGATTAGAACTTTTCTTACATTTTTTTTTCAAATTCTGCAAAATTAAAAAATAACCATTTTTACAGTGTTCCAGATTTTTGTTGTTGACATTTTTAGAACTATTTTTGAATGCTTTAAAATCTTTTGATTTTTTAAAATGTTAAAAATGAATTTACCCAAATCAGAAATAATTTTAATTTTCCAAAGAATCTTAAGATTATTTGTTTGTTTAATTGAAACCTTGGAAAATTCTCAAAAAGCTTCTAAATTTGTCTTCGAAAACCTAAAAATACACATTTTGTTAAAATAAAAAAAAATCTTTTTAAATTTTTTATTCATTTGCAATCTTTTCAAATTTTAACTTATTTTTAAATCTTCAAATTTTTTATTTTTTCAAATTTTAAATTATTTTTCAATTTTTTTCAAAACCTAAACTTTCTAAAATCTAAATATCTTTCGAAATGATTAGAACTTTTGTTACATTTTTTTTTCAAATTCTGCAAAATTAAAAAATGTCCTCTTTTACGATGTTCCATATTCTTTTGTTGACATTTTTAGAACTAATTTTGAATGCTTTTAAATCTTCAGATTTTTTTAATGAAGTTATCCAAATTGAAAATTATTTTTAATTTTCCAAGGATTCTTAAGATAATTTGTTTGTTCGATTAAAACCTTCGAAAATTCTTAAAAAGCTTCTAAATTTGTCTTCAAAAACTTCAAAAATCCGCATTCTATTTAAATTTTAAAAAAAATCTTTTAAAATTTTTAATTCATTTGCAATCTTTTCAAATTTTAACTTATTTTTAAATCTTCAAATTTTAAATTATTTTTCAATTTTTAAAATTTTTAATTTTTTTCAAAACATAAACTCTCTGAAATCTAAATATCTTTCGAAATAAACAGAACTTTTCTTACATTTTTTTCAAATTCTGCAAAATTAAAAAATGGCATTTTTCACAATGTTCCAGATTCTTTTGTTGACATTTTTAGAACTATTTTTGAATGCTTTAAAATCTTCTGAATTTTTTAAAAATGAATTAATCAAAATCGAAAATTTTTTTTAATTATCCAAGAAATCTTAAGGTAATTTGTTTGCACAATTGAAACCATTGAAAATTCTTAAAAAGCTTCTAAATTTGTCTTCAAAAACTTCAAAAATACAAATTATTTTTAAGTTTTTTCGAATTTTAAATTATTTTTGCATTTTTTTCAAAACCTGAACTTTCTAAAATTTAAGTATCTTTCGAAATGATTAGAATTTTTCCTATTTTTTTTTAATTCTGCAAAATTAAAAAAATGTGCTTTCTTACAATCTTTTAGATTTTTTTTACATTTTTATAAATATTTCTTAATATTTTAAAATCTTATAAATTTTATTTAAAATTAATTGATCAAAATTGAAAATTATTTTTAATTTTCCAAGGAATCTTAAGATAATTTGTTTGTTCAATTGAAACCTTAGAAAATTCTTAAAAAGCTTTTAAGTTGTTCTTCGAATACTTTAAAAATCTACATTTTGTTAAAAAGTTGTTTAAATCTTTTTAATTTTTAATTTATTTTAAAATATTTTCAAATTTTAAATCATGTTAAAAGTTTTTTCAAAGCCTAAACGTTGCAAAATCTAAATATGTTTCGAAATGATAAGATTTTCTAATTTTTTTTTTTCAAATTCTGCAAAATTAAAAAAATGTCCTTCCTTATAATCTTTTAGATTTTTTGTTGATATTTTTAGAAACATTTTAAAATGTTTTCAATTTAAAAAAAATGAATTTATCACAATCGAAAATTATTTTTAATTTTCCAAGAAATCTCAAGATGATTTTTTTGCTCTATTGAAACCTTTGAAAATTCCTAAGCAGGTTCTAAATTTGTCTTAAAAACTTAAAAAATACACATTTTGCTTAACAAATTTTTAAAATTTTAAATTTATATTTAATTTTTTCAAAACATTTAAACTTTCTAAAATCTAAATATCTTTTGAAGTGATTAGAATTTTTACTAAAGTTTTTTTTAATTTGTCAAAATTAGAAAATGGCCTTCTGTACAATCTTCCAGATTTTTTTTTTACATTTTTAGAAATGTTTTTTAATTCTCTTTAAAAATTAATTTATGAAAACCAAAAATGATTTTAAATTTTTCAAGGAATCTGAACACAATTTGTTTTTTTGTATTGAAACCTTTCAAAGTTCGTATAAAGCTTCTAAATTTGTCATTAGTGTCTTCAAAAATCTACATTTTGGTTAAAATTTTTTTAAATGTTTTCAAATTCTAAATTATTTTTAAATCTTTTTAAATATAAATTTATTTTGAAATCTTTTCAAATATTAAATTATTTTTTAATTTTTTCAAATTTTAAATTATTTCTTAATCTTTTCATAACGTTCTTAATTATAAATATTTTGAAATTATTTGAATCTTTCCTAATTTTTTTTTCAAATTCCTCAAAATTAAAAAATTTAATATGGAATATGAAGACAATTTGTTTGTTCTATTGAAACCTTTCAAAATTCTTGAAAGGCTTCTACATTGTCATTCGAAGTCTTCAAAAATCTACATTTTGTTTAAGGTTTTTGAAAATATTTTTAAATTTTGAATTATTTTGAAATTTGTTCGAATTTTAAATTATTTTTAAATCTTTTCAAATTCTAAATTATTTCTAAATCTTTTCAAAGCTTCTAAACATTCTAAAGTCTAATTATTATATTTTTGAATTATTAGAATTTTTCCTAATTTTTTTTTCAAATTCTGCAAAATTAAAAAAATGACCTTTCTTACAATCCTGCAGTTTTTTCTCGAGATTTTTAGAAATCTTTTGGAAGTCTTCAAAAATTAATTCATGAAAACCTAAAATTATTCAAAATTTGCTAAGGAATCGTAAGACAATTTGTTCTATTGAAATAATTCAAAATTCTTATAAAGCTCCTAAATTCTGTTTCGAAAACTTCAAAAACCTACATTTTGTTGAAAATTTGTTTGACAATCTTTTTAAATTTTAAACTGTTTTAAAATATTTTCAATTTTCAAATTATTTTTATATACAAATTGAAATTATTAGAGTTTTTCTTAATTTTTTTTTTAACTCTGCAAAATTAAAAAAAAGCCTTAAAATCATCCTGATTTTTTCTGGAGAATTTTGGAAGTCTTCTGTAGTGTTTTGAAATTTTTCAAATATTCGCTTGAAGTTAATTTATCAAAATAAAAAAAAACATTAAAAAATTTTCTAGGAATCGTAAGAATATCTTTTAAGCTTCTTTTTTTGAAAATCTTCAAAAATCTGAATTTTTTAATTTTTATATCTTCACAAATTTTTAATTATTTTTTAATCTTTTCAAAACTCCTAGATATCTCTTAAATTTACTCGACTTTTTTCTTCAATTTTGTAATCTTTTAAAATTGAAAGGTTTTGCTCTCAAATCTTCTATATTCCTCTTCGAAATTGTCAGAAATGATCTTCAATTTTTTTTAAAAATTCATTTTTTAAACTGCAATAGATTTTAAGTCAACTTTTTTAATTTTGCAGGAAAAAATAAGGAAAAATTTGAATAATTTTAAAAGTAATTTATATGGTTTTGATGTTTCGAAAAGATTCGAAAATAATTTAAACTGTGAGAAAATTCCACATTTTTTTAATGTAGATTTTTGAAGATTTCGAAAAAAGATTAATCTTGAAAAATTTCAAGATTCTGAAATGCGGATTCTACAAAATATTAAGAAAAGGTCGGAAACTCTTCCAGATTTTTTTCGACATTATTAGAAATCTTTTCGAATGTTTTAAAATCTTTTTAAATTTTCTTTAACATTTAATTTATCAAAATCAAAAATTATTTTTAGTTTCCCAAGGATCTTCAGATAATTTGTTTGTTTCTTTGAAACCTTTGAAAGTTCTAAAAGCTTTTAAATTTTTCTTCGAAAACTTGAAAAATTTTCATTTTGTTTAAAAAATTTCTTCTCAAATTTTAAATTTTTTCTACATTTTTTTTTAATTCTGCAAAATTAAAAAAATGGCTTTTCTTACAATCTACCAGATTTTTTCGACATTTTTAGGAATGAATTTTAAAATTGATTAGAATTTTCCCCAATTTTTTTTTAAATTCTGGAAAGTTAAAAAACTGACCTTTCTTGCAATCTTTCAAATTTTTTTCGACATTTTTAGAAATCTTTTTGAATTCTCTTTAAAAATTAATTTATGAAAGACAAAAATCATTTTAAATTTCCCTAGGAATCTGAAGACAATTTTTTTTTAAACTTCAAAATTTTTAAAAAGCTCCTAAATTTTTCTGCAAAAACTTGAATGATCTACATGTTGTTACAAAATTTAAAAAATCTTTTCAAATTTTAAATTATTATTAACTCTTTTTAAAACTTCTAAATCTTCTAAAATGTAAATGTATTTTAAAATTATAAGAATATTTTCCTAAATTCTTTTAAATTCTGCAAAATCAAAAAATGTCCTTTCTTTCAAATTTCAAAACTTAAAAAAATTTACCTTTTTACCTTAATTTTTATTTTATCTTTTATGATGAAATTTTTTAGAATTTTTCAAATTTTTTAAAATTTTGCAAATTTTTTTCGACATTTCCAGAAATCTTTTCGAATTCGCTTTAAAAATTAATTTATCAAAATTTAAAGTAATTTTTAATTTTCCAATGAATCTTAAGACATTTTTTTTATTTGTTTTGATACCTTTCAAAATTCTTTAAAAATTTCTAAATTCTTCTTTAAACATTAAACAAATCTACATTTCGTTTAAAAATTTTTTTAAATTTTTTCAAATTTTAAATTACTTTAAAATCTTTTCAAAACTTCAGAACTTTCTAAAGTCTAAATATTCTTAAAAATGATTCGAATTTTTCTTAATTTTTTTTATTTCTGCAAAATTAAAAAAAAATGGCTTTGAAATCGTCTAGATTCTTTCTTTTAATTTAGGAATTTAATTTCTATGGAGCAAGTTTTTATGTTTCATTTACACTGAAAATTGTTCTTTTTATCGTGATCCACAAACGAGCTTGTTCCAATTTTACGTTACTCTCACTGAGATTGTAAAATTCCATAATGTATATCTCGTAACTGGATAATTTTATTTGATCATACTTTTTTAGCCTTAATTCAGGAACACTTCAGCTCGGAAGTAAACTTTCAAGGAGTGTTATTTCGCTCAACTAAAAATTTCTATTTTGTTGCTTAGCTTTGTGTACTGCAACCCTTTAAATTTTTTATTAAAATTCATTTTTTAAACTAAAATCAATTTTAAGGCAAGTTCTTTAATTCAAAAATAATTTAAACTTTGAAAAGATTTTTAAAAAATTCAAGAAAAATGTAGATTGTTTAAGATTTCTAAAAAAAAACAATCTTAAAAGATTTCAAGATTCTGAAATGCGAATTGTGCGACTCGAAATAAAAATACCAATTCGGTAGCGATTTTTGTTTCACTTTTTAGAGCAATTTTTTCGATTGTTCGCATTTTCCTTATATTTTTTCTAATAAACTAGCATCAGTAGTTTTTCGATAATATTTAATACAAAATAAAAATTTTGAATAACTATTTGTTAAAAGTTTTTGAATTTTTTAACTCGAGCTAAAATTAGATTCTTAGATTTGAGAAAAAGGAAATAAGTATCAACAGTTTGTTTTTAAAATTATACAAATATAATTTTCCTACGATTTTTTAAGGTTTCAGATGTGAGAAAAAAAATTTTAAAGAAAATTTTGTTATTTTGCAGGATTTTACCAAATGTACTAAAATTTCGAGTCAGTTAAAAAGATCTTTAGGACTTTTAGAAGCTTCAAAATTTTAAAATATTTGCTAAATTTTTGGACTTGAATGTTTTTTGAAATTTTGAAAAATCTTTCCAAAACATATGACCCTTCTGACAATCTTCCTGATTTTTTTCGAAATTTTTAAAAATATTTTTGAATTAAAAAAAAAATTAATTCATCAAAAGAAAAAATTATTTTGAATTTTCCAAGGAATCTTAAGACAATTAGTTTATTTTATTACAACCTTTCAAAATTCTTAAATAACTTCTTAATTTTTCTGCGAAAACTTGAAAAATGTATATTTTGTTCAAGATATTTTTTAATCTTTTTAAATTTTAAGTTATTTTTAAATCTTTTCAAATTTTAAATTATTTTAAAATATTTCAAATTTTTTATTATTTTTAAATCTTAAAATTTTTAATTATTCAAAAATCTTTTCAAAACTTTCAACTTTCTATAATCTCAATATCTATTGGAATGATTAGAATTTTTCTTAAAATTTTTTGCAAATTCTACAAAATTAAAAAAATTGCCTTAAAATCGTCTAGATTCTTTCTGTAGAATTTGGGGAAATATTTTTTTTTTAATATTCTCTTAAACTTAATTTAAAAAAATATATATTTTACAATTATTTCAATTTTTCCTAATTTTTTTTTAAACTCTACAAAATTATTTGCCTTAAAATTTTCTACATTCTTTCTTGACAATTTCGGAAATCTTTTTAAGATTTTGAAAAAAAAAAATTTTAAGTTTTCAAGAGAATGAAAAACATTTCTGAAGATTCCTGGGAAAATTTCAAACTTTTTAGTTTGAAAACTGAGTTTAAATAGAAAAATGAAAAAGATTTAAAAAGATTTTTAAAAATTACAATTAATTTTTAAAGTTTCAAAGAAGAATATAAAAGGTTTTAAATCAAAATTTTCAATTTTAAAAGATTACAAAATTTAGAAATAAATTGTATCAATAAATTCAAAATTTGCTCAAGATTTCCCATCTAAATCGTCCAAACTGATGCAATTTTTAAATTGTATGCGTTGCAAGTTATTCTAACAAAAAATTGTATTTTTATTATTCAAAATTTATATCAATTTTCAAGATGAAGTATGTAACAAATCACAGTGGAAATTTACTTTCTTTTAGGCATACCACTTCGACCGAAGCGATGTAGCGTTACAAGGTATTTCAAAATATTTCAAAGAAGCTTCTGAAGAAGAACGCAAACATGCAATGAAATTTATGGAGTATCAAAACAAACGTGGTGGATCGATTGCCCTTACAGATGTGAAAAAGCCCGAAAAAAGCAACTGGGGCACTGCTAAAGATGCCATGATCGACGCTTTGAATTTGGAAAAACATGTTAATCAGGTAATTTGAAATTCAAAATAATTTAGAGAATATTATCTTAGTTCAACTTCGTTCATCCATTTAACTTTTATACGGAATTCCCTTTCAGGGCGGCCGTTTTAATCGAGGAAAAAATTCCGGGGTTTTCCCTGTTTTTACGGTCATGAAATCTAAAAAATTGGAACACTTTAATTTCATTTTTTTTTATTCAAACGCTTAATCATTGTCACGTATAAAAGGGAAGTTTTCAATACTCTTCAATTTAACAAATTTAAATTAAATTTAATTAAACTGCAGAATTTAAAAATAAAATTTGTCTTCTAATTCAGTACAAAATTGCAAATAAAAAGTTCCCCTTTCATGTAAATGTTAAAAATACTAAATTTATCCGCGGTGCACTCAATACAAATTTTAAAAGTAAAAATTTGTGTCTTCCAATTCCCAAAAAAAAAAAAATGAAACTAAAATTTCCTCCCTTCCAACTTAATAAAAGTATTGTTCCAGATTTTGTGTTAAAATTTTTAGAAATATTTATGAATGTTTTAAAATCTTTTGAATTTTGATTCAAAATGAATTTATCACAATCGAAAATTATTTTAAATTTTGCAATGAATCTTGAGGTAATTTTTGTTAGCAATTGAAACCTTTGAAAACGCTTAAAAAGCTTTTAAATTTGTCTTTAAAAACTTCAAAAATACACATTTTGTTTGAAATTTACGAAAAAATCTTTTTAAATTTTTAATTTCTTTTTAAATTTTTTCAAAATCAAAATGATTTTTCAATCTTTTTAGAACTTCTAAACTTTCTAAAATCTAAATAACTTTCTAAATGATTAGAATTTTTCCTAGTTTTTTTTCAAATTCTGCAAATATAAAGAAGTGGCCTTTCTTACAATTTTCCAGATTTTTTTAAACATTTTTAGAAATCTTTTTGAATTCGCCTTAGAAATTAATTTATGAAAACCAAAAATCATCTTGAATTTGCTAAGGAATCTGAAGACAATTTGTTTTTTCTATTGAAACCTTTCAAAATTCTTAAAAAGCTTCCAAATATTTCTTCGAATTCTTTAAAAGTCAACATTTTGTTTAACATTTTTAAAAATATTTTCAAATTTTGAATTATTTAACCATTTTTTTCAAAACCTAAACTTTCTATAATCTAAATATCTTTTGAAATGATTAGAACTTTTCCTACATTTTTTTCAAATTCTGCAAAATTAAAATAATGGCCTTTTTCCAATGTTCGAGATTTTTTTGTTGACATTTTTAGATATATTTTTGGATGCTTTAAAATCTTTTAAATTTTTTTAAAGAAAGAATATATAAAAATAAAAAATTTTTTTCCCCTATTGAATCTTGAGATAATGTGTTTCTAAATATCTTTCGAAATAATAAGAATTTTTCCTAATTTTTTTTTCGATGTCTGCAAAATTCAAAAATGGCTTTTCGTACAATATTCCAGATGTTTTTTTTTGTTATTTTTAAAAATATATTTAAATGTTTTTAAATGTTTTAAACTTTTTTTTTATGGATTTATCAAAATCAAAAATTATTTTAAATTAACCAAGGAATCTTGAGATAATTTGTTTGTTCAACTGAAACCTTTTCAAAATTCTTAAAAAGCTTCTATGTTTTTCTTTAAAAACTTCAAAAATCTACATTTTGCTTCGAAATTGTTTAAATTTTTGCAATTTTTAAATTATTTTTGAATATTTTCAAATTTCAAATTATTTTTAACTTTTGTCAAAATCTAAACTTTCTGAAATCTAAATATCATTCGAAATGATTAGAATTTTCCCTACATTTTTTTCAAGTTCTACAAAATGAAAAAATAACCTTTTTTACAATTTTTCAGATTTTTTCGACATTTTTAGAAATCTCGTTTAATGTTTTGAAATCTTTTCAATTTAAAAAAAAATTAATTTGTCAGAATCAAAAATCATTTTAAACTTTCCAAGGAATCTTGAGATAATTTGTTTGTTCTATTGAAATCTTTGAATGTTCTTAAAAAGCTTCTGAATTTATCTTTGAATACTTTAAAAATCTATATTTTGTTTAAAAATTGTTTAAATCTTCGCAAATTTTACAGTATTTTTAAATCTTTTTTATTTAAAATTATTTTAAAAATTTTTTAAATCCTAAACTTTCTAAAGTCTAAATATCCTTCGCAGTGGTACTATTTTTTCCTATTTTCCTATTTTCCCCTGGTACACTCAATACAAATTTTAAAAGTAAAAATGGGTCTCTTACAATAAAAAAAAAAGAATTAAAACTAAAATTTCCTTCCTTCCAACTTGAAAAAAAATATTCAAAAGAAAAAAGTGACTCTACTAGTTCAGACAAAACCAAAATTTCCTACCTTCTAACTCGATAAAAATGTTGAAAGTAAAAAAATTACCCTCTTCTAATTCCGAAAAAAAAAATCAAAACCAATCAAATCCATTCAAATCCATTCCAACTCAATAAAAATCTTAAAAATGAAAAAATTTCCCTCTTCCGATTCAGAAAAAAATTGAAAATCAAATTTCCTTTCTTCTAACTCAATAAAAAATGAAAAATTATCCTCCCTCCAACTCATAAAATATTGAAAATTAAAATCTTCTTTTTACAAACTCGATAAAAATCTTGAAAATATAAAATATACCTCCGTCAATTTAACAAAAATTAGAAACTAAAATTCCCGACCCTTCACCTCGATAAAGATGTTAAAAATAAAAAATTACACTATTCCAATTCTGAAAAAAGGTTGCAAATAAAAATGGCCTCTACAGATTCAGAAAAAATGACCAAAATTTCCTTTTTTCCAACTCGATAAAAATCTTAAAAAAAAAAAATTTCCCTCTTCAAATTCAGAAAAAATTAAAGATCAAATTTCCTTTTTTCCAACTCAATAAAAATTTTTTAAATAAAAAATCATCCTCCTTCCTATCCATAAAATAATGAAAACCAAAATCTTCTTCTCAACAACTCGATAAAAATCTTTAAAATATGAAATGTCCCTTTTTCAAATCAGAAAAAAATTTAAACCAAATTTCCTTTTTTCCAACCCAATCAAAATTTAAAAAATAAAAAATAATTCTTCCATTTATAAAATATTGAAAACCGAAGTTTTCTTTTTTCCAACTTGATAAAAATCTTCAAAATAAAAAAATCCCCTCTTCTAATTCGGAAAAAATGAATAACAAAATGTCTTTCCTTTCTTTTGAAATTGGAATTGTGAAATTCAAACTTATTTTCATGCGTAAATCATTTTAATTAAAATTATTTCAATTTTGAGTCGTTTCAAATTAATAGTTGTTTAATTTGTTGTTCATGCATCAAAATCCAACGCATTCTTACTCACAAATTACATTACATTTAGAATTGAGAAACTTAAAACCTTTTTTATCCCAAATTTTCAAATTCAAACGCTTTCAATTTTTAGTTGTTTAAGTCTTCAAAACTGCATTTTAAAATGCTTTAAATTTAAAAATGTACCCTTAAAAGTGAAAATCTAAAATGGAAAACTTGTAAAGTAAAAGATTTTATAATTACTCGTTATAAAATAAATTATTTCAGAATTTAAAAAGTTAAAAATTGAACCTAAAATTTAAGAAAAAGTTAACATCGAACTTATTTAAATTGCATTATATCTTGTCATATAAAATTTGTGATTTATCATGTAATTGGAAAGATTTTTGTTCTGAAAATTGGTACAATTCTTGATAAAAAAAATATAAATTCGGTACAATTCCAAAATTTCCATCAGCTTATTATTTTCTTCTTATTCATCATTTTTACCTGTAAAAACTAAAATATTACAATAAAAAAAATGGTTAATAAATGTGCTAAAATGCTTAAGTATTAATTAATATTATTTATAATTATAAATGTTAGTTTTTGTTAAAATTATAAAAAAAAATTATTTTTGTATAAATCTTCAGAAATTGATAATAATTTTATAATTTTTTAATTTTATAAATTATATTTACGTCTTATCAATTTCATTTTAGCAATTTTTTTGTGCTATTAGGTTAAAAAACTTCTCTTTATATGCAAATTAGTTTTTCGAGCTCTACTCTCTCTTTTACGCACGTCTTTTCAACAGGGGGTGTAACTCAGTGGTAGAGTGTCCGCTTCGCATGCGGAAAGTCCTGGGTTCAAATCCCAGCTCCTCCAAGAACTTTTTTTCCATTTCAGATTAAGATTTATAAATTATACATTATTTAATAATAAATTTTCAATTAATAACTTGTTAATGAGCATTTATTTATTTATTATTAATATTATTAACGCTTTGCAATTAACAATTATAGAATGTTAAAGTACATAATAATAAAATATAATATGCTTTAATTTTCGAGTTTTTTCATTTGAACGCATCGATGTACGAACTTCTTTAGATCTGGGATTCCATTTTTTTTCGTTTTTTATAAAATGTTACTGTTTAAAACTTTGTACCGTTAAAAAAAAAAGAGCGATTCTGCCAAAATTAAGCGGAAAAACTGAAAAAATTGTCTTGATTTACTTCAAAATTATTGGTTGTATTAAAAAGTTATCTCAATAAGTAGATCTCTATGAAATACAACTTTTTTGTTTTATTAATTTTTTAAATGAAACATCCCCTTTTTCGGTTTATTTTTTTTTTACTTTTGTCAACAAAATATATAAATTTTTAACCAAATAGTTGAATTTCAAACAAAAAAATTATATTTTCATTAAGGAGATTTAATTTCCACTTTAAAAAAAAACAATACATTTTCTACAAAACAGTTTAATTTTGTACGAAATAATTGAATTTTATACCAAATTGTTGAATTTTTAAGCCAAAAAGGTGGCTTTCCTATAAAACAGTAAACTTTTCAATCCGAGAATATGAATGCTCAACAAAATAGTTAAATTTTTAGTTAAAACAAATTTTTTACCAAAAAAACAAGTGTTTTTCAACAAAATACTTTATTTTAAACAAAAAAAATTGATTTTGTACTAAAAAGACAAATTTTCACAAAAGATGATTTTCACGCAATCAGCTGATTTTTCAACAAAATATTTTTAGTTTGAAAAACCACTTTTTAACAGCAAAAAAAAACGAATTTTTTTACAAAAGAGTTGAATCTTTAACCAGATAATATGAGTTTTCAACAAAGAAGTTAATTTTCAAGCGATCAGTTAAATTTTCAACAAAGTAGTTTAATTTTCAGTGAACAAAAATTAATTTTCACCAAAAAAAACGAATTTTTTACGGAAGTGTTGAGTTTCCCACCAGAGAATATTAATTTTCAACAAGAAAGAAAATTTTTGAATTTTTAACAAAATAATTAAATTTTAAGTTTAAATTACTCATTTTTAACAGGAAAAAAAAGAATTTTCTACAAAAGAGTTGAATTTTCAACACGATAATATAAATTTTTAGCCAAAAAGGTAATTTTCAATCAATCAGTTGTTTTTTCAGTAAAAATACAAAAACACAATACAAAAAGTTAATTTTGAAGCAAAAAATGAATTTTTTCAAAGGAATTGAATTTTCAACCCGGGAATATGAATTTTCAACAAAAAAAGATCATTTTCAAGCAATCAGTTAAATTTTCTACAAATTAGTTCAATTGTAATTTTAATGAAAATTAATTTTTAACGAAAAGACGGATTTTCTACAAAACAGTTGAATTTTCAACCCGACAATATGAATTTTTGACAAAAAAGACAAATTTCACGCAATTAGTTGATTTTTCAACAAAATATTCTCAGTTTGAAAACCCAATTTGCAACAACAAAAAAAAGCTAATTTTTTTACAAAAGAGTTAAATTTTTCACCAAAGAATATGAATTTTCAACAAGGAAGAAAATGTTCACTCAATCGAATTTTCAACAAAATAATTAGATTTTCAGTTTAAATTACTTATTTTCAACAACAAAAAAAGAATTTTCTACAAAAGAGTTGAATCATCAACTGCAGGATATGAATTTTAAACAAAAAAATATCATTTTCATGTAATCAGTTGAATATTCAATAAAATAGTTAAATTTTCAGTTAAAAATCAATTTTGAACAAAAAAAAAACGATTGTTTTACCAAAAAAAGTTGAATTTTCTATCCGAGATTATAAATTTTGAACAAACAAAAAAAATCATTTTCACGCAATCTGTTGAGTTTTCAACAAAATAGTTACATTTTTAGTAGAAAAAAATTAATTTTTAACAAAAAAAAAACGAATGTTCTATAAAAAAAGTTGAATTTTATACCCGAGATTATGAATTAGATAAAAAAATATGCATTTTTGACAAAAAAGATAAGTTTCACGCAATTAGTTGATTTTTCAACAGAATATTTTCAGTTTGAAAAACCAATTTTTAACAACAAAAAACAAACGAATTTTTTTACAAAAGAGATGAATTTTCTACCAGAGAATATGAATTCTCAACAAGAAAGAAAATTTTCACTCTGTCAGTTGAATTTTTAACAAAATAATTACACTTTCAGTTTAAATTATTTATTTTTAACAACAAAAAAAAAGAATTTTCTACAAAAGAGTTGAATTTTCATCCCGATAATATGAATTTCAACAGAAAAGGTAATTTTGAAGCAATCAGTCGTATTTATAACAAAATAATTAAATTTTCAGTTTAAAAAACTAATTTTTAACAACAAAAAAAGAATGTTCTACGAAAGAGATGAATTTCAACAAAAAAGTTAATTTTCAAAATCAGTTGGATTTTTAACAAAATAGTTAAGTTCTCATTAAAAAAAAAATTTTTAACAAACAACGAATTTTCTACGAAAGAGTTGAATTATCAACTGGATGACATGAATTTTCAACAAAAAAATATCACTTACATGTAATCAGTTGAATTTTCAATAAAATAGTTAAATTTTTAGTTAAAAAATTAATTTTCAACAAAAAAACCGAATGTTCTAACAAAAAAAGTTGAATTTTCCATCCGAGATTATAAATTTTTAACAAAAACGAATTATCTAAAAGAAGTTGAATTTTCCAGCCGAGATTATGAATTTTCAAACAAAACGAAAAAATAATTTTTACGCAATCACTTAAATTCTCAACAAAATAGTTAAATTTTCAGTACAAATACAAAAATACAATACAAAAAAGTTAATTTTGAAGCAACCAGTAGAATTTGGAACAAAATTGTATAATTTTCATTTAAAAAAACTAATTTTTAGCACAAAAAAATGAATTTTTTTTTAAAAGAGTTGAATTTTCCATCCAAAAATATGAATTTTGAAAAAAGTTAATTTTCAATAAATCAGTTGAATTTTCAACAAAGTAGTTAAATTTTTATTCAAAAAATTACTTGCTATTCGAAGAAAAAATAAATTTCCTACAAAAGAGTTGATTTTTCAACCCGAGAATCTGAATTTTCAACAAAAAAATATCATTTTCACGTAATCAGTTGAATAACTTTTTAACGAAATAATTGGAATTTGAGTTTAAAAATGAATTTTTAACAAAAAAAACGAATGTTCTGCAAAAAAAGTTAAATTTTTCTTCCGAGATTATAAACTTTTAACCAAAAAAAAATCATTTTCACGCAATCAGTTAGATTTTCAACAAAAGAGTTACATTTTTAGTTGAAAACAAATTTTTTTTTAAAACGAATTTTCTACGAAAGTGTTAAATTACCTACCAGAGAATATGAATTTTTAACAAA
>JAUELO010000143.1:124243-135370 GCA_032357855.1 Amphibolips quercusostensackenii
AATAAAGAATTTTCAAATCAAAAATACGAATTTTATATAAAACTATTCAATTTTAGATCTAAAAATATAAGTTATAAACGAAAAATTTAATAAGTAATTGATATTTCAACCGAAAAGGATTTTAATTTGAAATAAAAAAAAGTTTGATTCAACCAAAAAGGACGAATCCAACAAAATAATTAAATCCTCAACCAAAACAAATTAATTTTTAACCAAAAAGTTCATTTAAAACCAATAACTTGAGTTTTATACCAAAATAAAGCATTTTCAAACCAAAAATACGAATTTTATATAAAACAATTTAATTTTGGATCTAAAAATATTAATTCTAAACAAAAAATTTAATAAGTCATTGATATTTCAACCAAAAAAGATTTCAATTTTAAATTTAAAAAAGTTTCATTCAACCAAAAATGACTAATTCAACAAAATAATTAAATCATCAACCAAAAAAAATGAATTTTGAATCAAAAAGTTAATGTTTATCCAATGACTTAAGTTTTCTACCAAAATAAAGAATTTTTAAACCAAAAATACGAATTTTGTATACAACACTTCAATTTTGAATTTAAAAATATGCATTCTGAACGAAAAATATAATAAGTAATTGATATTTCAACCAAAAAAGATTTTAATTTAAAATAAAAAAAGTTTCATTCAACCAAAAAGGATGAATTCAACAAAATAATTAAATCCTGAACCAAAACAAATTAATTTATAAACAAAAAGTTCATTTTCACCCAATAACTTCAGCTTTCTACCAAAATAAAGAATTTTCAAATCAAAAATACGAATTTTATATAAAACAATTCAATTTTGGATCTAAAAATATAAGTTATAAACGAAAAACTTAATAAGTAATTGATATTTCAACCGAAAAAGATTTTAATTTAAAAATAAAAAGTTCAATTCAACCAAAAAGGACGAATTCGACAAAATAATTAAATCCTCAACCAAAAAAAATTAATTTTTAACCAAAAAGTTCATTTTTAAACAATAACTTGAGTTTTCTACCAATATATTTAAACCAAAAATACGAATTTTATATAAAACAATTCAATTTTGGATCTAAAAATATAAGTTATAAACGAAGAATTTAATAAGTAATTGATATTTCAACCGAAAAAGATTTTAATTTGAAATAAAAAAAAGTTTCATTCAACCAAAAAGGACGAATTCAACAAAATAATTAAATCCTGAACCAAAAAAAATTAATTTATAAACAAAAAGTTCATTTTCACCCAATAACTTAAGTTTTCTACCAAAATAAAGAATTTTCAAATCAAAAATACGAATTTTATATAAAACTATTCAATTTTAGATCTAAAAATATAAGTTATAAGCGAAAAATTTAATAAGTAATGGGTATTTCAACCGAAAAAGATTTTAATTTGAAATAAAAAAAAGTTTCATTTAACCAAAAAGGACGAATTCAACAAAATAATTAAATCCTCAACCAAAACAAATGAATTTTGAACCAAAAAGTTCATTTTCATCCAATGACTTGAGTTTTCTATTAAAATAAAGAATTTTTAAACCAAAAATACGAATTTTATATAAAACAATTCAATTTTGGATCTAAAAATATTAATTCTAAACGAAAAATTTAATAATTAATTAATATTTCAACTGAAAGATTTTAATTTGAAATAAAAAAAAGTTTTACTCAACCAAAAAGGACGAATTCAACAAAATAATTAAATCCTCAACCAAAACAAATGAATTTTGAACCAAAAAGTTAATTTCCAAACAAAAAGTTGAATTTTCTACCAGAGTAAACAATTTTCAAACTAAAAAGACGAATTTTTTATAAAACAATTGAATTTTAAGACGAAAATATGAATGTTATGAAGAGGGTCTAAAGAAAGTAAAAATATGTAAAAGTTAGGGAAAAGAGTAAATTAATTTTTTTTCACTATGTAGATAATTTTGAAACCCGCTTTTATACAATTTGTGAATAATAAAAATTAAGTATCTCAGACGGTCTTTATTATCAAATATTTTTAAAAATATAGATACAATTATAGATAAGACATTCTGCTTGATTCATTTTGAACACATCTCACATTTCAATAGGAAAGCTTGACTCATTCATTCCATGATTTTCTCTGCATGCGAAAACACAAAGGTCCCTTTGTCAAGATCCATTGAGAATATTCTACACAATATTAGGGTGACCAGGTGGCTTGATCGAAAAATTAGGACATTATCCCACTTTTTTAAAAATTTTTTACCAGAAAAGACGAATTTTCAACTAAAAACGATAAATTTTCAACCTATAATGGAATAGTTATATTTACAGTTGAAAAAAATTAATTTTTAATTATAAAAATGAATTTTAGAAAAAAATAGTTAAGTTTTTAATCAAAGAAATTAATGTTCAACAAAATACATTAATTTTGAACTAAATGAGATGAATTTTCAACCTCAAATGGAAGCTAAATTCTTAGTTAAAAAATTAACTTACAACCAAATTAAAGACGAATTTTCAACAAAATAAATAAATTTTTGAAAACAAAAAATAAATTTTCTACCATAAAAGACAAATTTTCATGAACATACATGAATTTTTAACCAAAAAAGATCAACTTTTCCACCCAACACGGCACAGTTATATTCACATTCAAAAAAATTAATTTTTAACCATAAAGAACGAATTTTCTTCCAAAGAAATGAATTGTCCACTAAAAAAATTAATTTTTCCCCAAGAAAATTAATATTCTACCACAAGACGAGATTTTGACAAAATAGTTAAATGTTTAACCAAAGAAATTAGTTTTCAACTATAATAATGAATTTTCAATGAAAAATAAATGTATTTTAAACCAAATAGTTGACTTTTCGACTAAAATGATAGATTTTCAATCTTTAAGATGAAATTTCTACCAAAAAGAAACGAATGCTTAAAAAATAGTTTTAGTTTTAACCAAAGAAATTGATATTAAAAAAATACATGAATTTTCAATTAAAAAAAAAATTTTTAATCAAAAATGGAAATTACATTTTTAGTTCAAATATAATTTTTAACCAATTAAAAACGACGTTTCAAAAAAATAATTAAATTTTTAACCAAAGAATAGAATTTTCAACTAAAAGGAGGAATCTTTAACAAAAAAATGAATTTTCAACCAAAAAGACGAATTTAAAAAAAAATTAATTTTTAACTAAAATATTTAAATTTTCAAGTGAAGAAATGAATTGTTAACCAAAAAGATGAATTTTTCACCAAGAAAATTAAAATTCTACCACAAAAGACGAATTTTCAAGTAAATAGTTAAATTTTTAACCAAAGAAATGAATTTTCAACTATAATGATGAATCTATATTAAAAACAGAAATTATATTTAAACCAAATAGTTGAATTTTCGAGCAAAATGATGAAATTTTAACCATAAAGATTAATTTTCTGCAACAAAAGACGAACTTTCAGAAAAATACATGAATTTTTAAGTTAAAAAAAATAATTTTCAACGAAAAATGGAATATTTAAATTTTTACTTAAAAAATTGATTTTCAACCAATCAAAAACGAATTTTCAACAAAAGAAAAATGCGTTTGAAATAAAGTGATGAACCATCAGCCAAAAAAATTAACTCTTAACTAATTATTTCTGATTGAACAAAGTAGTAGAATTTTAATTTTTTTTTATTTCAACTTAAAGTAAAATAAATAAATTTTCAGTTAAAAAATTATTTTTAAACAAAAAAAAAACGAATTTTCATAACAATAGTTAAATTTGGAACCAAAAAGATGAATTTTCAAGTGAAATATAAAACCTTTAACCAGAAAAATGAATTTTTAACAAATTAGTTCGAATTTCAACTACATAATAGAATTTTGGACGAAGACAAAATTGAACTAAAAAAAAATTCAAATAAAAAAATTATTCAACTAAAAATGGTACAGATAAATTCTTAGTTAAAAAAAAATTCATTTTAAACATAAAGACGAATTTTCAAAAATATAAATAAATTTACTACTGAAAAAGACGAATCGTCAACAAAAATCTTGAATTTTCAACAATAAAATAAATTTTGGTCTAAAAATGGAGTAGTTAAACTTTCAGTCAAAAAATTATTTTTCAAACAAAAAATAATTCGAAATAAAAAGTTAAATTTTTAACCAAAAAGATCAATTTTGAACTAAAATCACTAATCTTTAACCAGAAAAATGAATTTTCAACTAATTAGTTCGACTTTCAACAATGTAGTGGAATTTTAAACTGAAAAAAAATTCAACTAAAAATGATATAGTTACATTTTTAGTTAAAAAATTAATTTTAAATATAAAAAATGAATTTTCAAAAATATAATTAAATTTAAAACTGAAAAAGACGATTTTTCAACAAAAACATTGAATTTTCAACCAAAAATGGACTTTTTAGTAAAATTGTTGAATTTTCCACAGTGCGGATTAATTTTTAATCAAAAGATGTAAATTCTCAACAGAAAATGTAATATCTAATACTTCAGCCAAAACAGATTTTAATTTAAAACCAAAACCAGTTGAATTCAACCAAAAATACGAATTTCTAACCAAGAAATATTTTTCAATCAATAAAAAAAGACAAAATTCAATTGAAAATGTGGAATTTTCATGACAAAAAGACGACCATTTTACTAAACTGTTATATTTTTATACTAAAAATATAACCTTTCAACTAAAAAAGATAAATATTTAAGAAAAAAATGGACTGGTTATATTAACAGTTTAAAAAGTTAATTTGTAACCATGAAGAACGAATTTTCAAAAAATAGTTAAATTTTCAGCCAAAGAAATGAATTTTTAACCAAAAAGATGCATTTTTTTACCAAGAAGATAAATATTCTACCAAAAAATAGCAATTTTCAGCAAAATACAAAAAATTTTCAGTAAAAAAAATTAATTTTTAACAAAAAATGGAATAGTTGAATATTTAGTTTAAAAATTAATTTTCAACCAATCAAAACCAAATTTTCAACAAAATAGTAAAAATGAATTAATTAAATATGATTTAAATCGCTAATTAAAATGATTAATCATCAACCAAGAAAATTATTTTAAACTAAGAATTTATCTTTCAACAAAGTAGTAGAATTTTAATTCTTAAAAAATCTAACTAAAATTGCAGTAGTTTCAGGTAAAAAATTATTTTTAAACAAAAAAAAAACAAATTTAAAAAACATAAATAAATTTTTAACCAAAAAGATTAATATAAACTAATATCAAGAATCTTTCATCAGAAAAAAACATTTTTGAGAAATTAGTTCGACTTTCAACTAAGTAGTAGAATTTTTGACTAAAAAAAATTCAACCAACAAAAATTAAATAAAAACGGTATGGTTAAATTTTTAGTTAAAAAATTAATTTTAAGCATAAAAAGACGAATTTTCAAATATAATAAAATTTACAGCCAAGAAAAAAATAACAAATAAATTTATATAAAAAAATTAATAAATTTTTGACTAAATTTGAATAAAATTAATAAATAAATTATAAATAAATTTTTGACTACAAATTGAGTATTTAAACTTTCAGTTAAAAAAATATTTTTAAACAAAAAAAAAACAAATTAAAAAAAAAATTAAATTTTTAGCCAAATAGATTAATTGTCAACTAAAATCAAGAATCTTTAACCAGAAAAATGAATTTTTAATAAATTAGTTCGAATTTCTACCAAGTAGTAGCATTTTCAACTAAAAAAAGTTTAACTAAAAATGATATGGTTAAATTTTTAGTTAACAAATTAATTTTAAACGTAAAAAAACGAATTTTTAACAATAAAATTCAATTTACAACTAAAAAAGACGAATTTTCAACCAGAAAATTGAATTTTCAATAAAATTGTTTTATTTTCTACAATGCTGATTAATTTGTAATCAAAAGCTGTAAATTCTCAATGAAAATTAAATATCTGATACTTTAGCCAAAACCGATTTTAATTTATAACCAAAACCTGTTAAATTCAACCAAAAATACAAATTTTTAATCAAGAAATATCTTTTAGTCAATAAAAAAAATTTAATCGAAAACGTGGAATTTAAATGCCAAAAAGATGGATTTTCAAATTAAAAAAATTAATAAATTTTTAACCAAAAATAAAATAGTTGAATTTTTAGTTAAAAAAATTAATTTTCAGGCAATCGAAACTAAATTTTCAATAAAATAGTTAAATTTTCAAAAGAAAAATTTTTTTGAATTAAAATGATGAATCATCAGCCAAAAAAATTTATTTTTAACTAAGGATTTAACTTTCAACAAAGAAGTAGAATTTTAATTTTAAACAAATTCATCTAAAAATGGAGAAGTTAAATTTTCAGTTAAAAAATTATTTTTAAACAAAAACAAAAAACAAGTTTTCAAAAAATAGTTAAATTTTTAACCAAAAGGATTAATGTAAACTAATATCAAGAATCTTTACAGAGAAAAATTAATTTTTGAGAAATTAGTTCAACTTTTAACTAAGTAGTTGAATTTTCGACTAAATGAACCAATTTTTTAACTAAAAATGGCATAGTTAAATTTTTAGTTAAAAAATTAATTTTTAACACAAATAAATGAATTTTCAACAATATAATTAAATGTACAACCAAAAAATACGAATTTTCAACAATGCCCTTCAATTTTTAACCAAAAAATTGATTTTTCAATAAAATTGTTAAATTTACTACAATGTTGAATAATTTTTAGTCAAAAGGTGTGAATTATCAATGAAAAATTTAAGATCTGATACTTCAACTAAAACAGATTTTAATTTCAAACCAAAACCAGTTGAATTTAACCAGGCGAATTTAAAAAAAAATAGTAAAACCTCGATCAAGAAAGATTATCTTTCAAACAAAGCAGTTGCATTTTTAGCCACAAAAAAAACATAAATTTCAACAACAGATGAATTTTCAAACTAAAAAGTTGAATTTTCAACCAGGAAATATTTTTTACTCAATAAAGAAAAACAAAATTTAATCGAAAATATGGAATTTTCATGCTAAAAAGACGACTCTTTTACAAAATAGTTGAATTTTCAAACTGAAATTATGAATTTTCAACATAAATGTTAACATTCGAGCAAATAGTTGATTTTTAACAAAAAAGACAATTAAAAAAACAAACGGTTGAATTTTCAACAAAAACTATTGACTCTTTTTAAACAAAATTATTGATTTTTGAATAGAATAATAAAATTTTATATTCATTCGCTGAGTTTATAAATTATACAAATAACTTTTTTGAGGTCAATATTTTTATTTAAATAATTGTGTATAATTTGTACAATATGTTAATTATTTAAAATACTTTTCAAAGCTTTCAATTTTTACAGTCAATTCGATCCTATTTTTTTTTTTTAATATTAGTAAAATTCCACACATGTGAAACTTTTTAAATTGAATTGAACAGTCACAACAAGAAATTATGAACAAAATTTAAGTCCACGAAATAAAAATTGCGAAATTTCGTTTCCTGGCATCAAAAATCAGTACAAAGTACAAAAAATAAAAAAATCAGAACAGCGATCAAAAATCAGGACATGTCCTGACAAATCAGGACATCTGGTCACCCCAAGGATATTCCCAAAAACAAAAAAGTCGTAAATAAATCACCACAATGCAAAGAATTATAGACATACAGCTTTTTAAAGGTTGGCAAATACACAATAATGTACTGTGTATCACTTTTTTTAACTTTGTGCAGTTACAAGATTTAAAAAATGAACAAATAAATGCCTGATTGTAGAATACTTTACATTGATTTCTAGGAGTCTAACTCGATTTCGGTTTACTTATTTTCCACGCACCGATTTTGTATCGCAACCATATAAGGCCCAAATCGCGGCCCATCTGGAGCCAACTCCAAATCGGTACCAGTTTTGATCCTTCGATTTCGGTCCAGTTGACTGCTATTTCCGTTATCGGAATTTTTAGAGTCTGTGCTATGTAGAGCATTTCAACGTCGAAAGCCCATCGCTCCACGTGCAAGATATCAAAAATAACCCTGGCAGATTTCCTCGTCAAAAGTTTAAATCCACACTGAGTATCGCGAACTCCCCTCACACAGAAAAACCAGACTAGAAAGTGGAATCCATACATCAAGAAAAGTCTAAAAAAGGATCGTGTGGCTATCTCTTGTTCCTCCAAGTGAGCACGAGATCCACAAATAACGGCCTGCTGAGCAGCAACTTTTTCCGGATTTTTTGTATAGTCAACTGAAATTAAAATATTGTTAATTTAGTAATTATTTTTTTAAATTCAGATTTCACAGCCCAAAATGCTCTCAAAATGGGGAAAATAGGATGATTTTTCACGGAGACAGGGGAATAAAAGGGGAATAAATTCTTTTAAATGAAATTAATGTTAATACAGGGTGTCTACTCAAATCCTGGAAAAAAAATTCCCTGACAATTCATTCTTCATTTTTTAAAACAATGTAATCAAATTTAAGTTAGAAAGCTTTAACAAATTATTATATTAAAAGAAATTATTAAATATATATTAGTCCTATCAATTGATTAAATATTTAATAATACTAAAAACAGAACTAATCATTTTTTTAATTTGTCTTTAAATGGAACAGTTAAATTTTAAGTTAAAAAAAAAAGTAATTTTCCACACACAAAAAAACATTTTAAACCAAAGCGATAAATTTTCAAATAAAAACGACGATATTCTACTGGAAAATATGAATTTCAAATAAAAACGATGAATTTTTAACAAAATATTTAAAGTTTCAACCAAGTTGTCTTATTTTCAATCAAAAAGATTAATCATCAACTAAAAAAGAAATATTGTTAACCAAACAGTTGAATTTTAAAATAAAAAAGATAAATGTTCATCCAAAAATGGAATAGCTAAATTTTCAATTAAAAAAAGGTGATTTTCTACACACACAAAAAAACACATTTTAAACCAAAGTGATCAATTTTCAACTCAAAACGACGATCTTCCACTGGAATAGATAAATTTCAAACAAAAATGGATTTTTAACAAAATAGTTTAAGTTTCAACCAAGCTGTTTTATTTTCAACTAAAAAGATGAATTTTTAACTAAAATTATGCTTATTTTACTGAAAAAATTAAATTTTCAACGAAAAAAAAATGATTCTTCAAACAAGAAGATTAGTATTATTCTAAGAAAGATGATTTTTCAACAAAATATATGAATTTTCAACTAAATAGTTGAATTTTGAATTAAAAAAGATCAATTTGCAACAAAAAATGGAATAGCTAAATTTTCAATTAAAAAAAGGTAATTTTCCACACAAAAATAAAAACAATTTTAAACCAAAGTGATGCACTTTAAAGTCAAAATGATGACCTTCAACTGGAATAGATGAATTTCAAACAAAAATGAATTTAAAAAAAAAGAGTTTAAGTTTCACCCAAGTTGTTTTATTTTCAACCAAAAAGATTAATTTTTAACTAAAATTAGGCTTATTTCACTAGAAAACTTGAATTTTCAACAAAAAAGATGATTTCTCAAAACAAGATTGAATTTATTCCAAAAAGGATGATTTTTTAACAAAATACATTAATTTTCAACTAAAAAAGACCATTTTTTACCCAAACAGTGAATTTTGAATTAAAAATATCAATTTGCAACAAAGAATGGAATAGTTACATTTTTAGTTAAAAAGTTAATTTTCCACAAAAAAAAAGACAATTTCAAACGAAAGTAATGCACTTTCAAGTGAAAATAATGATCTTCAATAGATGAATTTCAAACAAAAATGAATTTTTGAAAAAAGAGTTTAAGTTTCATCCAAGTTGTTTTATTTCCAACCAAAACGATTAATTTTCAACTAAAATAAGGCTTGTTTAACTAGAAAACTTGAATTTTTAACAAAAAAGATGATTTTTCAAAACAAGATTAACTTTATTCCAAAAAGGATGATTTTTCAACAAATTACATTAATTATAAATTATAATAAATAAAATAAATTAATTATATAATAAATTATAATATAATTATAATATAATAATAGAATATTATAATATATATTATAATATAATATTATAATTATATAATAAATAAATTAATTATAAATTATAGTAAACTGAAAAAGCCCATTTTTTACCAAAACAGTTAAATTTTGAATTAAAATATATCAATTTGCAACAAAGAATGGAATAGCTACATTTTTAATAAAAAGTTAATTTTCCACAAAAAAAAGACAATTTTAAACCAAAGTAATGCACTTTCAAGTGATAATGGTGATCTTCAATAGATGAATTTCAAACAAAAATGAATTTTTGAAAAAATAGTTTAAGTTTTATCCAAGTTGTTTTATTTTCTTCCAAAAAGATGAATTTTCAACTAAAATTAAGTTTATTTAACTAGAAAACTTGAATTTTCAAAAAAAAAAATGATTCTTCAAACAAGAAAATTAATTTGATTCCAAACAGGATGATTTTTGAACCAAATACATTAATTTTCAACTATACAGACAAATTTTTGCTCAAACAGTGGAATTTTGAATTAAAAAAGATCAATTTTCACCAAAAAATAAAATAGCAAAATTTGTAGTTAAAAAGTTAATGTTCCACTAAAAAGAAAGGGTAATTTTAAACCAAAGTGATGCACTTTCAAGTCAAAATGATGATCTTCAACTGGAATAGATGAATTTCAAACAAAAATGAATTTTTAGCAAAAGAGTTTAAGTTTCATCCAAGTTGTTTTATTTTCAACCAAAAAGATTAATGTTTAACTAAAATTAGGCTTATTTAACTAGAAAACTTAAACTTTCAACAAAAAAGATGATTCTTCAAACAAGAAAATTAATTTGATTCCAAACAGGATGATTTTTCAACAAAATACATTAATTTTCATCACAAAAAGGCCAATTTTTAACTAAATAGTTGAATTTGGAAGTAAAAATGTTCATTTTTCAACCGAAAATGGAATAGTTACATTTTATGTTAAAAAATTAATTTTACACACGAAAAATTTTTTTTAGACAAAGTTATAAGCTTTCAAATCTAAATGATGATCTTCAACTGGAATAGATGAATTTCAAACAAAAATTAATTTTTAACAAAAGAGTTCAACCAAGTTGTTTTGTTTTCAACCAAGAAGATGAATTTTCAACTAAAATTAGACTTCTTTTACTAGAAAACTTAAATTTTTAACCATAAAAAAAAGATTATTCAAACAAGA
>JAUELO010000143.1:166232-181351 GCA_032357855.1 Amphibolips quercusostensackenii
AATAATGAAATATTATTTTTAAGAATTATTTTTATTGTTTGAAGTTTCAGAAATTATTATTTAAATTTAAAATAGCAATAATCAAAAATAATATATTTCTGGGTGACCGAATTTTAGCAATAAAATTATTTTATAAATACATTTTATTAAATCAAAATACAATAATGAAATATTATTTTAAAGAATTATTTTTATTGTTTCAAATTTGAAAAATTATAATTTAAATTTAAAAGATCAATAATTAAAAGTAATATATTTCTAGGTGACCGAATTTAAACAATTAAATTTGTTTATAATATATATTTTATTAATTAAAAACATAATAATGGAATATTATTTTTAATGTTTAAGGGTTCAAAAATTATTATTTGAATTTAAAATAGCAATAATTGAAAATAATATATTTTGGGGTGACTTTTTTTTGAGAAAAAATAAGTTTTTAAAATAATATTTCATTATTGTATTTTTATTTAATAAAATATATTTATAAAATAATTTAATTGGGTAAATTCGGTCATCCAGAAATATATTATTTTCAATTACTGCTATTTCAAATCTAAATAAAAATTTTCGAAACTTTAAACATTAAAAATAATTATTTAAAATAATATTTCATCATTATATTTTTAATCAATGAAATATATTTACAAAAATAATTTAATTGTTTAAATTCGTCAATTTTCTGTCAGGAATTTTATTATTCGTGAATGTTATTTTTAAGGATTTTTCAGTCGTCCCAAGTTAAATTATTTTAATTTTAAATAGTTACAAAATAATAATTGTTCGACTGTTATCGATACATCACATTTTGTTTTGAAATCTTTTCAAATATACTTCTGAAATTATTTTAATAAAACAAATAAAATTATTCTAAATATTACCAAAAATCTCGAGAACAATTTTTTTATTATCTTGAAACCTTTTGAAAACCTTAAAACGCTTAAAAATTTTATTTGAAAATCTTAAAGAATCTACATTTTGTTTCGGGTTTTTTTAAAATTTTTTCTTATTCCTAAATTCAATTGATTATAATAAATTTATATAATTATTATTTATTTATAATTATTTTTTATATAATTTGAATCTTATTTATTTATTTTTGAAAATCTTTTAAAATGTTTTGAAACCTTTTTAAATTTGTCCAGAAATCTTAGAACATTTTTTTACTCCCTGAAAAATATTTAAAAATTTTAAAAAGCTTTTAATTTTTTTCGCAATCTTCAAAAATCTACATTCTGTTTTAAATTTGTTGAAATCTTTTTGATTTTAAAATTATTTTTCTACCTTTTCAAAACTTAATATCTCTTACACTTATTTGAATTTTTATAAAATTTAGTACACTTTTCCGTAATTTTAGGAAACCATTTGGAATTATTAGAAATATTTTCTCAAAATTAAAAAAAAAATCAATTTTAATTTTCCCTGGAAGCTTGAAAAAATTATCTTAAATTCTTTTAAAATCTTTAAAAAGCTTCAAATTTTCATTTCAAAACCTTCCATCTATACTAAAAAAAAAATCAAAAAATTTAAATCCACGCTATTTATTACTTCCAATGCTCTAAATGGAAGAATGAATCAACAAATTTGTCAATTTTGAAAATCCTCAAAAAGCTTCAAAATTTTATTTCAAAATCTTCTCTTTTAATATGATCAGAATTTTTCCTAAAACTTTTAATAAATATTGAAAATTTTTTTTAAAAATGCCTTAAAATCTTCCAGGTTATTTTTTACACGTTTGGAAATCTTTCTAAATATTCTGTTAAAATTAATTTTTCAAATAAAAAATAATTTTAAATTTTCCCGGAAGTCTTAAGAAATTTTTTTGTGATCTTAAAATCTTTCAAAATCTTCAAACTTTTATTTCAGAATCTACATTTTGTTTTAAATTGCTTGAAATCTTTTCAAATTTGAAATTATTTTTGAAAATTTTCAAAACTTCTCAATATTTCTTAAAATAATTGAACATTTTTCTAAGATCTTTGAAATTTTACAACTTTGAATACCACTAAGAATCATAAGAACATTTTTTTATTATCTTGAAACCTTTCAAAATCTTTTTAAAGCTTAATTTTTTATATTCAAAATCTTAAAAAATCCACACTTTGTTTCAAATTCTTGAAAATCTTTTCTTTTTCCAAAAGTTTTAAAAATATCTGCAAAAATAAAAAAACTGCCTTAAAATCTTCCAGATTCTTTTTTGAAAATTTGGAATCTTTTTAAATACTCTCTTGAAACAAATTTTGTAAAATAAAAAATCATTATAAATTTTTTTCTAAATATTAAGAAATTTTTTTTCGAAATTTTAAAAAATGTACATTTTGTTTCAAATTTGTTGAAATCTTTTTGATTTTAAAATTATTTTTCTACCTTTGAAAGACTTCTAAATATCTCTTACCTTTATTCAAATTTTTTTTGTAAAATTTTCCATGTTTTCCGTAATTATAGGAAATCATTTGTAATTTAAAAAATTTTTTAAAAAACATTTACATTAAATAAATTTTTCAAAATGAATAATCATTTCAAATTTTCCCTGAAATCTTGGAAAAAAACTTTATTACCTCAAAATCCTTTAAAATCCTTAAGGATTCAAAATGTTATTCCAAATTTTTCGTGAATCTATCTTTTCTTCAAATTTTTTGAATTATTTTCAAATTTAAACTCATTCTTGAATCTTTTTAAAACTTAAAAATATCTTTTGAAATTCTTCAAAGCTTAAAATCAATCTTTTTCAATAAAATCTAAATCATGCAAGATTGAGAAAATTTAAATTCACGCTATTATTTTCAATACTCTAAATGGAAAAATGAATCTAAAAATTTGTAAATTTTCAACATTATATCATTTTAAGCAATTTTAGGTTAGAATCATTAAAAATTGAAAAATTACAAATAGTATTTTTAACTTAAAACTTTTTAAAGTAGAAGTTAATTACTTTAATTTTGGTCATCATAAATTATTAGTTGTTCACTTGTTACTTATACATCAACATTTTTTTTAAAACCTTTTTAAATATTCTCTCAAAATTATTTTTCTAAAATAAAAAAATTACTCTAAATTTTTCCAGGAATACTATCTTTGAAACATTTTAAAATCCTTGAAAAGCTTCAAAATTTTATTTCAAAATCTTTCTATTAAAATAATTCGATTTTTTCCTAAACTTTTAATAAATATTGCAAAATTTTAAAAAATGCCTTAAAATCTTTCAGGTTACTTTTTTACAATATTGAAATTTTAAAAAAATATTCTGTTAAAATTAATTTTTTAAATAAAAAAATAATTTTTAATTTTCCCAGAAGTCTTGAGAATTTTTTTTATCTTAAAACTTTTCAAAATCCATAAAAATTTCAAAATTTTATTTCAAAATCTACATTTTGTTTTAAATTGCTTGAAATATTTTTAAATTTGGAATTATTTTTACAAATTTTCAGAACTTCTAAATGTTTTTTTAAATGACTGGAATTTTTTAAAAACCTTCGAAATTTTTTGAAATGTTCTCTTATAGTTAATTTTTCGAAATAATAATCTTTTTAATATCCCTTGGGATCTTAATGAAATATTGTATCCCTTTGAAACCTTTTTAAATGCTTAAAAACCAAATACATTTTTTGCTGAAATTTTTCAAAAAACTAAATTTTGTTAAACATTTTTTTTAACCTTTTCAAGTTTAATTTTTTTTTTTAATCTTTTCAAAACTTGTCAGCACTTATTCAAATTCGAATTCTGTCTAAATTAATAATTGCTCTATTGTTATTTATTCATGAAATTTGTTTTTGTTTCAAATTAAAGAAAAAATATTCTGTTAAAATTAATTGTTCAAAATAAAAAATTATTTTCAATATTCTAATGATTATTTTTAAAAAAATTAATATTTTAAAACCTTTGAAACTTATTAAAAAAATTATTAAAATATTTTCAAATTTTATATTAATTTTTAATCTTTTTAAAACTTCTAAATTGATTGATCTTACCTATATTTTCGTCCAACAATTTCTGTTCCAAGTTGAGTACAGATTTTTGCAATTCTGTAGCATTCCTTCCTACCGAAATTCATTTTTTCATGAACTCCTGCAACCCTCGTTCCCATAGAGGCAGCACGTTCTTTTTGTTCTTTAAGCTTCTCTTCAGCTACTTTCAGCTCTTCTCGTAATTTTTTGACCTCAAGAGCCAAAGTTTCTTGCAAATCTTTTTCTATTTCCCACTGACGAAGACTTCCTGATACTGCCGCCAAGTCGTCCAAAACGACGTACCTATTTATAAGATAAAATTGTCTACACATAAAAAAATATAACAATAGAGAAATCATAAGCGAATAATCATGAATCGTTTAGATGATGTTCTATTTTGAAGAAAAACATGAATTATCTATCTTCAAAATTAAGATAACTTAAGCAACTCATGCAAAATAGACATACTAATCATTTATTCTGATTAATAACAATATATTTTTTCAGCTATAATTATGAATGTTGAATTGAATTTGAATTTTGAAAACCAGACGGATGATTTCAAATTCCTGGTTTTCTCTCAGTCAATTTTTCATTTTACCGATCTGGTAATTTTACTTCCACTTTTCAAATTTTATGTCCTTTCTTTTCTAAAATTCCACGTTCCATGTCAAAATTAATTCTTTTCAAAAATTCCCTAAACCAAATCAAAATTATAATTCTCTACGAAAATTCTCCGTTCCAATTCAAAATTATAATTACTTTGAAAAATTCACTGTTTCAATTAAAATTTGTAATTATTTTGGAAAACACACTGTTGCAAGTCAGAATTATGAATATTTCTCTCTAAAATTTCTTTTTCCAAATCAGAATAATATTTTTGTTAGAAAAGTCTTTGCCCCCGGACTGAATGATAATTTTTCCCGAAAATTTTTCAGAATTTTTCGGAAAAAAATTCAAATCATAATTCTGTTGAAAAAATCCCTGAATCAACTTAAAATTACCATTTTTTTCAAAAAATACCTGTTAAAAGTCAAAACTGAAGGGTAGAAATATAGAACCAGATAACCAAAATTTTTTCGAAAATCGGTTCACTGATAAAAAATGACTAAACAATAAAATACACGTTGTATTTAAAAATTGCTTCAAATTTTTTATACAATAAAGAAATTTTTTTAGATTTCTATTTGAATTTTCCTTGAAATTTTAGTGTAATATTAATTTTTTCGTCCCTTCAACATCGATATTAAAATCGAAGTCTACTCAAATCCTGGAAAAAAATTCCTTCGAGAGTTTACTATAAATCATGCATTTTTCTCCGTTTCTAGGGATTCAATTAATATCTAATTTAAAAAGCTTTCAAGAATTATATTACAAGATACTTTTAAATATATCTATTATTTAAATAATTAAATAATGCTGAAAACATAATTAATCATTTCTTGAATTTGTCCCTGCAGTCCATGAATTTGAATAATATTGAAACAAATTTTTTTTTACCTTCTTATACTTAAAATTCAGTGCATATTTAGGTAAAATTGATGCGGGTACTATATTAAATTCAATTTAAAATTTTAAACCGCTTTAAATTCCTAACTTTTAAAGTAAAAACATTGAATTTTTATCCAGAAATCTGAATTTTCAACCAGGTAGTTAAATTGTTATCAAAAATATTAATTTTCTATCGTAAAAGACGATTTTTAAACAAAATACATGGATTTTCAACCAAATAGTTGAATTTTTAACTAAAAGAGATCAATTTGCAAACAAAAAGTTGAACTTTGAACTAAAAACGATCATTTTTCAATCGAAAATAGAATAGTTAAATTTTCAATTAAAAAAAAAAATTAATTTTCAAGTAAAAGTATTTCATTTTCACAAGAATAGATGAATTTTTAACCAAACAATTAAATTTTTAACCAAAACGATTATTTTTCAATAAAATACATAAATTCTCGAACAAATAGTTGAATTTTCAACTAAAAAAGATCAATTTTCAACTAAATAGTTGACTGTCAACTAAAAAAGATCAGTTTTTAACAAAAAATGAAAGTAAAATTTTTAATTTAAAAAATTTATTTTCAACTAAAAATATTGATTTTTCAACAGAATAGATATATTTTCAACCAAAAAGATTAATTTTTAACCCAAAAAAAGACGATTTTTCACCAAAATACATGAATTCTCAATAAAATAGTTGGATATTCAACTAAATAAGACCAATTTCTAACCAAATAATTGAATTTTAAACTAAAAACGATTAGTTTTTAACCTAAAATGGAATAGCTAAATTTTTAGTCAAAATAATTAATTATCAAGTAAATATATTGCTTTTTCAACAGGATATATTTTTAACCAATCAGTTAAATTTTTAATCAAAACGTTCAATTCTCTACGAAAAAATACACTCTCAAGAAAATACATTAATTTTCAATGAAATAGTTTAATTTTCAACTAAAAGAGGCGAACGTACAACCAAAAATGCAATATCAAAAATTTTCAATTAAAAAAATTATTGTCAAGCAAAGAAAAAAGAATTTAGAAAAAAAAGTTAAATTACCAACCAGAAAGATGGATCAACTGATAAATTTTTAAAAATTTATCTCAACTTGCTTTCAACCAAGTACTTGAATTTTCAATCAAGAAGTTTAATATTGATATTTAATATTATAATAATATTTACCATATACTAAATTTTCAATATTAATATAAATGTTAATGTTTTTAAATTTTAAATTGATATAATGTTAAAATTAATATAATGTAAACTTAATATAAATATTAACTTAATATAAAAAATTGAATAGTTAAATGTCTAGGTGAAAATATTAATGTTCAGCCAAAGAGATGGATTTTTAACTAAAATAACGTAATATTCAACTGGAATAGTTACATTTTCAGTTAAAAAGGTTAATTTTTAAAAAAATGTCTACATAAAAGCTTATTTTTCAAACAAAAAGATGAATTTTCAATTAAAATGGTAAATCTGCAATCAAAAAAATTAATTTTTAAAAAAGGAGTTCAACTTTTAACTAAGTAATTAAATTTTTATTAAAAAAAAAAGATGAATTCTGAACGAAAAATGTAGTAGTTGATATTTCAACCAAAAAAGATTTTAATTTTTAATCAAAAACAGTTGAATTCAATAAAGGCAACTTTTCAACATGAGTGTAAAACAATTGAATTTTCAACTAAAAACGATCCATTTTTAACCAAAAAGAGAATAGTTACATTTGCAGTTAAAACAATTAATTTTGAACCGGAAAAAAAACTAATTTTCAACAAAATAATTGGATACAGTAATATAAAGCTATTTTATGAATGAAGAATCATTGTTATTTAATTTCACATTGAAATTAAAAAAAAATTAAGTACGCTCTCGAAAAATTCCCTGACTTCTCCAGGGTTTTGCAGACAGGTTAGACATCCTGAAGTTTTTATTTATGAAAAAATTTTAAAATTCAATTTATAATCGCTACCCTAATAAATACCAAAAAGTTTTCGGATGATTAACTCGGAATTGGTCAACTTTTTTACATAAGATTTTTTTCATCTGTATTTAGAAACTCAATATCTCGAAATTAAGTTTTTTGTTTATTTACATTGATAATCACATATTTTATTGCAATCCGCAGCCGAACCTGTTCCAGTTTATTGTCAGAGTCAATTTAAGATTCATTGACACATTTATTTCGTTGAAAATAGATAACTGTTTCTGATCAAATTTTTTTGGACCTAAATCAGCAACACGTCATCTCGAAAGTGGATTTATGCTTATCTTTAAATGATTTTAATTTTACATGATGTTTTTTCGCTCTCATAAAAAATTCCGACTTGGTTGGTTATCTAGTTCTGTTCTTACAAAAACATCCTGTTCCAAATCATAATTAGAGTTTATATATATTTTTGAACGTCTTTTTCCTTGTTCATATCGTGATTGAACAAACTGAGAGTAATAAACTATCAAAACACTTTTAATATATATTCGAGTACCACTCCCACACAAAATTTCCGGTTTTCTGTAGACACCCTGATCTATTGCTTAATGAATATTTTAAGCAAGAATAAAAAATCAAATCGGTAGACACAATAAAAGACTGAAGATACATCTTACCGTTTTGCAACTAAATCCTGTTCTACTTCCATCAACTTCCTTCTTTGCTCTTCCTTATCTAACTTCAATAATTTCTCCACCACAGACGTAACGTCATCTTTAACTTCATCCCATTCGTTAAATTTTTCTTTATCAGATTTAGATGCCTTCTGCATGACTCTTTTTCCTTTTAATTTTTCTCCAGATGTGTTTCGCATCAACTGTTCTTCATACACTAGTTCAGTCGACTTAGATATTAAAATTGATTGAGATGTTGAAGAAGCTTCAGAATTCACTGTCGTTTTTGACGATGCTAGAGTAACGCTTTTTTCTTTTATGCTTTCTCCTGACGAACTTGGCAACATTATTTGTGTGTCAGCTGCTGTAGTTGATTTAGATGTAATGGTAGAACTCTTATATGTAGAATTGATTGTTTTTTCTGTCGGTGGATTTGAAATTGCAGGCTCTTGTGGAACAGTTGGTGTTTTCGTAAGAATCGGTTCTTTCACAACAGCTGGTGCTTCCGCAACAGTAGATTTTTGAGAAACAGTATATTTTTGAGAAAAAGTCGATTTTTGAGAAACAGTAGATTTATTCGCATCAGTTTGTTCTTTCGCAGCAGTAGCTTCTTTTCTAACAGCAGCTTCCTTCACAACAGGTGCTTTCAAAACAGTCGACGTTGCTGACGGTGGTATCGATCTTCTATCTGGTGTTTCTTCAAAAATTTCCGTAGTAGCTTTTCCCAAATCAACAGATGTTTTCTCATTAGCCACATTGATTCTCGGGGTGGAGTTGCTTGTACTGTTAATCTCGCTGCTATGAGTTGTACCACCTTGAGATAAGACTAAGGTTGAAGTTTCTGAATCAATACTTCTATCCACTCTTCCATTACTAACAATCGCACCACTACTTGACAAAATAATAGTGGAAGCCTCTGAATCATAAGTTTTATCGGCTCCTTTACTTTTTGACGTACAAACAGATAAAGCTTCACAATCATTTCTGTTTGGCATTAGGCTTTTATTCGAATTTGTACTGTTTTCTAATCTAACGGCTAGTTTTTGTCTTACATTCTGATTAACAAGCTCGCTTCTTTTAGCAGATGAGATATTGTTTACAGGCGAGTTTATATTTCCCACTGTCACTGTCCTTACATCTTTCTGGTTCACTTGTACTTTAAGAAACTTCTTATTCACTTGGTCGCAAGTCAAAATTCTCAACTTAGGCATTGTAGGTTTAGGCAGGTCTTGAGAATTGCCTAGAGCATTTCCTTGAGTAGATTTCTGCGTATTTGGAGAATTCTTTAGGGTAGGTAGAGTTGAAATCCTAGTAGGTGAGACTCCATCATTTCTGATTCGAATGCTTAAGTTTGGTTTTTGAGAAGAAAGTGTGGAGCTTGAAGAACTCGCAGCTGGTAAATTTGTTAATTTAGGCATTGCATTTTTAGACAATTCTTGAGAATTGCCTTGAACATTTCCTTGAGTCGATTTTTGCGCATTTGGAGAATTCCTTTGGGCCGGTAGAGTTGAAATCTTAGTAGGCGAGACTCCATCATTTCTGATTTGAATACTCAAGTTTGGTTTTTGAGAAGCGAGTGTGGAACTAGAAGAACTTGAAGCCGGTAAGTTCGTTAACTTAGGCACTGCATTAGACAGGTCTTGAGACTTGCTTTGAACATTTCCTTGAACATTTCCCTGGGTAGATTTTTGAGTATTCGGAGAATACCTTGGAGTAGGTAAAGTTGAAATCCTAGTAGGCGAGACTCCGTCATTTCTGATTCGAATGCTCAAGTTTGGTTTTTGAGAAGCGAGTGTCGAGCTTGAAGAACTTGGAGCTAATAAATTTGTTGTTGGAGAGCTTTTTGGGTCTGAGAGAGCTTTTGGAAGGTTGTTTGTTACTACAGACGAGACTGCTTTTTGCTTTGAGGAAGCTGTTGGTCCTGCTGGAGAAAGGGGACCTGGTGGTGTAACAGTATTAGAATCAGAAGACTGACTCGATCTCTGTAATTTTAATTTTTCACGTTCTAAGATCTGCTGCTTCAGTCGATGGTATTCTTCTTGTTGAGATGCTGGTAGATGTCGAACAGCCTATAACATAATCTCGATACAAGATTCACGTCAAAGGCAAACCAGCCTATCTAAAGTTAGAAAACTGGAAGCTTCAAATATCAGCCTCCTAACTTTCCTTTTCTTAGTTTCTTGGACTAAAATTCAGGTTTCAGGACATAAAAAAGGCAAATTATTCTAAAACAAAACCCTATTCTAAAAAAATTAACCACACTACTTTCATTAGGATAACATAATTTACTTCTGTTCACTGACTTTCAGTGACTGAATCAAATCTAAATTAAAGTTGAATGGTAATGGGATTTTTAATTATCATTATTGTCTGTTGTCTCACGATCTTCAAGATGAAAATTACACTAATCGTTGAAGCCCTTTTTTAAAAAATAGGGTTTATTATTTAATTAATATGAAATGCAAACCTTTGCCTAAAAATAAATGTTGCTTAACATTTTTTACTGGGGGTTTTCACTGATTATGGTTTTTTGATATTCCACGAATATTTTAAGACAGACATTAATACAATCGACCATCCATAACCATAATAACAATAATTAACAAAAAAATCTCATTAGCATTCAACTTTCGTTGAAACTTGGTGCATGCCGGAACATTTATTCTTAAATGTGGATATGACATTTTGGCGGCTCTGTAGTCAATTCGACTGCAGCGCCACTTTTTAATTTCACTCGGAATCCTGCTGATCACGGTGGGTCTCGATTCATTTCAACCCAAAAGAGCTTGTACCTCCCGTTTTTTTCTGTCTACACTTGTGTCACGTCTTAAAATAATGTCGAGCCGAAAATTTTTGATTTTTGTAGAGGTTAATTAACATATTTTCATGACAACTTGAAAGTAGAATTTTGTTGGCACAAGCAGTTTAGTTTAGCATCCAAAAAAAAGGGCCGTAGGTTACAAGCGCTAGAAAAAAATGTTCAAAAAGTTTCTTGTTTTAGCTGAGTTAAAATTTTTTTATTTCATTTCGATTTTTTTACATTCCTGGAGGACACAAAAAAATGCCCAATTTTTTGGGTATTTTAATCAGCGAATTTTACATCAGGGTAACCGCAAAACTTTATTTTGAAATTCCATGATTTTTTCGTGTCTAATTTTTCATTTTCCTTGACAATTAATATTCAAAGACCAAAATTATAATCTTGTAATATTATTAATATCGAATATTTTATAAACCGAATAAAATTTTGTTTAATTTATTATTCTCAGGGCTGACACGGTCTATTTATTTGAAAAAAAAATATGAAAAAGCGACTAATATGCATTATTGTGACTACTTTTCTTTTGAATTTAAAGTAATTCAATATAATTCGATTCATAAGAATTCAAAGCAATACCACTTAAATTGGAAAGAACTCAAATAAATTGTAAAAAAATTTTAATCCAAAAAATGCCATTATTTTCAGCAAAATTGGATTGAATTTAGAGGATTTTCAGGAAAATGAAAATAATTATATAAAACTTATAAGAATTTATGGTGAGTTAAAACAAAATTTGAACAAAAACTTTTAGAAATCAGAAAAATCCATCGAATTGAGCGAACTCAGAATTCAAGTGAATTTTAAAAAATCAAGAAAATTCTGACGAATTCGGGAGAAATCAGTAAGAATTCAGGGTGAACTCCAAATAAATTTAAATAAATTACAAAAAAAAATTGGAAAATCTCTTAAAATCATTGAATCCCTACGAAATTTCTCACTTCTTGTGGATAAATTCTTTGAAATACATTAAAACATTATAAAAACCCGTGAAATTCTATGAAATTTGACATTTCCTGAAATCCTGGAAAATTTATTAAATACCTTGAAAGCTTTTAAGACCCCTTCAAATCATTGAAATCCTCGGAAATCTGATAAAATCCATTGGAATCCTTGAAAACATAATAAAACCTTGCAGGTCTTATTAATTTGTTTCATATCTTTCAAAATTCCAAGAAATTCTTTACAAATAAATTTAAAAATTTGCAAATCTCTTCAAATTCATTAAATCCTTGGAAATTTCTTGCTTGAAATTTTTAAAAATACCTTAAAATATTTCAAATCAATTTATATATAATAGTACAAATTCAATAAAAGATTCCTTGGAATATTTAAAACTTCCCTAAAATATTGTTGTAAGGTTGTAACTTTTTAAATCCCTTGAAAATTCCTTGAACTTTTTTAAATACTCTACAATCTTCAAAATCCTTTAAAATTCCTTTAAATGATTGAAATCCATTAAAAATTCCTTGTGATATTTTAAAATACCCCAAAATATTTCAAATTATTTGAAATGTTTTGAAATCCCTAGCAAATTTTTAAATCTCTTGAAAATTCCTTGGAATTTTTAAAAATACACTTCAATCTTTAAAATTATTTGAAATCGCTTCAAGTTATTGAAATCTATTAAAAATTCCTTGGAATCTTTTCACATTCCCTAAAATATTTAAAAACCTTTTAAATCTTTTAAAATACCTCGAAACGTTTTAAAGCTAATAAAAATCCCTTGACATTTTTAAAAATACCTTAAAAGATTTTGAATAAATTTATATATAGCAATAAAAATTCAATTAAAAATTCCTCGGAATATTTAAAACTTCCCTAAAATATTGTACGGTAGAAAACTTCTTAAATCCCTTGAAAATTTCTTGGATTTTTTTAAATACTCTACAATCTTTAAAATCCTTGGAAATCCATTTCAATTATTGAAATCTATTAAAATCTCCTGGTGATATTTTAGAAGTCCCCAAAATATTTCAAATCCTTTGAAATCTTTTGAAATCCCTGGCACCTTTTCAAATCTTTTGAAAATTCCGTAGAATTTTTGAAAATACACAACAACCTTTAAAAATCATTAGAAATCACTTCAAATAATTGATATCAATTGAAAATTCTTCAAATTATTTCAAAACCTTCGAAATCTTTTAAAATCCATTGAAAGTTTTCAAGTCTCTTGGAAATTCCTTGGAATTTTTGAAAAATAATCTACAATCTTTAATATCCTTTTAAATTATTGAAATCCATTACAAATTTCTTAGAATCTTTTAAAATTCCCTGAAATATTTCAAATTCTTGGAAATCACTTGAATTTTTTTTTAATTTCTTGGAAACCCTTTGGAATCTTTTAAAATGCCCTAAAATATTCTAAATCCTTTGAAAGCCCTTCAAATTAATGAAATCAATTGAAAATTTCTTGGGATATTTTTAAATCCCCTAAAATATTTCAAATTCTTTGAAATCTTTTAAAATCCATTGCATGTTTTTAAATCTCTTGAAAATCCCTTGCAATTTTTAAAAATACACAACAATCTTTGAAATCAAAAATCATAACATTTTTCAAATTCGGAGAAATCCCTTCAAATTTGTTTAATCTCTTGAAAATGTCCTGGAAACTTTTTAAATAACTTAAAATATTTAAAATCCTTTAAAATCCATTGAAATCCCTTGTAACTTCTTAAAGCTTTTTAAAGTTCTTTGGAATTTTGAAAAATACACAAGAAAATTCCTTGGAATCTTTTAAAATATCTTAGAACCTTACACGTCCTACAAAATTGTTGCATATCTTCCAAAATGCTAGGAAATTCTTTGAAACCACATGAAGAAATTTTTTTTTTAAATCCCTTAAAATCCTTCAAATTATCGGAAATTCCTTGAAAATTTAAAACCTCTTGGGATGCCTCGGAATCTTTTTAAATGCCCTAAAATATTTCAAGCCCTTTAAAATATTTTGAAGTTCCTTGGAATTTTTTAAAGCTCTTTAAAATCCCGTGGGATTAAAAAAAGACACTAAAATATTTCAAATCCTTTAAAATCTGATTAAATTAATAAAAGAAAATAAAAATTCCTTGTAATCTTACAAAATTCCCTAAAATATTTTTAATCTTTAAAATCCTTTGAAATCATTTCAAATTGTTAAAATCTATTACAAATACTTCAAGATATTCCAAATCCTTTAAAATGTTTTGAACTTCCTTGAAATTTTGTAAAGCACTTACAAATTCATTGGAATTTTTTTAAATAGCCTAAAATCTTTAAAATCGCTTCAATTTATTGAAAATTACTTTAAAACTTTTTAAATATCCTAAAACCGTTAAAAATCCTGAAAATCATTGGAAACCTTGAAATATTTGAAATAATCCTACGAAATCCCTTAATTCTTGCGACTAAATTCTTTAAAACCCATTAAAATTTTATAAGTAAAATTCTCTGAAATTACATGAAATCTGATAATATTTCCTGAAAACCTGTAAAATTCATTAAAATGACTTGAGAGCTTTTAAAACCCCTTAAAATTATTGAAATCCTTAGAAACCTTATAAAATCCTTTGAAATCTTTTCAAAAAACCCAAAAATATTGCAAATTATTATGTTACTAATTCTTGGGACCTGGAACGCGCTATGAAGAAGAAATTTTCAAAACACTAATAATTTTCCTCTTTTTTCACCATTTTTCGAAAATACAGAATACCTCGTAAGATATTCAACACCTGCCCCTCTTTTTGGATGCTAAACTACAGGTTTTGAGCCAGTAAAATCCTACTTTTATGTCATTTTCATAAAAACATGTTAAATAACCTCTTTAAAAAAACGTGAGCCGTCGTGGAACGCCAGACTGAAGTGATAACTTTATATGATATTGTATCATATTGTATCATAGTGCATCATTATAGCGTATCATAGTGTAGCTCAGTACAGCATGCTATATATCATGTCATACTGTATCATAGTGTATGATATTGTTTCGTAATTTATCGCAATTCATTATATTGTATTATGTTGTATCATACTGTATCATATTAAATGATATTGTATCATGCAGTGTAATAGTCTATCATAGTGTACAATACTGTATTATATTGTGCGATGTTGTGCCATATTGATTGTATTGCATCATATTGCATTATATTGTATAACACATACTTGTATCACATTGTATTGGTATGTATCATATTGCATAATATCATAATATTGTATCATACTTTATCATATTACATCATACTGCACTATATTGTGTTATTTAGTGTGA
>JAUELO010000143.1:220529-234964 GCA_032357855.1 Amphibolips quercusostensackenii
ATTGAAGGATCTTTCGTGTTAGGCCTCATTGGTGTTGGTGCTGGGCTTGGTGAGTTTCCATAACACTGACCTGTAATTTAGAAAAAAAAAATTAAGAAATATTCTTCTAATTTTAATCAGGGTTGCTAAACAAGTCTGTTTCTCAAATTTTAGGACTTTTTCAGATTTTGAAAGGTCTACTTTTAAAAAATTCTAATAACGCAGGCTGATTTAACGACAATAATTTTTTAAAAATAATTAGTGGATTATAAACAGTTTTCACCAATATTATTATATTCTTCAAAATCTGGAATTATGATCATATTATTTTTATCAGTAAGAAAAACAGTTCGCATCAATTCGAAAATTCATAATTCGTACAGTAATGTCCAATAACTGTTGAATTCTAAACAATGCAATAATATTATAATAAAATTTTGTAAATCTGGAATCATAATCATATTAATACTGAGAAAATCTATCTGTATCAACTTGGAAATTTTAAATTCGGAAACAGCTATTCAATAATTATACATATACAATTTAAAAATTATTTTTTTATACAAAAAATCAAATAAAAATAATTACATAAAATGTACATCTCTAGATTTTTTTTTAATTTTTAAAGAATTAAATAATAACTAAATAAAAAATTATAATGATAAAAAAATCCAGTGTATTTTAATTTACAAATGTTAAATTTTAATATTTCAAAACAATTTTTTTATTGACAATGTTTTATTCAAAAAACTAAAGAAAAGAGTTTTCATCAAAAATAAAAAATAAAATTAAACTATATTTTTGTTGACAATTACTAATCTTACTATAATGTTAATGTTTTCATCAAATGTACGTCTCTAAGATTGTTAAATAATGTTCCAATAATTATTTAACTACAATAATTTTTGATAATTTTGTATTTTTTCTACATTTTAAGAAAACAATTTCTAATGATTACAGAAAATTCATTAGATACAATTAAATTAAAAAAAAAAATGTTTTGAATTAACTTTTTATAGAAAAAAAAATTACAGGAAAATTTTTTTGAAAAGGCTTTTAAATAATTATTGAATTCTAAACAATGTACTAAAAAATGAAAAATATTATTAAATATTTTAAAATTCTAGAATTATAATTATATTACTTATATTTTTTTTTAATCAATTCGTATCAACTCGCAAATTTAAAATTCGTAAAGGGGTTTTTAATAATTATTGAATTCTAAAGAATTTTCATCAATAATATTGTAAATTTTTTTTTTAAATCTGGAATTATAAGCATATCATTTTTATTAACAAAATATACATTTTTATCGATTCGGAAAAATCTACTTTTTTAAATATCCAGTCATTTCTATTCAGTTTCAACAGTTTCTACTGTTCGCAGACTAATTCGTCAACAATAATATTTTTTGCGATAATCAATTAATACTACACAATTTTTATCAATATTATCATAGCATTTTTAAAATTATAATCATATTACTTTCATAAATAAAAAAATCAATTCGTATGAATTCACAAATTAAAAATTCGTAAATGGCTTATCAATGATTGTATTGAATTATAAACAGTTTTCATTGATATTATTAAAATTTTTTTTTTAACTCTCAAATCATATATTTATTATTTTATTAAAAATTCGTAAAGGGCTCTTCAATAATTATTGGATTTTAACAATTTTCATTAACAATATTATATATATTTTTTAATTCTGTAATTATAATCATATTATCTTTGTTAGTAAACAACAAATTCGCATCAATTTGCAAATTTAAAATTCGTAAAGAGATTTTCAATAATTATTGAATTTTAAACCATTTTTATCAATAATATAATATTAAAAATAATCTGGATTTATAATCTATTATCTTTATTATTAAAAAAATCAATTCGTATTAACTCCCGAATTTAAAATCCGTAAAGGTTTAAGTAATTAGTGAATTCTAATCAATTTTCATTAATATTATCATAACCCATAAACTAATTATTTTTATTTATATATTATATAATTATATTTTTAATTATGAACAATTTATGTTGTTTTATTTTTTATTCATTTTTATTTCTTTACATCTTACGTTTTTTACATTCTAATACTTTTACGAATCTGGAATCATATTATTTTTATTGTTCCTTAATTTACAAATCAAAATTTTTTCAAATTCGTAAGTAAAATGTCAATAATTATTTTTTTCTAAACCATTTTTATTGATATTGTTTAAAAAAAATTTAATTCTGGAATTATGAGTTTATTTTTTTCGGTTTTCAGTCTATTTTTTGAAAAATCCAGTCAATTCTATTCCATTTTAAAACATTCTACTGGTCACAGACTGATGGAATAACAATAATTTTTTTTTAATAATTAGTGAATTCTAAACAATTTTCATTAATATTATCATATTTTTTTTTTTAGTTCTGAAATTATAATCATATTACTTTTATTAGTAACAAATAAAATTCGTATAAATTCGAAAATTAAAAATTTAGAAAGGGCTTTACAATAATTATTTAATTCTAAACAATTTTCATGTATATTATTATGAAATTTTGAAAAAACCTCGAATAATAATGATATTATATTTACTAGCAAATAAATAAATTCCTATTAAGTCGGAAATATAAAATTTGCGGTAAGGTACTAAAATAATTAATAAGGATTTTAAGTCCCATGACTTTTCCAGGTTTTCCATGTCTACTTTTTAAAAAAATTCAGTCAATTCTATTCAATTTTTCTATTCAATTATTTTTTTTAATAACTATTGAATTCTAAACAATTTCTATTAATATTATTGAAAGAATTATTTACATTCTTGAATTATAATCATGTTATTTTTACGAGTAAAAAAATAAATTCCTATAAATAACATAAATTCGAAAATATAAAATCCAGTCAATTATATTAAATTTTAACGCATTCTACTGGTCACAGAATGATTTCCCAGCAATAATTTTTTTTTAAATAATTATATGTATATATTTTATAAATTATAATCATATTACTATCTATTATATCATATCACTGATCATACTACTACTATAATCATATTACAATCATGTAAATTATAATCATATTACTTTTTTCGTAAAAAGCTCAATTAGTATCAATTCGCAAATTAAAATTTGCGGTAAAGTACTAAAATAAGTTTTAAAAATTTGAAATAAGTGCGACTAAAAAAATTCAATGCAGGTCTTGTAGCAACCCTCTTAATTATTCGAAAGTACACTTATAAGGACAAAAAATGCTAATTACCTTTTTTATAAAGACGCATTCCTTGCTCTTTGGGGTCTATATTTCTGATGCAGTGATCACCAGCTTCTTTGATATAAATTTCCTCGTCGTTCATAATTACTCCAACGAAGCACTCTTTCGTTTTGGTGTCATTTCTCATCGTGTAAGTGTACATTACACCCTTTTCTTCCCATTGTCCGAGGCACTGGTATGAGCGTTCTGAAATAAACATTTATCATTGTAATAATTGTTTAATCCTTGTTTGATTAATTTGCGGAATTAATTTTACAAACCTTCATACAATTCTCCAGTTTCACAATCGCTGACTTTGAAATACATTACTTCTCGGGTATGGCAATTGCTGCTTAATTCAGCGCACATTCCAGGAATATCTACTATCCTTCCCATATATTGTCCTGTGATTGGACACGGAGACTCGACTGTGCGTTCAATACCTGTCAAAAAATTCATTTCTTTAAATATCGGAGAATTTTAATGAAAAATATAGAAAATTTTAATACAATGTTCGGTTTTGTTGGCATTTTATACTTAAAATATAGTTCAAGTTTCAACGAAGTAGTTGAACTCACAAACCAAAAAAGTTTTTTGCAAAAAAAGTTGAATTTTCAATCCGAAATTAGAATTTTCAACAAAAAAGTTAATTTTTAATTAAATAGTCGAATTTTCTAATCAATTGTTGAATTTTCAAGCCAAAATGCGAATTTTCTACAAAACAGTTAAATTTTTAACTCGAAAATATATATTTTCAACAAAATACATGAATTTTTAACAAAATAATTAAATTTTCAAATAAAAAGATAAATTTTTAATCAAAGATGGAAAAAAAAGATTTTCAGTCAAATAAATAAATTTTTAACAAAAAAAAGGATGAATTTTCAACTGCAATAATAATTTAATTTAACAAATTAGTTTAAGTTTCAAGTAAGTAGTTAAATATAATTTAATTATCATAAAAATTAATAAAAATGAATAAACACTAAATTTTTAATCAAACAAATGAATTTTCAACAAAAATGATGAATCTAAGAAAAAAAAATAATTTTTAACAAATTAGTTCAAGTTTCAACTATTAGTTGAATTTTTATACCAAAAAAGACAATTTTTCTAAAAAAAAAGGTGAATTTTCAATCCGAAATTATAATTTTCAACCGAAAATTCATTTTTAACCAAATAGAATAATAAGCTAATAAACTGATGAATTTTCAAGCCAAAACAGGAATTTTTTTACAAAATAGTTGAATTTTCAACCCAAAAATAGGAATTTTTAACAAAAATACATGGATTATCAACAAAATAATTGGGTTTTCAAGTAAAAAGATAATTTTTATTAGTTGAACTTTCATACCAAAAAAGACAATTTAAAAAAAAAGTTGAATTTTCAATGTGACAATATAATTTTCAACAAAAAATTCATTTTTAACCAAATCGAATAATTTTTAACCAAATAGAATAATTATTTTTTACAAAATAGTTGAATTTTTAATCCGAAAATATGAAATTTTAAAAAAATACAAGCATTTTCAAAGAAACAGTTGAATTTTCAACTAAAAAGATAAATTTTTAATAAAAATTGGAAAAGTTAGATTTTTAGTTAAAAGAATTAATTTTTAACCAACAAACAAAACGAATTTTTAACTACAATGATAAATCTAAGATGAAAAATAATTTTTTAACAAATTAGTTTAAGTTTCAACTGAGTAGTTGAATTTTCAAAACAAAAGGACGACCTTTCTACAAAAAAATTGAATTTTCAACTCGAAAATACAATTTTTAACCAAATGGTTAAATTTTTAAAACATTGTTTAATTTTCAAGCCAGAACACGAATTTTATACGAAAGAGTGTTATTTTCAACCAAAAAATATGAATTTCTAACATATTATTTTAATTTTTTACCCAAAAATATGAATTTTTAACAAAATATATAAAATTTCAACAAAATATTTGAATTTTTAACTAAAAAGATCAATTTTGGATAAGTTAGATTTTCAGTTTAAAAAATTTATTTTCAACCCAAAATAAAGCAAATTTTCCACGAAATAGAGAAATTTTTAAGTAAAATTATGAATTTAAGAAAAAAAAATTAATGTGTAAACAAATTAGTGTGTTTCAAGAAAGTAGTTAAATTTTTAAAACTAAAAAGACTATTCTTCTACATATAAGATGAGTTTTCAAAACAAAAATATAATTGTCAACTAAAAAGTTAATTTTTAACTAAATTGTTGAATTATCTCATAATTTTTTGAATTCTGAAGTCGAAAAACGAATTTTCTACAAAAGAGTTAAATTTTCAACAAAGTATTGGAATTTTCAACTATAGGGATACATTTTTAATAAAAAATATAAAAGTTACATTTTTAGTCGAAAAATTTAATTTTTAACCGAAAAAACTACCTTTCCACGAAATCGTGAAATTTTTATCTGAAATTATGAATCTAAGACAAAAAAAATGATTTTTTTACAAATCAGGTTAAGTTTCAACTGAGTAGTTGAATTTTCAAACCAAAAAAAGATTTTTCTACAAATAGGTTGAATTTTCAATCCGTAAAAACAATTTTTAACCAAAAGGCACATTTTTAACCAAAACACCAATTTTTTACGAAAGAGTGGAATTTTTAACTCAAAAATATGAATTTATACCAAAATACATAAATTTTTAACAAAATAGATGGACTTTCAACAAAATAGATGAATAGTTGAATTTTCAAATAAAAAAAAAAACGAGCTTCTAATAAAAGAGTTAAATTTTCAACCCAATCGTTGAATTATTAACTGAAAAATCAGAATTTTGTACGCAAATAAGAATTTTCAACAAAAAAGGAAAATTTTGAACCAAATATTTGAATTTTCTATTAAACAGTTGAAATTTCAAGCCAAAAGACGAATTTTCAACAAAACAGTTGAATCTCAAACTAATAAAAATAGAATTTATTTTTTAAATTCTCTAAAATACAACACATTTCGTTACTGAGGAACTCTAAGGCCTAATTTTCTTTACAGTAATAAAAAGAAGCTTAAACAATTTCGGATTCTGTTACTTTTTTCATTATTTTAGATAATAGACGCTATGAAAATACAAAAATTTTGTACAAATATTGATTTTATATTTTAATTGTAAAATTCCATGAGCCAACAAAAAATTGCACGCGTGTTTGATTTCTAGTAATATTAAATAAACAGAAGCTTACGAGCTTGCGTCATCCAAACTGGTTTGTCCAAATTAGGATCCTCACACAAATAGGGTTGATAAATAGGACTCGAGAGTAACCCTGTCGTGAATTCCATTACGTTTTCACTTCTTTGTCTCATCAGCATACAGGCGAAAGCTTCTCTTTCACTGTAAAAAAAATTTATTAAATCATTTCGACAAGTTCAGTTTTACAATTTTTGTCTAAGATTTTACTGCGCTGGGATTCGAGCCCCAGAAAGTGACTGGGCTCGAATCCCAGTGTAGTTAAAAGTTTTTACAGAAGACTTAATTTAAATTTCAGTTTTTTTTTTTCAAGAGAAAAATTAATTTAATTCGTACCAATGATCCTTGGAGTAGACAACATATCGACCAGTTTCGTGATTTGAATCGACGGCTATAAAGGTGAAACTATTATATCCGTTTCGATCGATGAAAGTCATTGTTCCATCAACGACTAACGATTCTTCCCATTCCCCTTGTGCCCATTTCGGAAATCTAGAAAAAAGTAATTGAATTTTATAATCCACTGTGCTAATTAAAGTAGACCCAGATCAATAAAAGTAACCAATTTATTTCAAACTTTATTTTAATTGGTCAGGCATAATGCTGCCGAAAAAGAAAAATCCTGACTGTTGCAAAAATCGAAAATTTAATTAACAAGAGAAATTTTCCGAAAAAATAGAAATTTCAGAAAAAAATATAACAAAACGAAATTTTTCAGTTACGAAATTTAAATATTCCGAAATGAAAAGTTAACACAACTAGAAAAATAAAAAAAAATTTAATGAACGAAATGATTAAACTATTGAAATTTAAAGTTCCACGTTTATAACATAAAATATTCTAACAGATACAAAATATTAAACATTATGACATTTTTTTCATGAATTTAAATCTTTTGCAATTTACTAATTTTGGGACTGAAAATTTCAGTAATTATACAATTTAGGGAATTTAATCGATTCTGTAATTTGAAATTTCTGAAACTTCAACTTCCAAAATATTTCAATTTCGTTAATAAACATTTTCGGTAGTTTTATTTCTTACGTTAAATTTAAAATTTTCTTTTTCGGTAAAATTATGTCTTAACTTTTTAATTATTATTTTTAAATGAAGTTTAAGTTTGAAAATCGAAGGTCGTGAGGTCTACTAAAATAGAAAAATTATTTAAATAAAATGAAAACTCACGAGGATAAATGATTCTTCACATAGCTTGGTGTTATTTTTTGATTGGTAGCCTTCGTGAGTACCAAGGTTTCATAACCACCTGTGGCATTCATTAAATTTTGAGTGCAGCTTGAATCACTGCTGAAGGAGAGATAAGTTTTTCCTTTTTTAGTGTCGACGTAGTAAAGCTGAAAAATATTTTTATAAATAAGAAATAGAGAATGAAGTCTAAAAAATTCAACTAAATTGTAAAAAGAAAAACAAAAATTATAAAAAATAAGATATAATGATACAAATATATATATATATATATATATATAAATAAACAAATATATATAACATAAAAATATAATATACAATATAATATAAACATATCATAATATAAACAAATAATTTCAGTAAAATTGAAGTGAATTTAGAAGGATTCAAGAAAATTTGAAATAGTTTGAAATTCATCAAAATTTGAGGAAATTAAAGATTTTTCAAATTAAAAAATGTTCATCGAATTGAATAAAATGAGTACACATAATTCAGGATGAATTCCACAGAATTGAAGTGAAGTGAAAGAAAACAAATAATTAGATGAAACCAATTAATTGAATAAATTTTGAGTGAATTAAAACGAATTTGAGGGAAATGTTACTAATTCGAATTAATTCCTCAAAATTCAATGTTAATTTTTTAAAAACTTCATGTAAATTGATAAAATTTTATTATTTGGAAAATTTATTGAATTCATTAAATCTGGAGTGAACTTAGAAGAATTCAAAAGAAACCATAGATAATTTTCAAAAAATTTAAGCGAGTGACAAAGAATTAAAAAGAATTCATGATAAATTTACAGGAATTGAGAATGAATTCAAACGAATTCATTTAAATTCAAAAGAATTCAGTTACATTTAAGGAATAAAATTAAATGAAATGAGAGTAAACAGAATTCGGGGTGAATTCAACAGAATTTAAGTAAATTAAAAAAATAGATTAATCAAACCACCAATGAATTAAACGAAGTTAGAGGAAATGTAGAGGAATTTAAGGAAAATGTAACGAATTCGATAAAATACATAAAAATTCAAGTTAATTGAAGACGATTTGAAAATTCACAAAAATGTAGAAAAAAATGCATCATGAGTCCAAAAAAATTCATTATGATTTTTAAAAAATGCTTAATTTATTCGAAATAATTTAGGATAAATTTAAAAGAATTTAGTTAAATTCAAAAGAATAAGGTTAAACTTTGAAGAATTAAGTTTAATTTAAAAGAGTTTACATGAATTAAAAAGACCTAAAATCCAATAAAAAAATCCATTCACTTCAGTAAAATTGGAGTGAATTTAGAAGAATTCAAGGAAAAGCATAGGAAATTTAAAAAATTCAAAAGTGTTTCAAGGAATTAAAAAGAATTCAGAATAAATTCACAGGAATTCAGAATAAATTCAAAATAATTCAGTTAAATTCCAAAGAATTCTTTCAGATTTGAAAGAATTCAATTAAATTCAAAAGAATTCAATTAATTTGAAAAAAATTCAGTTAAATTAAAAAAAAATTGAAATCAACTGAAAAATTCTCAAAATCCAAAGAATTATTATCAATTTTATCAAAACTGGAGCAAATTGAAAAAAAATGTTTAAGTTAAAAAAAATTCCATTGAATTAAATGAAAATGAATAGAATTCAGGGTGAATTCAACAAAATTTAAGTAAAAAGAACAAAAAAAAAATCAAACCAATTAATTAAATAAAGTTTGAGGAAGTTCAGAGTAATTCAAGGAAAATGTAATGAATTCGATGAAATTCATAAAAATTCAAGTGAATTGCTAACAATTTAAAAATAATACAAAAACTGTAGGGAATTTAAAAGAATATGAGGAAATTTCTGAGAATTCAAGATAAGTTAAGAGATTTCAGGCGGAATTTAAAAGAATTCACAAAAATGTAAAAAAAATTCATTATGAATTTAAAAAAAATTTATTATGATTTCAAAAAAATGCTGAATGTATTCAAAATAATTCAGAATGAATTTAAAAGAATTTAGTCAAATTCAAAAGAATTAGGTTAAACTCTAAAAAATTAAGTTAAATTCAAAAGATTTCAAATGAATTGAAAAAGACCTAAAATCCAACAAAAAATCCATTCATTTTAGTAAAATTGGACAAAAGAACTCAAATGAATTCAAAATAATGCAGATGAATTCAAAAGAACTCAAATGAATTGAAAATAATGCATGTGAGTTCAAAAGAACTCGAATGAATTCAAAAGAATTCAAATGAATTAATTCTAGCGAAATTAACAAATTCGATGAAATCCACAAAAGTTAAAGCTAAATTAAAAAAAAATCAAGTGAATTGATTTAATTTTAAAATATTACAAAAATTCATTGAATTCGTAAAATTTGAAGTCAATTTCGAAAAATTCAAAGGAATTCAAACGAATTTTATGAAATGCCTAAGAATTTTAAGCGAGTTTAAAAACTCCAGGAGGAATTAAAAAGCTAAAAAACACATTAAATTGAGTAGAATTGACTGGTATTAGAAAAATTCTAAAGAATTCCGAGAAAATTCACAAAAATTGGAGAGGATTCCAAAAAATTAGAAAGAATTTAGGATAAATTAATAAGAATTTAGGGTAGGTAAATTTCAAATGAATTTGAGAAAATTTGTTTAATTCAAAATATCCACTGACTTTAAGAAAATTTCAGTGAATTTAGAAAAATTCCAGAGAAATCGATAAAATACATACGAATTCAATATGAATTAAAAATAATTCAAGTTAATGGGACGAACTTTTAAAAATCCAAAAAAATTCCATTGATCCAGATGAATAAGATATAGATATAAGTATAAGAATTTCATGAAATTCATAAGAATTCAAACTGAATTTAAAAGTCTTCAGGGTGATTTAAAAAAAATGAATCCAAAAAAAATCCATTGAATTCAGGGGATTTCAGGAAATCCTAAAGAATTCAAGAATTATTACAACAAATTTTAGAGAAGAAACCTGAGCGCAAATAATTAAATAAATAGTTGAAGTCATAATTGTTTATTTAAATGTAGTTATTTTCATATTTGTGTTTCTTCTTCTTTTTTATTAAATAAAAATTACGACTTTTGATTAAAGCGGAATAAAAAATACAAATATTTAAAAAAGTGCCTAAAAAGTGATTGGAGAAAAAAAGTGACAATGAGAAAATAATTGAAATGCAAAAAAAATCTTAATGATTTTATACTCACTCCACAACGGTATTGTGGTCTGAATCCTCCGCCTTCTCTGGTGTCTTCCAAAGCTATATATCGTGCTCCATTTGGTCCATCCCAGCTTCCCAAACAATTAAAAGTAATATCTGCAAAATTGAGAAAAAGAATTTTTAAACTAATAAAAAATTAAAAATAAATAAAAATATATATAAAATAAATTAAAATAGTCTTAAAAGTCATATTGCAAGTACAAATAAAAGAATGAAAATAAAAATTAAAAATCTTAAATTAAAAAAATGTTACAAACGAAATTTGTTTTTTTTTTTATCTATTTGAGAAATCTTACCAAAGCTGTCGAACGAGCAGCGCTTAAATTGCAAGTGGATCACTGAACCAACTGGGCAGGTGTCGAAATCCGATGAAAACGAATTGCATTCGAATTTCTCCTCTGTTCCCTCATTAATGTTGTATTTGAAATGATATCGTCCAGCGATTGGGCAATATTCGTAGGCAATTGGGGCTGCTCCAACGTCTTTTGTACCTGCAAAAAAAATAAGAAAAAAATTTATTTTAATTTCCATTGATTTTTAAAAATTTATAACAAAAAGTTTTAACGTCAATCTTTTCCTGGCGAATTTTCGAAACCTTTCGAAGACCTTTAGCCGAAAAAGAAAGGTTTTTCTAATCAATAATTTAATAATTTGTACAATTTTAAATAATATTATTAAAAAATTATAAAATATATCAATTTTATAAAAAAATTAAATAGCTCAAAAGTCGTACAATTTTTATTTGAAACCTCTAACCTTAAAACAATTTTTTGTTTAACGTGTGGTCATTTAAATAATTTCATACTCAACTTGAAAATTAGTCGACGATTTCAAATTATGAGCGTTGTTAATTGTACAATCTCAAATTAAAAGCGTTTGAAATAAAATAATTTTATATTAAAAAGATTCTTAATCGAAGAATAAAAAATGTACAACCTACAAAACTGTAGAATTTTGAATAATTTTATAAATATTTACGCAACTTTAAATTTTAAGTGTGGAAGTTTAAATAATTTCAGACTTAAATTGTAAATTATTAGACAATTTTACGTTAAAAAGATTCCTGATCAAAAAACTAGAAATTTCCATCGTTAAAAACTGTATAATTTTGAATAATTCGATTGAAACATTATAAAAAAGACAAGTTGAAATTAATAACTTTTAAAATTGCAAAAATATAAATTGAAAGCTCTTTAAATTCTTAATCATTTAAAATTTAAAATTTTAATTTTAGATTGAAAAGGAGCCTAAATAAAAAAATTTCACATTTTTATCCTTCGAAACTGAACAATTATAATATTAACAATAAAAATTTTTGATTAAAATATTAGAAATTAGAAACATTTTAATCCACAGCATTGCAAATTAAAAAATTATAAATTGACAGATCTTCACATTTTTAATAATTATAATTGTACAATTTGCAATTAAAAGCGTTTTAAATTAAAAATTTGAAACTGAAATGTTAAAAATGGTAAGCGTTAAATTTTAAATGTGTAAAATTAAATAATTTAATTATTAGCACAGATTGATTAAATTAAATTATTTTTTTTATACGTTAGTATTATTAATTTATCTAAATGATGAATCTTCAACTGAAATATTTTAATTTTCAGCCTAAAAAACATTAATTTTTACTGAAAAAAAGATAGATTGTCCACCAAAACTTAAATAATTAAATTAAAATTTAAAAAATTAATGTTTAACCAAACAGATGAATTTTTGACCTAGACTATAAAATATTAACTAAGATAAATATTTAAATAAAATAATTAAAGTTTGGACCAAAAAGATAAATTTTCATCGAAGAGGATTAATTTCTACCAAAAAAGACGAATTTCAACCAAAATCATTCGTCAACGAAAAATTGGATAATTCGATTTTGAGTCAAAAAAATAAATGTCCAACAAAAATTATGAGTTTTCAATTAATATTATGAAAAATTTGACTGGTATATTAGTTACATTTTTAGTTAAAAAAAAAATTTAACCGAAAAACCAACAAATTTAAAACAAAATAGTTAAATTTTCGTAAAAAAATTCCTTTTCATCCCAAGAAAGACAATTTTTTAATCAAATAGCTCATTTTTTATCTTGAGAAATAAATTTTTAATTAAAAATATGAATCTTAAAAAAAATAATTTTCAACAAAAGAGTTCAATTTTTAACCAAGTAATTTTATTTCCAACCTAAAAGATGAATTTTCAACTAAAATGATAAATATTTAACTGGAATACTTGAATTTTCAACCGATAAGAAGAATTTTGAGACAAGATTAACTTTTAAAGAAAGAGATAATTTTCAATATTCGAATAGAATAATTTAAATTTTCCCTTAAAAAACTACATTCATAAAAAAAACTAACATAAAAAAATAGTTACATTTTCGAACAAAGTGATTAAATTTCAACTAAGATTGTAAAGCTTTGACAAGAAGAATGATTTTAACAAAAGAGTTTAACTTTTAACCAAGTAATTTTATTTCCAACCTAAGGAATGAATTTTCAACTAAAATGATAAATATTTACCTGTAATAGTTGAATTTTCAACCGACAAAAAGAATTTTTAAACAAAAAGATTAACTTTCAAAGAAAAAGATAATTTTCTATAAAAAAATCAAATTTATAACAAAATACGTGTATTTTCATCAATTTAGTTGAATTTTCTATTGAAAAAGACCAATCTTTATTCAAATTGTTGAATTTTGAACTAGGAAAGATCAATTTTCAACTAAAAATGGAACAGTTATATTTTCAATTGAAGAAATTAATTTTCAACCAAACTGATGAATTTTCAACTAAAATGATAAATCTTTAACAGGGATAGTTGAATTTTTATGAAAAAGAAGGATTTTCAACAATAAAGATTAATTTTCTATTAAAAAGACGAATTTTCCACAAAATACCAAAAATAGATTAGTTAAATTTTCTCTTAAAAATCTAATTAAAATTAAAATGTGCAAAAAAACGTATTTTCAGCAACATAGTTAAATTTTTAGATAAAAAAATTCGATTTTCAACAAAGCATTAGTTACATTTTTAACCAGAGAGATGAATTTTTAGTCAAAATTATGAATCTTCAATAAAAAAATTAATGTTTAATAAATGCGTTAAACTTTTAAACAAGAAGCTGAATTTTTAAGTAAGCAAATGATTTCGTAACCTAATAAATACACTCATATGCCCTACAACTGTAGATACAGTACAAATCACTTTTCTAAACTGACCAAAATTATTTAAATAATGAAAACTTAAATATTGCTGCGATCAGAAGTAAATTTCCGGTTTTTTAATTAACTTCCTGGTCAATAACATTCCTGGTTATTTCCCAGTTTTCCGGTCAAGTCGCCACCCTGCGAATGTTCAATAAAAAGTTGAATTTTCGACAAAATAATTAAATTTTTAATCAAATAGTAGAATTTTTAATCAAAAGAGATGAATCCTCTACTAAAAATTCAATAACAGAGTTTCCAAACAAAAAAATTAACTTTCAACTAAAAAAGTTGTATTTTCTTATTAGGTTCTATTAACTAAGTTCGCATTCAAGTGGAAAAGCGGAAGTTTATTAAAAAAACGGAGAAAAAGAGAAATTCTTTGAAGGGGGGGGGG
>JAUELO010000143.1:342246-359525 GCA_032357855.1 Amphibolips quercusostensackenii
TTATCGCACTTGGCTTGTTTTCATCTCGAAATCGCGGAACCTCATTTCCGCTCCTTTACAAATATTAAATATTATTATATAATATTTATTTATTATTATTGTTATATAATATTTATTTATAAATATTATTATATTTATTCTAGAAAAAATAGATAAATTATTGTGTGCGTTTAAACAAATTTTAATAATGTGGACGCTCCCTAATAATTATGCTCAAATATGCCTCTAATTCGAAAAAGCTGATAAATATTTGTAAAAGAGTGAACATGAGTTTTTTTTAAATTTGTTTTTTATTTATCCTGAATTCTTTTAAATTTTCTGGATTTTTTTTTCATTTAGCCTGCATTTTTTTAATTCACTTGAATTCTTATAATTCCACATCAATGCTACTCAACTTATTGGATTTGTATTAGTTCTTTTTTAGTTTACTGAAATCAGTGGAATATTTTGAATTTTGTAAATTTATTTGTAATTCATCCCGAATATTCCTTTATCCTTAATTATTTTAAATTTTCTTGAATTTTTTTAATTTGCCCTGATTTTTTTTTTTAAATTAACTTGAATTCTTCTAATTTCACTCAATTCTATCCAATTCATTGCATTTTTTTTAATCTACTGAAATCAAAGGAATATTTTGTATTTTCTTAATTCATTTGGAATTTATCCTGAACTCTTATTCATTTATCCTGAATTCCTTTAAATTTTCTTGCATTTTTTTAATTTACCCTGCATTTTTTTTTTTAATTTTCTTGAATTCTTCTAAATTCACTGAATTCTACAAAATACTTGCTTTTTTAATTTACTGAAATCAATAGAACATATATTTTTTTAATTCATTTGAAATGCAGCCTGAAATTTTATTCATTTATCCTGAATACTTTTAAATTTTCTTTAATTGTTTTAATTTAACCTGGAGTTTTTTTAATTTCCTTGAATTCTTATAAATTCACCCAGTTCTACTCAATTCATTGAATTTTTTTTAATTTACTGAAATTAATGATATATATTGCATTTTTTAATTTGATTTGAATTTTACCCTTAATTATTATTTATTTATCCTGAATTCTTTTTAATTTTCTTTAATTTTTTTAATTTCCTTTAATTTTTTAATTTACTCAAATCAATGCAATATTTTTTATTAATTCATTTGGAATTCACCCTGGATTCTTATTCATTTGCCCTGAATAATTTCTTCTTAATTCATTCAGTACTACTTCAAATACACACTTAATTCTTATTTATTTATCCTAAATTCTTTCAAATTTAACCTGATTTTTTTTAATTCACTTGAGTTCTCCTAAAATCACTTAATTCTACTCAATTGATTGATTTTTTTTTTAATTTACTAAAATCGATGGAATGTTAAAAAAATTATTTATTTGAAATTAACTCTGAATTCTTTAAAATTTTCTTAAAATTTTTTTATTTGACCTGATATTTTTTAATTCATTTGAATTTTTTAAACTCACTTAAATTTTTTTGAATTCACTTGAATTCTTCTAAAGTCACTTAGCTCAATTCGATGCCTTAAATTTTTTTTTTAATTACTGAAATTAATGTAATATTTTGAATTTTTAATTCGTTAGGATTTCAGCCTGAATATTCATTTATCCTGAATTACTTTAAAATTTATTGAATTTTTGTAATTTGAACATTTTTTTATTAATTTGAGTTCTTCTAAATTCATACAATTTTATTAAATTAATTGCATTTTTTTAATTTACTGAAATATAAAAAAATAATATAAATAAATATAATATAAATTCACTTGAATTCTACTAAATGTACCTAATTCTACTGAATACATTTTTTTTATTTACTGAAATCAATGGAATATTTGTTAAAAATTTTTTTGGAGTTCACCTTGAATTCTTATTTATTTATCCTGAATTCTTTTGAATTCACTCAATTTAATTCAATTTATTTTTTCTTAATTTACTGCAATTAATGGCATATTCTGAATTTTTAAAATCTATTTGGAATTTACCCTAAATTCTTTCAAATTTTCTTAAATTTTTTTAATTTAACAGATTTTTTTTTATTCACTTGAGTTCTTCTAAATTCGATCAATTCTACTCAATTAATTGATTTTTTTCAAGTTGACTAAAATTGATAGAATAATTTTAATTTTAAATTAATTTGGAATTCACCATGAATTCTTATTTATTTATTCTGAATTCTTTTAAATTTTTAAAATTTTACCTGATGTTTTTAATTCACTTTAAAATTTTCCATATTCACTTTAATTCTTCTATTTGCACTTGAATTCTTTCAAAGTCACTTAAATTCTTCTAAGTTCACTTGAATTTTTTTTAATTCACTTGAATTCTTCTCAATTCATTTAAATTCTACTAAATTTAATCAATTCTACTGAATAAATTTTTTTATTAACTATATTTCAAATTTTTTTATTAATTTGAATTCCACTTTAAATTCTTATGCATTTATCATGAATTATTGTAAAATTTTTTAATTTCACCTGATTTTTTTTTGCTTTACTTGAATTTTTTTATATTCACCTTAATTCTTCTATGTAAGCTTGAATTCTTCTATGTTCACTTGAATTCTTTAAAATCCCTTGAATTCTACTAAATTCACTTAATCGAACTAAATACATTTTTTTATTTACTGAAATCAATGGAATATTTTTAATTTTTTTTATTTGGAATTCACCCTAAATTTATATTCATTTCTCCTGAATTCTTTCAAATTTTCTTGCATTTTTTTAATTTAATCGAATTTTTTTAATTCACTTGAATTCTTCTAAATTCACTTAATTCTACTTAATTAATTAATTTTTTTTTAAATTGACTAAAATTAATGGAATAATTTGAATTTCTCATTAATTTAGAATTCACAGTAAATTCTTATTAATTTATCCTGAATTCTTTTAATTTTTTTGAATTTTACCTGATTTTTTTTTATTTACTTGAAATTTTCTATATCCGCTTTAATTCTTCTATATTCACTTGAATTCTTTTAAATTCACTTGAAGTCTACTAAATTCACTCAATTCTACTGAATACATTTTTTTGTTTACTAAAATCAATAAAATATTTTTATTTATTTATTTGGAACTCACCCTGAATTCATATTCATTTATCCTTAATTCTCTCAATTTTTTTAATTTTACCTGATTTTTTTTAATTCACTTGAAATTTTCTGTATTCACTTTACTTCTTCTATATTCACATGAATTATTTTAAAATCACTTGGATTTTTTTTAATTTACTTGCATTCTTTTTAATTCACTTGAATTTTTTTAAATTCACTTGAATTCTTTTAAATTAACTTGAATTCTTTAAAATTCACTTGAATCCTACTAAATTCACTCAATTCTACTGAATACATTTTTTTTATTTACTAAAATCAATGGAATATTTTGATTTTTTTTCTATTTCGAATTCACCCTGAATTCGTATTCATTTATCCTGAATTCTTTTAAAGTTTCTTACATTTTTTTAATCAAACCGATTTTTTTAATTCGTTTGAATTCTTCTAAATTCACTCAATTCTACTCAATTAATTGACTTTTTTTAAATTGACTAAAATAAATAGAATAATTTAAATTTTTTTATTAATTTGGAATTCACCATAAATTCTTATTCATTTATCCTTAATTCTTTTAAATTTTTCAAATTTTACCTGATTTTTTTTAATTCACTTGAAATTTTCTATATTCACTTTAATTCTTTTATATTCACTTGAATTCTTTTAAATTCACTCGAATTCTACTAGATTTACTCAATTCTACTGAATACATTTTTTTATTTACTGAAATCAATGGAATATTTTATTGATTTTTTTATTTACTTAAAATTCACCCTGAATTCATATTCATTTATTCTGAATTCTTTCAATTTTTTAAATTTTACCTCATTTTTTTGATTGACTTAAAATTGTCTATATTCACTTTAATTCTTCTATATTCACTTGAATTCTTTTAAAATGACTTGAATTCTTTTAAATTCAGTTGGATTCTTTTAAATTCACCTGAAATCTTCTAAATTCACTTGAATTCTACTAAATTCAATCAATTCTACTGAATACATTTTTTTAGTTACTATATTTCAAATTTTTATATTAATTTGTAATTCACTCTAAATTCTTATTCATTTATCTTGAATTATTCAAAAAAATTTTAATTTCCCCTGATTTTTTTACTTCACTTGAATTTTTTTATATTCACTTTAATTCTTTTATGTTAACTTGAATTCTTCTAAAGTAACTTGATTTCTTCTAAATTAACTTGAATTATTTTAAATTCACTTAAATTCTACTAAATTTACTTAATTCTACTGAATACATTTTTTTATTAACTCAAATTAATAAAATATTTTGGTTTTTTTATTTATTTGGATTTCACTCTGAATTCATATTTACTTATCCTGAATTCTTTGAAATTTTCTAGAATTTTTTTAATTTAACCAGATTTTTTAAATTCATCTGAATTTTTCTAAATTCACTCATTTCTACTCAATTGATTGAACTTTTTTTTAAATTATTAAAATCAGTAAAATATTTTGAAATTTTTTTTTTATTCATTTGGAATCCATTTTAAATTTTTATTCACTTATCTTAAATTCTTTGAAATTTGCTTCAATTTTTAAATTTAACCTGATTTTTTTTAATTCATTACAATTTTTTTTAATTGACTTGAATTTTTTTGAATTCACTAGCATTTTCTTTAATTCACTGGAATTCTTTAAAATTTACTCAATTTTGCTCAATTAATTGATTTTTTTAATTAAATAAAATCAGTAGAATATTAAAAATTTTTTTTTATACATTTGGAATTTACTCTGAATGCTGATTTATTTATCTTAAATATGTACTTTCAAATTTTCTTGAATTTGTAAATTTAACCTGATTTTTTTCAATGCACTTGAATTCTTTCAAAGTCACTCAGTTAAACTCGATTCATTGAATTTTTTTATTTACTGGAATTAATGGTATATTTTGCATTTTTTAATTCATTTGAAACTCACCCTGAATTCTGATTCATTTATCCTTAACTCTTTTAAAATTTATTGAATTTTTGTAATTTCCCCATTTTTATTCTTTTGAGTTCTTCTAAAATAATTCAATTATATTAAATTCAATTAATTCTATTAAATTCAATTAATTCTATTAAATTCAATTCTATTAAGTTTTTTAGATGCAAATTGTTTCTAGTATATAAAATACAAGTTTATACTGCTGAGTGGATACTTAAATAAATTGTTTAAACAATTTATTATTATTTAGAATAATATTTGTTTAGAATAATTCTAAAAAAATGCAGTTTTTAAAAAAAACTTTTCACCTTTTGCCCAATTTTCAATTAGAGTGCTGTAAATATTTTAAGTAAACAAAATTAATTGTTTAAACAAATTATTCATGAGGCTTGCGGGACCTCTAAATATAATATTTAAGAAAAACGCATTTATTTTTAATCGGATTTTTGCAAAACAGTTAAATTTTCAACTCAAAGATATAAATTTACAACAAAAAAATTAATTTTCTACGAAATAGTTAAATTTTCTAATACATATTTTCATTTTTTACAAACATGAATTTCCCACCAAATTGTTGAATTTAGAAGCCAAAAGGACGAGTAATCCCAAAAAAGTCAAATTTAAATATGAAAATTTTTCATGAAAGATTTGAATTTTCACATAAATATTTCAATTTTTGACCAAATAGTTGCATTTTCTACCAAAATAGGCAAATTTTCAACCCAAGTGATATATTTTCAATCAAGATGATGAACCATATTTCTACAAATTAGTTCAATTTTTAATTAATTTTAATTTTTAAGTAAATAGTTGAATTTTCAACATAATACAAGAATTTCCAAACAAACAGTTGAATTTTCAACTAAAAGAGGTTAATTTTCAATCAAAAATATCAATTTTTAACCAGAAATGGTTCAGTTTCATGAATTTTTTAAGAAATAGTTGAATTTCCACCCTATTAACGAAATTTTTTCAAGCAAGAAATAATTTATTTTCCAAATAAATAATTTAATTTGTAACTAAAAATATGAATTTTTAACAAAATAGTTTGTTTTCAATCAAATAGTTTAATTTTCTACCAAATTTGTTAAATTTTTAAACCGAAAAAAAAAATTTTCAACTAAAATGATGAATCTTCAATAAAAAAAGAATTAATTTTTTTAGAAATTAGTTGAATCGTTGACCAAAATCGATTTATTTTCAACCAACAGTTGCATTTTTTACCAAAACGGATAAAGTTGAACTAATAAGATCAGGTTTTTTAAATTGTTTAAAAATTGGTTATTTAACAACAAAGTTTAAATCTTTTTTTAACTTTTCTGACATGCCTCATTGTTTAAACAATTTTTATAAACAAATTTACAGTTTGGCGACTTTTCAATGAATAGGCTCAATTTTTGATAGAATCAACGAGAAATGTCGTTCTGATGAATCTTTACTATAATAAATTGCGAATTGACAAAAATTGTTCATTATTTAAACAATTTTTATAAACAAATTCACAGTTTAGCTAGTTTTCAATGAACAGGCTCAATCTTTATTCACAGAATCAACTAGGGATATCTTTCCAAAGACTCTTGGCTATAATACGTTGCAAAGAGATAACAATTATTTATTATTCAAACAATTTTTATAAATAAAATTAACAGTTTGTCGATTTTTCAATGAATAGGCGGTTTTTTCTGAAATTTAAATTTTTTGTCTATTTTTCACTATGAGTGACTCAATAATTAGTAAAATTCATTATAAATAATTGTTTAAACAAATTATTATTGTTTATAACTATCTTTATCTATAATGAAGACAGATAGTTGCGGTTTTTTCTAAAAATTTAAACTTGCTTGTTACTTACTAAGATAAAAATTAATATAAGTCAAGAAAAATAATTTTTTAAACAATTTATTATTGTTTATAACTATCTTCTCTTAGATAAGTGCTAGGAAGTTGCGATTTTTTCTAAAATGCTGTACTTTTCTTTGACTTTTTAGTCAGGACAAAATGATTGATATTGATGTTGATATCAATTAAAAATATTTTTACAATATCTTTCTACAAGAAAATCATTCAAATAAACAATTTTCAGAAATTCGTTTCCCTTTCTTTTTTACCTCCCTCAAAGACAATTTCTCACGATACAATAAATTTCGATAACTTATCTCAAACCTGACAAACTCAACAATCCTAAAATACACTTTCTTAGTTTTGAAGGTAAGCCCTCGGAAAAATCTCAGTGATTTTTATCTCTAGTGTTGTAAATTTTACGAAAGAAACTTTCCTGGCTGAAAGATAAGATCCTTCAAAGATCAGTCAAGTCAAAAACGTTCAGGTACCTTTTTTTCCTAAAACAAAAGACTCATTAGAGTATATTTAGAATTTTTTTATAAATACCAGTAAATAGAATTAATTTTTTCTCTCCGTTTTTACACTCTGGATTTTAATCACTCAAAAGTGACTGTTGAATTTTTATCTTAAAAAAGCCAATTTTCAAAAAAGAGGTGAATTTTTAACGCAGAAAATTAATTTTTTACCATGAAAGTCAAATTTTCAGCAAAGCAGAAGAATTTCAAAGTAAAAAGTTGAATTTTCAACTTAAAAAGATTCATTTTGTACAAAAAAAAAAGAATTTTTAACCCTATAGTTAATTTTTCTGACAAAATATTAATTTGATATTTTTTCATATTTTTTGAATTAAAAATTCAACTACTTGGTTCAAAATTGAACTACCTTGTTAAAAATAATTTTTTTTGGGTAATGATTTATTATTTTAGTTGAAAATTCATCTGTTTGGTTAAAAATTTAACTATTTTATTGAAAATTTCTTATTTTTTGCTGAAAATTAATTTTATTAACTGAAAATTGAACTGTTCCATTTTTTGTTTCAAAGTGATATTTTCAAAGTAAAAATTTAAATATAAGGCTGAGAATTCAATTATTCCATTGAAATTTTTTTTTTGGTTCAAAGTCAAACGTCTTTGTTAAAAATTAAATTTTTTTGTTAATAATTCATCATTTTTGTTACAATTTTTTTTCTGTACTTGAAAATTTTAATACTTTGTTGAAAATTTCTGTTTTTTCTCGGTTGAAAATCAATTTTTTTTTGTAAATTTATCTATTCCATTTTTGCTTGTAAATTGACCCCTTTAGTTGGAAAAGCAACTATTAAAAAAAATATATATCCGCCAAAAGATGAATTTTCTATTAAAAATACGAATTTTCAACAAAATACATGTATTGTTGACCAAATGGTTGAATTTGTTACTCAGAAAAATCAATTTTCAACCAAAAATAGAATAGTTGAATTTTTACTAAAAAAAAATTTTAACAACAAAAACAACGAATTTTCAACCAAATAGTTACTTTTTCGAATAGCGAGATTGATTTTTAATTGAAATCATGAATCTCCAACCAAAAAAATTATTTTTTAAAAAAGCAGTTCTACTTTCAACGAAGTAGATGAATTTTCAAAAAAAAATAAAATAATTTTCTGCCAAGAAGGTTAATTTTATGCTAAAAACGACAAATATTTAAGAAAATACATGAATTTTCAAAACAAATGATGAATCATTAACAAAAAAAAAAGAATTTTTCACCAAGCAGTTCAACTTTTATTCAAGTAGTTGAATTCACAAAAAAAAAATTCCGCTAAAGAGAAGAACTTTCAACCAAAAATAGAATGATTGAATTTTCACTTAAGAAAAAAATTGATTTTAAATTACAAAAACGACAAATTAAAAAAAAATAGTTTCATTTTCGAACAGATGAATTTTGAAATAAAATCATGAATCTTCAAAAAAAAAATGATTCTTTAAGAAGGTATTGGACTTTCAACCAAGTAGTAAAATTTTCAATAAAGAAAGATAAATTCTTAAAAAAAAAAATTTTAGTTGATATTTCAACCAAAAAAGATTTTAAATTTTAAGAAAAAAAACAGTTGAGCTTAACAAGAAAAAAAACAATTTTTAGCCAAAATGATTTATTTTCTAGCAATAAAGAAGAATTTTTAACAAAATATATGAAATTTCAAACAAATAGTTAGATTTTCAAATTAAAAAGATAAATTGAAAAAAAAAATAAAAAAGTTTGAATTTTCAGTTTAAAAAATCAATTTTCACCCAGAAAATCAACGAATTTTCAAAAAAATAGTTGAATTTGTTACTTAGAAAGATAAATTTTTAACTAAAAATAGAATAGTTAATTTTTACTTTAGAAAAAGTTTTAAACAACAAAAACAATGAATTTTCAATAAAATAGTTACTTTTTCGATCAACAAGATGAATTTTCAATTGAAATTATGAATTTTCAACAAAGAAACAAATTTTTTAACAAAGCAGTTCTACTTTCTGCCAAGTAAATCAATTTTCAAAAAAACTTTTTTTTCTGCCATAAAGGTTAATTTTATACTAAAAAACGACAAATTTTAAACAAAATACATGAATTTTCAACCAAAAAGTTGAATTTTCAACTAAAATGGATTAATAATCAACTAAAAAATCGAATTTGAAACAAAATAGTTAAATTTTCAACCAAACAGATGGATTTTAATACAAGCGATAAAAAAAAACAGTTGAATGCAACCAAAAAGAAGAATTTCCACCTAAAACGAATTATCTTCTACCAATAAAGACGAATTTTCAACAAAATATATAAAATTTTAAACAGATAGTTAGATTTTCAAATTAAAAAGATAAATTAAAAGAAAAAATGAAAAATTTCAAATGTTCAGTTTAAAAAAACCAATTTTCACCCAGTAAATCAACGAATTTTCAAAAAAATAGTTGAATTTGTTACTCAGAAAGATAAATTTTCAAACAAAAATAGAATAGTTAATTTTTACTCTAAAAAAAGTTTACACCAACAAAAACAATGAATTTATAACAAAATAGTTACTTTTTCGATCAACGAGATGAACTTTCAATTGAAATCATCAATCTTCAAAAAAAAAAAATATTTTCTAACAAAGCAGTTCTACTTTCAACCAAGTAATTAAATTTTCAAACAAAAAACTTAATTTTCTGCCAAAAACGTTAATTTTATACCAAAAACATGAATTTTATACAAATTTTTAAACATATAATTTTATACAAATACATGAATTTCTAACCAAAAAGTTAAATTTTCAACTAAAACGGATTAATAATCAACCAAAAAATCGTATTTTAAACAAAATAAATAAACTTTTAAACAAAGATGTATTTTTAACACAAACGATAAGAAAGCAGTTGAATTTAACCAAAAAGAAGAATTTTTAGCCAAAATTATTAATTTTCTAACAATAAACACGAATTTTCAACAAAATATATAAAATTTCAAACAAATAGTTAGATTTTCAAATCAAAAAGATAAATTTAAAAAAAAAGAAAAATTTCAGGTTTTCAGTTTAAAAAATTAATTTTCACCCAGTAAATCAATGAATTAAAAAAAATAGTTGAATTTGTTACTCAGAAAGATTAATTTTCAAAAAAAAATATTAAAGTTAATTTTTACTTCAAAGAAAGTTTTAAACCACAAGAACAATGCATTTTTAACAAAATAGTTACTTTTTCGATCAACGAGATGAATTTTCAATCGAAATCATGAATCTTCAACCAAAAAAAATATTTGTTAACAAAGCAGTTTAACTTTCAACCAAGCATGTAAATGAATTTTCAAAAAAAAAATTAATTTTTTGCCAAGAAGATTAATTTTATACCATAAACGACAAATTTTTAAAAATTTCACTTTTACTTTCACTTTAAAAAAATTAATTTTAAGACACAAGAACAAGTTTAGAAAAATATTATATAATATATAAAATAATAAATTTCGAACAGCTGCATTTTTAAATAAAATTATGAATTTTCAACAACATAAAGAAAGAGATTTTTGAAGAAAGTAGTTGAACTTTTAACCAAGTGGTAAAATTTTAAATAAAAAGGATAAATTCTGAAAAAAACACCTTCTGTAACTTTCAATGTGTTAATCAGTCATATTAAATTATTTATTAAAATGCAGGAATTTAATAAAGAATCCTAATTTATTAATGATTTTACAATTTTATCATAGCAAACTAATCACTCACTCCTATTGACAGAAGATCGGTCACTTCTTGACTGATTGATTCAGTCCGAAATATTGACTGATTCATCTGCTAAAACGACTGCTTTGTCAGTAGAAATGTCTGATTTTTCAGTAAAAGCATGCCTGATCAATTCAATCAGTAAAATTCAACTGATTTAAATTCAGCGTTTAAATAATTAATTTTTATTTCCTTTATTATCATTCCATATCTGTATTATTTTCCCACAAATATCTATGAGGTGCAAGTGGATAGCCTTGCTTGATCGCATAAACAAATATAATTATCTGCGTATCAGTTACAAATAGAATCTAAGTTCAGGACGAGACTAGTCTCATGATATTGTTTATAAAATCGCAGTGGAGATAATTTTGGTATCAAAAGTCGGAAAGATAATGCAGCTGCATAATATTGATTGAAAAAAATAAATAAAAAAAATTCCAAGAGTGCTGATGTCGCAGATTTTAATAATGGGGAAAGTGCTTTCTGACAAAATATTTTTCCTCTCGATGAAATATTGCTGATGAAGAGGGGCTGTGGTTCCTAATGTCCCTATATATTTTGGCAGGCTTCCAATCTTCAAGCGCTCCTGGGGGAAAACAAGGAGCGAAGATTTTTCTCATTTCATGCTCGATCAATCGTAATCATCGAAACGCCTCCATTAGGGTGGTCAAATTTTATACCTTTAAAAATTCGCCTTTCGATTTTTGGTGATCGACCCCCCCATCTCTTAATTTGTTCATTTTTCGCAAAAAATCCGTATTTTTTGAAAATGAAACTTCTTCTGGGACGGGTTTGAATTAAAAAAAAAAACGAGTGACCGCATGGCCACAAGACCGCACGGCCATGACCGCACGACCACACTACCGCACAATTCGGCAGGGCCTGGATCGAGAAATATTTCTGTCTCCCTCTCTCTCTCTCTCTCTTAATTTACCTCTTATCCTCTTCCCCTCTCCCTTTCTTTCTCCATTTGCTCTCTTTTATGCGGCGATTCGCAATGACTCTAAAGACACACTTTTTTAAAATATCATCTATTACATTTTTTTAACGTTAACCCGTGCCCCCTGGCTTTTGAAATTAACATGGGGTTTTAATTGGGAAAAGCTCGATTTTCAAAAAAAAAAGTACTTGTTATAAACTTTTTGTGAATTAGAACGTAGTCACCTCTTGAAGAATGTTTAAGAAATGATTTACAACCAATAACTTAAAATTTTGACCCCCTAATCACATTTTAATGTACCCGGAAAACGCCCCAAAAAATTCAACATAACAGTTCTTGATCAAATTCATGATAAAGAGGGTATTTTTTTGAATTTCTTCAATATGAAATATTTGTAATCGATAAATGACGAGTTTCCATATATTTTTAAAATATGTAATTTTAAATTGTTCAAAATATGTAATTTTAAATTGTTCAAAAGATTAGGAAGATTTTAAAAGGTTGAAAAAATTTCATAATGATTTCACAAAAATTTAAAATATATTCACGAGATTTCACAAAGATTTTAAATATCTTAAAATATTGTAGACGATTTCAAAATATTTAAGAGATTTAAAGTATTTCACAAAGATTTAAAATCTTTCAAAAGATTTTAGAAATATTTCATATATTCCAAATGATTTCGAAAGGTTTAAAACATTTTACAATAATTTCACAACGATTTGAAATATTAAGAAATATTATAAAAAATCAAAAATATTTTACAATCATTTCACAAACATTTCAAAGATTAAAAATATTTCAAAAATATTCCAAAAAATTTCATACGATTAAAAAAGATTTAGAATATGTCACAATGATTTTAAATATTCAAAAAAATTTTACAATGATACTGGTTCGTTATAAACTGAACCGCCGAGGAGCTTCGACGTACATTACTGGAATTTAAATAAATTTTCAAACACGACATCGAGAAGTTGACAAGAATTCAACATTCAAAGTATTTCAAATATTGAAAAAGATTTTAGAAAGATTTCAAATAATTTGACAAAGATTTGAGGTATTTCGTAATACTTTTACAAAGATTTTAAATATTTAAATATTTCAGAAAGATGTCAAATATTCCAAATGATTCCAAAACATTAAAATATTATCTAATGATTTCAAAAAGATTTTTAATATTCCCAAAGATTTCTAAATATTTCAGATTTAAAATATTTCACAAAGATGAAAAAATTTTCACAACGAGTTCAAATATATAAATAATTTCACAAAGATTAAAAATATTGCAAACATTTAACAATGATTTTGAATATTCAAAAAGATTTTACAAAGACTTGAAACATTCCAAAACTTTTTAGAAGATTTCCAAAATATGTAAAGTATTTTTCAATGATTTCGTATATTTTAAAAGAGTATTCAAACTGAAACTTCTCGATTCCTCTTCGGACAACCTAATAGACCAATATACTGTCTGAATCTTCTAGTTTTTAAGCTGCAATTATTGAATGAACAAATAAATAAAATTCAAAACTAAGTTTATCTTCTATTTTTGAAATCACTGTTTCTTATTTAAAACCAATGATAAAAAAAGACTTTATTGCCTATTTTATTAGCATTACTCACTTTTGTATCATATTCATCTGCAATGCATGTTCCTCTTCCAACGCGAAGATTTTTCAGTTATAGAATGCTTGGGACGTCATAGTTGTCTCATGAATCGAATCGTGTGTTTCACCAAACAGCTTCCACTTCAGCAACCACTTGCTTGTTATACTCAAAGTACTAATTTCACAAATAAACAACCTGTAGAAGGGATTCCAACGACAGGGTTGCTACAAAATCCCAATTTTGAAAATCACTGACTATTCCCTAACCAATAGTTCATTTTCCCTGACGTTAAGAAAGAACATTAATAAAGAAAAATTAATGCAAAATGTTTAATTTTTAAGAAAAAAATGCGAATTTTCTACAAAAGAGTTAAGTATTCAAACCAAAAATATGATTTTTTAACAAAACATTTTTTCAAAAAAAATTATTGATTTTCAAAGCCAAGAAAAGTAATTTTTCACATACAAGTTTTTTCAATCAAAAGAAATGAATTTTCAACTAAAAATATGAAGTTTTAACATTTGGTGACCTTAGTCCCAATAATCGTGATGCAAATTTTCTTAATTTTTAATTAATTTGAATGAATGTATATTCTATTTGCTACTATAAAATGTTAAAAATGAATAGGTCTTATCCAAATATGTTACTTTGAACATATTTTTAAACAATATTTTGAAATTATAACCAAGTTTCACGATTGTTGGGACCGCACGATTACTGGGACGTTTACCTTACATTGATTTTACGAATAAATAATAAAATTTCAATTATTTAACTTGGTGTTCAAAAAAAATGTAAGCAATTCTTTCAGTAAAAATAAAATAAAACACCGTTCAAAATTGAAAGAATCTACAATAATGTGAACCTTTAAAGTTTACCTATTCTGAAAAAACCTTGATTGTTAGAAAGTAATAATAATAAACTGAAAAAGCAATGAAGTCATAAACTATGAAGCAATATATTCAAGTTATTGTCGACCAGTAATTTATTTTTTAATGATTTGGGCTTATGAAACTATAATAAAAAAATACTTAATAAAAGAACGTTGTTTGCGCGAAAAATTCTTTTTGTGAATCTATCCTCAAAACTGTTCCGAGTCCACAATCATTTATTAATTAATAAAAGTAAATTTTTAAACGCTTCAAGTTTTAATTCATTATTTGTCATCTTTCCAATCAGAAAGCATATCTAATTAACACGCTGCTAGAACAGTAAAACTTTAAAGGTTTACAATATTCAAGATTCTTTCAATTTTGATAAAATTTCCAAATTCTGTGAATATTAACTGAATGAACTTTTACTATTACGTGCCATTCACAATTTATTAAATAAGTATATTCAAAATAATGGCATGACTGTTCATGAGGACAAGTTCCCTTTTCCATTTTCACTACCAGTCACAAGATTTAAATTTAATCAACGCATTGTAAACTGTATTATGTCATAAATGAAAAAGATAACAATTCAACTAATTATTTAAAAAATTGTTAAAATTGAATTTGGACTGATTTTTCTTCCAAACATTTGTAAAAGTACCAGCCAAGAAATAAATTCACTGTCATTTCCCGGTTTTTTAAAATGCTTTGTTTCCCGGTCCAGCGGCCACCCTAATTGAAAACCATTGAATCATACTCGTGATTTTCAATTTTTAATATTTCTAGGTTCAAATTACTTAAAACGATATAATCTTTGAAAATTTTCAATTTATTGATTGATTCTTTAATTGATGTCTTGAAAATGATAGCGTGGTTTTATATTTTGTAACCTTATCTGAAAATTGATGAAACCCCTGTAAACAATATTAAAACCAGTAAACACATTACCAGCTTTCACGTAGTTTTTAATTGTCTTGCAGCGTTCTTATCTGATTTATGATCAAAATTATCCTTCAGATTTATTTTGCATATAGTGCAATTTCAACATTATCTATTGATTGTGAATTATACAAATATATTTTATTATTTGCATATAACAGAATTGGCAAATTTATGTCTACGTGTAGTTTAATTTTATCTTTAGATTAATCTAATTAATTAATCTAATTAATCTATAATTATCTATAATTATCTATAATTAATCTAATCTAATTAATTAATCTAATTAATCTAATCTAACTACTTAATCTAATTAATCTAATCTAATTGATCGAAAGCGTTCGATACGTTCTGCATTTACATTAAATATATATTGTGATAGAATTCAATTGATGTAATTTCATTGAATCATTCTCGTGATTTTATTTATTTTTAATAAAAAAGAATTTACTAAAATTTTATAATTATTTTATTACTGCAAGACACCCTGATAAAAAACAAGTATCTAATCTAAGAAATAAATACAGAAAATAAGTGGTCAACTAATTTTGTAACAAAATTTTAAACAAGTCAGGTGTTTGCATAAGCTTTAAATTTAAATGACAACTCCATTAGTTGGATAGAGAGAAACGCACCATAAGATAGAGTGAGGGAAAAATAAGCCTCTCATTCCTTCAACGATGCGTTTATTCGAAGATCGTACTCAAATTTTGAGAAAACTTACGAGACCGGGAAAAATGTAAGAACAAAGTGAGCGAAAAGTGGCCTGACTCCGGCGAGTGTGAAAACCCCAGCGGCCGAATTGCCCTGACGTTGAAGTTTACAAAAAAAAAACTGCCAAAAAAACGGTCAACGCTGTGTGGGAAATCCATGTAAAACGGGCGACTGTGACCCTTATGGCAAATGCGAATTGTCATGTTCTTAATTAAGACAGCAAACTTGCGCTTCCCCTATGGATTTTTTCGTTAATACCAGGATTTCGCTTCGAGTTTCTATCGAGTTTCAACTTTCAAGCCTAAACATCTTTAATTTAACTTATTCCCTTTCTGTTAGCTTTCTTTTATTTACGCAGTTTTTTTGGTAACTGCGCGTTGTAACTCTTTTACATTTAAAATCAGGATGTTTACCAAAAGAGAAATATTGGAAGAATTTCTTAAGAAAAATAATGTGGAACAGACAGTTTCTTACACTTTGTATAAACTGAATTTAGATATTAGGAATGGCAAAAGTACAGGCCTACATAAACTTAAAAATTTCTCTAATGAGACTGCGAAGTGAACGCAATAGAAGATTTGAAGCATTGCAAAGACTAAAGGTCAGATTTAAAAAGAAAAATGCCGATTGGCTAAATTCAGACTTTTCAGTTTCAACATTTATTAAAATTTGACAAATAATTTAGAGAAAGCATATTTTGAATATCATCAATATTTATTAAAATTTGACAAATATTCCTTCTACCTTATGATATTGAATATATGCTTGGTAAAAGTTACCCTACTTTTAAAGACTCATTTTTCAGCTTGTTATGATTATTTCTGAAACAAAAAATAACATCCCCATAATAAAAACTATTTTTTTATAGATTAAAAAATTTTAATCTAAAGTTTTCCTATTGACATTGGATTGCTTAAATGAGAAACTTAGATTCTTGTTTTTAATTTTTTAATTATGTTCGTTTTTATGAAAAAAGTGACTTCTAAAAGTGTGTATCATACCAATCAGAATTTTAAGAATCATGCAAATACGTTAAACGTCAAAGACGTATTTTTGGCAAATTTTTGGGGACCTTGAAAGGACCCCGCACAAAATACATTGAAAAAAGGTCCCGGTGAAATCTTCCCAAACTGAGATATTTTATA
>JAUELO010000143.1:421069-440445 GCA_032357855.1 Amphibolips quercusostensackenii
TTACCGGGATTTGGTTTGAATTCGGGACTTGTTCGTGAGGCCCAGATGTTTTTGGCGGTAAAATTGGCAGCAATTTATCAACATCCAAATTAAGATCCGGGATTTTCTTCTGTAATTCTTGTGTTGTGCGTTTCGCCACTTCTATCACTCCCTCGGCTTCCTGGCGAGCATCATCGCTGTACAAGGGACACCTGGAATTTTTAAAAATCAATGCAATAAACTTTTATTTTTTGCTTATTTATTTAAATTAAAAGTAACCCAGGGTGGTTTTTTAAGAAATATGTAAACAATATGAGAATAAATTCATTTAAAAATATAAAGTCGAATTTCTTGGAAATAATTTGACTTTTAAACCCAAAAAGATTAATTTTCAACCAAATGATCGAATTTTAAAACAAAAAAGGTTGTATTTTGACCATAATAGATGAATTTTTACACGAAATGCATTAATTTTCTACAAAATACGAATTTTCAATCCAAAAGGACAAAATTTCTGCCTAAAAAGACGAATGTTTAATAAAAATGTTGATTTCTCGACGAAAAAAATGACTTTTCAACGAAATAATGGAATTTTCAAAAGAATAATTAGATTTTCACCCAAAATAAAGAATTTTTAATCAAAAAGAGATTAATTCTGAAATAAAAATACAATAAAAGACTTTTAAAATAAAAATAATGAACTTTCAGCCAAAAAATATGAATTTGAACCAAGATAGTTCAATTCTCAGACAATAAAATGAATTTTTAACAATGTATTTAATGCTTCAACCAAAAAGTTAAATTTTCGACCAAAAAAATACTTTTGTTTTACAAAATAATTCAATTTTCATCAAAATAGTACATAGAAAACATTACTTTTTAACATAATAGTGGAATTTTCACGAAAATAATTTAATTTTCACGCAAATATTACAATTTTCAAGTAAAAGAGATAAATTCTGAATCAAAAACATAATAGCAGATTTTTTAATCGAAAAGAATTCACTTTTAATCGAAAAAGACGAGTTTTCTACTTAAAGATGAATTTTTGAATGCAAAAGGGGGAATGTTCTATCCAACAAGAATGGACAAAAAACAGTTGAACTTTGACCGAAAAAGATGTATTTTTAACAAAACACTTAAATTTTTAACAGAATAATTAAATTTTAACTAAATAGTAGAATTTTTAACCAAAAGAGATGTATTCTGAACAAAAAATATAAAAGTAGACTTTTTAATGAAAAAGAATTCACTTTCAACGAAAAAAGACGACTTTTCTATCGAAAAAAAAAAAATTCAATCCAAAAGAATGAATTTTGTATCCAAAGACACAATTGTTCAACAAAGTAATAAAATTTTCAACAAAATAGAAAAAATTTTTAATAAAAGATATGAATTCTCAATCAATAATATAATACCAGACTTTTTTATGAAAAATAATTCACTTTTAACCAAAAAAGACTTATCTACTAAAAGACAAATTTCTGAATCGAAAAGGGCGAATTTTCTATGCAAAAAGAATGGACAAAAAAACAGTTGAATTTTCGACCAAAAAATGTGAGTTTTTATTAAAATAGTTAAATTTGCAACAAAATAAGTAAAATTTTAACTTAATAGTAGAATTTTCAATCAAAAGACATGTATTCTGAACTAAAAATATAATAGTAGACTTTTTAATAAAAAATAATCCACTTTTAACCAAAAAAAAGACGACTTTTCTACCAAAAAAATAAATAAAAAATCCAAATAAATGAAATTTCTATCCAAAAACACAAATTTTCCACAAAATAATTAAAATTTCAACCTTATAGTAAAATTTTTAACTAAAAGAGATGAACCAAAAATATAATAGTAGACCTTTTGATGAAAAAAAATCACTTTCAACCATAAAAAAAAAAGATTACCTTTAACAAAATAGTGGACTTTTTAATTAATTATGAATCAAAAATATAATATTAGAATTTTCAATGGAAAAGAATTCACCTTCAACCAAAAATGACGAATTTTTAACAAAACAGTTGAATTTTCGACCCAAAAACATGAATTCTGAACCATCAAAATAATTGTTGACTTTTGAATTCAAAAAAATTCACTTTTAACCAAAAATAGTTGGACTTTCTTATTGGATTCTATAAATTAAGTTCTTATTTAAGCAAAAAACGAGAAAAAGAGAAATCAGTTTTTCTCTAAAATTGGTTTTTAAATTTATTTGCGAAACATTTAGGGTAATCCCAAATTATAAATTTATTACGCCAATATTAGTAATTAATCATATAAGTTTAGATAAACAATGTCATTACTATGTTGAAAACCTAAAAAGGAAGTTTTCGTTTTCAAATATAAAAGAAACATTCATTGCAAAAGTAAAAAAATCTGAAAAATTCCCAATTTTAGACGAAGTCTAGGATTTTTCCTCCTGTTCAAAATTCCTGGATGATTCCTGGTTTTCCCGGCCAGTGGCGACCCTTAAAATAAATTTGGAAAAGTAACGTGCCCGATTGGAGAGCTTTACTTTATGAAGCTTTCTGCCTGGGGCGATTGCTAGAGATTGATCAGCGAACTGGGTCGGAGCAGTGCTACGGAACGAGCGTGTTGTTCAAATAAACAATACGGGAATTCTAGATTAATCTAAAAATCTATAATAATAATAAAATAATAAATTTTACTTACAGATCATGGCGGTCTGAACCTTGTCCATTAAAATGCTTATAATCATTTGCGGGCACTGCTTTATCACAAAGGTAACACATAACCGCCCCACACACACAGTTCATGCGGTTGCATCCTTCTTCTTTGACAAACTCTTTCTGGCAACTGTAGCAAGTTCTCACAAGTGCTTTGGTCATTTTCTCTTCGAGATAAAGTCTCGCATTTTTAGTTTCAAAAACATCTGCACATTCGTACGGAAGATGATTTATTTTTTTGCATCGTCTAAAATGAAAATAAGACTCGTAATTGATCAGGGGCCCTTCAAAAACTACGTCACGATATTTTGAACACTTTCCACCCCTTTTTTTTGGTCAAAAATTCAAATATTCCAGATAAAGATTTATAATTTGAGTTAAAAATTCATCTTTTTGGTTGAAAATGATTTGATTCTAGTTGAAGATAAATAATTTTAGTTAATTATTATTCATCTTTTTTGTTTGAAATTCAAAAATTCTAGTTAAGATTCATCAAGTTGTTTGAAGATGTAAATACTTTCTTTTGAAAATAAGTTTCTTTTTTTTTGGTTAAAAGTTTTCATTTTTTTAACTGACAATATCTAGTTAAAAAGTTATCTTTTTGGTTATTTTTTTAACCGAAAATATATAATTAAAAATTCATCTCTTTAACTAAACATTAAATTTTCTAACTGAAAATTCATGTTTTTGGTTAGAAATTTAACTTATCCAGTTGAGGTTAATCATTCTAGTTGAAAATTCATCACTTTAGTTGAAAATCATTTATTTTTGTTTAAAATTTAACTATTCCAAATAAAGATTCATCACGTTGTTTAAAAATTTAACTATTTCAGTTAAAGATTAATCATTTTACTTAAAAAATCATCAGTTCTGTTTAAAATTCAAATATTTTATTTGAAGATTCATCACTTTAGTTGGAGATTCGTCACGTTGCTTAAAAATGTAAATATTTTTTTTTTTAAAGTTAGTTTTTTGGTTGTTAAAAATTGTTATTTTTTAAACTGAAAATATATACAGAGATTCAATTTATATGTTTAACTTAAAAATCTTTGAAAAATTATATTAAAGGATATTTTTTAATTTATTCACGCTATCGATTAATTAAATAATTAAATAATACTAAAAACATAATCATTTCTTTAATTTGTTCCTAAATTCCATGGATTTGAATAACATTCAAATTTTTAATTTATCTTTTTATACTTCAAATTCAGTGCATATTTAGGTAAAATTAATGTGGGTATTATATTAAATTGAAAGTTTTAAACAAATTTAAACTCCTAACTTTTCAAGTAAAAATATTGAACTTTCAACAAGAAATATGAATTTTTAACCAGGTAGTTAATCTATCAACACAAAAAATTAATTTCTGAACGTGAACGACGATTTTCCAACAAAATACATGAATTCTTAACCAAATAGTTAATTTGTCAATTAAAAAATATCAATTTTCAACCAAATACATAGTTGAATTTTGAACTAAAAACTATGATTTTTCAACCAAAAATATAATAGCTAAATTTTAAATTGAAAAAATTAATTTTCGAGTAAAAATATGACAATTTCGACAGGCTAGATGAATTTTTAACCAAATAGTTAAACTTTAAACCAAAATGATTAATTTTATACAAAAAAAAGACGATTTTTCAACAAAATACATGAATGCTTAATTAAATAGTTGAATATTCAACTAAAAAAAATCAATTTTCAACCAAATAGTTAAATTTTGAACAAAAACGATCAGCTTCTAACAAAGAATAGAATAGCTAAATTTTCAATGTAAAAAATTAATTTTCCACGAAAAAAACAACAACTTTTAACCAAGGTGGCGAATTTTCAACGAAAATTATGAATCTTCAACTAGAATAGATGAATTTTAAACCAGAAAAATGAATGTTTAACCAAAGAGTTTAACTTTCAACCAAAAAGATGAATTTTCAAACAAGAAGTTTAATTTTCTACCAAAAAAGACGATTTTTTAAAACAAAATACGTGAATTTTAAATGTAATAGGTTAATTTTCTACTAAAAAAGACAAATTTTCAACAAAAAAACAAAACTTATTTCCAAACAAATAATTACATTTTTACACAAAGTAATGAACTTTCAACTAAAACGATGAATCTTCAACTAAAATAGTTAAATTTTGAACAAAAAAGATTAATTTTGAAGTAAAATAAATGTTTAACTAAAATAATTTAATTTTCAATTAAGAAGATTAATTTTTACAAAAAAGATAAATTTTTAACTAAAAAGGATGATTTTTCAACCAAATACATGAATTTTCAACTAAAGCGATGGAATATTTAACTGGAATAGTTACATTTTCAGTTGAAAAAATAATTTTTGACAAAAAAAAAAAAAAGAAAAAACAATTTTACAACAAAACAGCTTATTTTTCAACCAAAATGACGAATTTTCAATTAAAATGATGAATTTTCAACCCAAAAAAAATTAATTTTGAACAAAAGAGTTTAACTTTAAACCAAGTAATTAAATTTTCATTCCAAAAAAGATGAATTCTCAACGAAAAATGTAGTAGTTGATATTTCAACCAAAAAAGATTTTTAACTTTTAATCAAAATCAGTTGAATTCAAACACGAGGCAACTTTTTAAAATAAGTGAAGCTTTCAACTAAAAAAGGTTTTTCATCGAAGAAAGAGAAAAAATTGCAAGCAAACGAAAAATAGAATAGTCAAAATTTCAGTCAAAAATAATTTAAAAAAAAACGAATTTCCAACAAAATGAAATTTTCAACAAAATAATTGAATTTTCGACCTGCAAAGATGAATTTTTAACCAAATATCACATTTACAAGTAAACAGTTGAACTTTTAAGCAAAAGGGACCAATTTTCAATAAAAAAGTTGAATTTTCAACTAAAATGATGAATCTTAAATAGCAAAAGAATTTTTAACAGAGTAGTTCAGATTTTACCGATTTTCTTCAATGAAATTGAATTTTTAATTACAGAATATTTATTCACAGAATAAAATTGTTGATATTTCTACCTAGAAAATTTTTTATTTAAAATAAAAAAGTCAAATATAGACAAAAAAAAATACTTAATAAAAAATTAAATAGTTGATATTTCAAACAAAAACTATTTTTAACTTAGACAAAAAACAGTTAAATTCAATAATAATACGGATTTTTAACAAAAGAGTTGAATTTTTAACCAGAAAATATTTTTTAGTACGGAGAAAAAAGTTCCGACCAAATAGTTGAATTTTCTACGGAAATAGTAAAATTATCAACCAAAAAAGACGAATTTTCAACAAAACAATTGCATTTTTAAGAAAAACAGATGATTTTTCTACAAAACTGTACAATTTCAACAAAAAAGTAAATTTTCAACTAAAGAGATAAATTTCCAATGAAAATTATGAATTTTGAACAAAACAAAAAAGAATGAACAAATAGTTTAACTTTCAACGCAGCAGTTTTATTTTACAATCAAAAAAAATAATTTTGTACCAAAAAAGACAAGTTTAGAACACATTTGTATAAAATTTGTTTAAATTTGAACTGAAAACAATTAGATTTTAATAGAAAATATAATGGTTAAATTTTCAGCTAAAAAAATTAATTTTTAAACAAAAAATAATAACGAATTTTCAAGCAAATAGTAAAATTTTCAATAAGCAAATTATTTTAGATCAAACAGTTGCAGATATAACCAAATAGTTGAACTTTTAAGCAAAAGAGACGAATTTCTAACAAAATAGTTGTATTTTCATCCTACAAAGAAGAATTTTTTACTTTTCCATCCAAAAAGATAAATTTTCAATGAAAATACGTGTATTTTCGATAAAAATATTTTTCAATTAAAAGAAAAAAAATTCAACCTTATTGTTGAATATTTTATTTTATCAAAAGAAAAAAAAACTGTTGAATATTCTAACCAAAAAGACGAATTCTCTACAACCAGTTGAATTTTAAACCAAAAAAATGAATTTTCCACCTAAATAATTAAATTTTCAACCCTAAAATATTAATTTTCAATAAAAAAGTTAATTTTTAATCAAATTGTTGAATTTTAAACGAAAAACTATCAATTTCCAACCAAAAATGGAATTGTTAAATTATTAACCAATAAGATGAATTTTCAACTAATAAAACGAATTTTCAACAAAAGAGTTTAACTTTTAATACAACAATTAAATTTTCAATCAAAAAAGAATAATTTTGTACCAAAAATACAAATTTTCACATTTTTTTACTGTTAAATTTCTAACCAAATAGTAGAAGTAGTAGAAAGAAATCTTTAAAAACATATTAACGCATTAAATTATTTTTGATTTAAATTAAAATCTTTTTTGGTTGAAATATTATCAATTACATCTTTTTGTTTAACTTTTTTAAAAAATTCGTTTTCTTTGGTTGAATTCAACTATTTTTTATAAAAACTTCAAATATTTGGTAGAAAATTCATCTCTCTTGAATAAAAATTACATTCTTAGTAAAAATTCATCTTTGTAGGTTAAAAATTTAACTATTTTGTTGAGTAATCTTTTTTAGTCGAAAATTTAACTGTTTTGTTGAAAATTTGTCCTTTTAAATTGAAAATTATTCCTTTATGGTACAAAATTCATTTTTTATTTAATATTTAAATCTTGTAAAATAAAAACACAAATTAAAATTTTTCTAACATTAAAAAAAAATGTTATTCGCATCTATATTTTCCATATGTGATATCATCTTCTGCCCCCCCCCGCAGTGGTACCTCATTTTTTAATAGCACCTTACTCTTATTTGAAATAAAAATGTGTTAAAAATAAATAAAAAATTTTATTTTACCTGCAGGATTCTTTTTTGCAATCTTCATGCATGCAAGTAAATATCTTGTCCCCTTCGTTCACCACTGATTTGTAATCACAGAAGGGACAAGTTTCTAAATTCCCAATATTGGCATTCGCCAATTCTTCCTCCTGCTGCTTTTTAACAAGGATGTTAAACAGATCCGGATTTAAAACTTTTTCAAGGGTTTTCAAATTAAAAAAAGAAACGCAATCTTTGAAGCATTTGATTGAGTATTTTGCTTGAGCAATGCTGCATTTTGTTCCGGATAATATACAATCGTTACAAAAAATGTGCCCATTGGCACAAGTAGAGCATTTTTCTGGGATAAAATCATGAAAGCACGTTTCGCAGTGTAAGATCTGCAAAACATATTTCAGAAAATTAATATTTGCAAAAACAGGGTGGCCATTTATTCGAAGGAAAAAAATCCTGGTCATTTCTCAGTTCGCAAACATTTTTTACGGTCATTAAAATTTTTAAATTAAATCTGAAATTTTTTAAAATTAAAACGCTCAATAACTTACACGCGTAAAATTAAAACTATTAATAATTTTTAATGGAACAAATTGAAATTTAATGGCATTAAACTAAAAAAATTAATAATTTCAAAACTTTTATAAATTGAAAAACTTAAATATTCCTGGTTAAAAATATAAATAACTTTATTATTTTTAATGCCTTAAATTTAATTTCAAGTTAGCAAAATAAAAAATTAATTTTTTCTTTAACTGATTAATTTTAAACTTAGAAGTTAAATTACCTTTACTTTAATTCGTTTTAAACTAATAATTGTACAATTGTTATTTCAACGTCAATATTCACCACATTTAATTAAAAAGGTTTAAATGGAATAATTAAAATTGCAACGTTCAAAGTTTAAATTTAGCCTTCTACAATTTTAATGATTCAAGACTTTCTGTTTAATCAATTATATTCCAAATCGATTCGTTTTTCATATTTTATTTATAATTCCATATTTTAAGTTAAAAGTCAAATATTACCAATTATTAAAAAACTGTTAGTTTCTTAAATAAAATATTTGTAAATGAATGAGTTAAAAATTCACTATTTTAGACTGCACCAATACTTGAATAGGATTTTAAATTGAATAAAAGCGTTTAATGAAAAACAGTTCAATTTTCAACCCAAAAATATAAATTTTTAACAAATAAGATCATTTTTCAACCAAAAATGGAATAGTTAAATTTTCAACCAGAGATGGACCTTCACCAAATAAACTAAATTTTTTAACGAAGAAGTTTAACTTTCAACCAAGCAGTTCAAGCTTCAGTCAAGAAGATTAATTGTCTAACAAAAAAGATAAATTTACAACAAAATACACAAGTTATTTAAACAATTGTTGAGTTTTCAAATCAAAACGATTAATTTTCAACTAATAATAGAATAATTACATTTTCAGTCAAGAGAATTAATTTTTAATTAAAAAAATAATTATTATTAAAAAACTAGTTAAATTTTCAACCAATGAGATGGATTTTTGACGAATAAAATTAATTTTTAACCAAGCAGTTCAATTTTCAACCAATTAGTTTAAGTTTCAATCAAGAAGATTAATTTTCTCCCAAAAAATACAATGTTTCAACAAAATACATCAATTTACAAACAAATTGTTGAGTTTTAAAATAAAAAACGAGTAATTTTTAACCAATAATGGAATAATTAAATTTTCAGCCAAGAAAAATTAATTTTCGAAAAAAAAAAAATTTTCAGCAAACTAGTTAAATTTTCAAGCAATGAGTATATGAGATGGATCATTAACAAATAAAATTAATTTTTAACAAAGTAGAACAACTTTCAACCAATTAATTCAAGTTGCAATCAAGACGAATAATTTTCTACCAAAAGACAAATTTACAACAAAATACATAAATTTTTAAGCAAATGGTTGAGTTTTCAAATAAAAAAGATTAATTTTCAACAAAAAATGGAATAGCTAAATTTTCAACCAGAGATGGATCTTCACCAAATAAACTGAATTTTTAATGAAAAAGTTCAACCTATAGCCAAGTAGTTCAAACTTCAATCAAGGAGATTAATTGTCTAGCAAACAAGATAAATTTACAACAAAATACATAAGTTATCCACCCAATTGTTAAGTTTTCAAATCAAAAATTAATTTTTAACTAATAATAGAATAATGACATTTTCAGTCAAGAAATTTAATTTTTAATTAGGAAAATAATAATTATCAACAAACTAGTTGAACTTTCAACCAATGAGATAGGTTTTCGACGAATAAAATTAATTTTTAACAAAATAGTTCAACTTTCAGCCAAGTAGTTCAAGTTTCAATCAAGATTAATTTTTTGCAAAAAAGATAAGTTTACAACAAAATACATAAATTTTCAACCAAATTTTTTAGATTTCAAATAAAACTAATTAATTTTCAACCAATAACAATGGAATAATTAAATTTTTAGTTAAGAAAATTAATTTTAAAAAACGAATTTTCGACAAATTGTTATTTAAACTTCAAAATTCAGCAATTTCACTTACAAATTAAAAATTTGTCAAATGAAGCAGTTAAAATTGTAACGTTTTTAATCTTCGGTTATTTTTTAAAATTAAAAAATGAATGTGTTAAAAATAAATATTTTAGACTGAAACAATATTTGAGCAGAATTGAAATTGAATAAAAGCGCTTAATTTAGATATTATTAATTATAAATTATTTAAATTGAATATGGTTTACAAAGTTTCCAGCGCACGTCAACATTTGTTTAACTACTACGGGTTTTCAATTGAAAACGTTAATTTTTAGCGTTAAAATCTGTAAATTATATTTTAAACATATTTACAGTTGATCAAACTGAAACGTTTTTTTCTGAACAAAAATTTTCGATTTTTAATTGTTTGCGTCTTTAAAACTGCATTCTGAAATTCTTTAAATCAAAAGTTTACGCTTAAAAATGAAGACCTAAAATGGAAAGTTTTGGAAGATTTTGGAATTAAGCATTGTAAACTGAAAGATTTCATGCTTGGAAGTCAGCAATTTGAATTTAAGATTTAAAAAAGTTGAAATTAAATTTAGAAAAAGTCGGCTATTATTTTCATGAATTTTAATCAGTTAAATTATTTTTTTTTTCATTTTCAAATGAAGCAAAAAACCATTTTTTAATGTACTCTATTTCCAACCAAGAATGATTTTGTATTTATTAAAAATATATGTTTTAATAAAATTTAAAAAAATTGAGTTCCTTGGCCACGCTGGTATTTTATTAAAGTTATTTACCTGAAATTGAAGGTTTCATCAAAATTCATAAGACTTACCTTTGATTTTTGAAGAGCCTCCTCTTCTTCTTTTTGCATTTTTTCTAGATATTGTTTAACGTTTTCTCTATTAAAAAGAAAAGCAAATTCCGGCATGTACGTATCCAGTTTTTTAAACTGTTCACTCGAAAAAGCTCTTTTAGCCACGCCTTTCCTCTCTAATAGTTTTTTAAAACTTAAGCTCGGATTGAAATTTGAGTTTCTGTAATCGCTGGAGATAAGGTTTGCCTGTTTACCAAAATCAAAAAGGTTTCTATTTTATTTTAAACTCGTATTTTCTAAATATAATATTTCCAAATTATGAAGTACAGACCTCGGAATCACTTCAGAGATAAAAAATAGTGTAGTGTCACAAATTTGGAAAAATAGTGCCAAAATAGTGTCGCAAAATTTTTTCGAAATCAATTTTTAAATGTAATATTTTAAAAGTATTAAAAGTGAACTTCAATGTTTATTTTAAATGTTATACTTTAGTCTATAAATGATCAAAAGTCCTATTTATTTATCGCAAGCTTCACAATCTTTTTCCTATTTTCCTCCTTTTCTCATTTTTCTACTTAAATGCAAACTAAATTAATAGAACCTGATAAGAAAATATAATTATTTTTAGTTCAATTTTTGCTTAAGAATTTGCCGTTTTTGGTCTAATTGAATTATTTTGTTAAAAAGTCATACTTCTTGACTGAAAATTCGTCTTTTTAGCTTGAAAATCCATCTCTTTCTATAGAAAATGTACACTTTTTACTTAAAAATGCAAACTGTCTAGTTCAAATAAACTTTTTCTATGTTAAAAATTAAATTTTTTGTTGAAAATTCAACAGATTTGTACAAAAATAGGTATTTTCGGCTCAAAAATTAATCTTCTTGGTAGAAAATTTAATTATTTGTATGGAAATTTATGTACTTTGTTAAAAATTCATCTTTTTTAGGTAGAAAACCAATTTTTTGGTTAAAAATGCAAACTGTCTGATTGAAATTAATATGTTTTGTTTGAAAATAAACTTTTTTCTTGAAAATACAACTGCTTTGTAAAAAAATTGGTATTTTTGGCTGAAATATTGATGTAATTTGTTGAAAAATCTTTTTTTCATATAAAAAACCAATTTTTTAGTTTAAAATGCAAACTGTCTGGTTAAAATTATTCTTTTTCGGTTGAAAATTAACGTTTTTGTTAAAAGTTTGGCTGCTTTGTAAAAAAAATTGTACTTTCGTCTCGAAAGTTCAACGATTTCGTAGAAAGTTTAACTATTTGTTTAAAAATGTATGTATTTTGTTAAAAATTGGTCTTTTTTGTATAAAAATTAATTTTTTCAACCCAAAAAGATTAATTTTTAACCGAAAAAATTTATTTTTGACCAAAAAGAACAATATTCAACTAATAGTTGAATTTACATAAAAAAAGTCAATTTTTTACTAAAATAGTTGGATCTTCAACCCAAAACGAAAATCCAGTCACCAGGAATATTCTTGTATCTAAGACATAATTTACTTTAATAAAAAAAGATTAATTGTCCAAACAGAATATTAATTTTCACCAAAAAAAGACCAATTTTCAACTAAAAAGTTGTACTTTAACTCAAAAAGAAAGATTTTTAACCAAAAACATTGATTTTCAACCAAAAACATTGATTTTCAACCAAAAAGACAAACATTCGACCAACAGTTGAATTTTAAACCTAAAATGAAAATCCAGTCATCAGGAATATTCTTTTTTCAGTTATAAATTACCTTAATAAAAAATAAGATTAATTTTTAACAAAGACGATTAATTTTCAACCAAAAAACAATTATTTTTAACCAAACAGTTGGATTTTTAATACAAAAAGATCAATTTTTAGCAAAAATATTGATTTTCAACAAAAAAAAAAAACAACTTTCAACCCACAGTTATATTTTCAACAAAAAAGTTAATTTTCTACCATAATAGTTCGATTTTTAACTCAAAAAGGAAATCCAGTTATCAGGAATATTCTTGTTTTTACGTTATAAATTACTTTATTGGAAAAAATTAATTTTGAACAAAGAAGATTAATTTTCAACCAAAAAACACCAATTTTTAACTAATAGTAGAATTTCCACCAAAAAAGTTCATTTTCTACCAAAATAGTTGAATTTCTAATTCAAAATGGAAATCCATTCATCAGGAATATTGTGGGTTATAAGTTATACACTACTTTAATTAAAAAAGGATTACTTTAAATAAAAAAAAAACAATTTTCAATCAACAGTTGGATTTTCAACCCAACAAAGAAGAAGACAAATTTTTAACCAAATAGTTGGATTTTCAATCAAAAAGATTAATTTTTAGCAAAAAATATTGTTTTTCGACAACACAAAAAACTTTCAACCCATAGTTTTATTTTTAACAAAAAAGTCAATTTTCTACCAAAATAGTTGGATCTTCTACCCAAAACGGAAATCCAGTTATTAAGAATATTCTTGTTTTTACGTTCAAAATTACTTCAATACAAAGAATTAATTTTTAAAAAAGAATATTAATTTTAAACCAAAAAAGACCAACTTTTAGCAAATAGTTGGATTTTTGACGAAAAAGTTATAAATAATATTAATAAGAAAGAAGATTAATTTTCAAGCAAAAAATACCAATTTTAGCCAATAGTTGGATTTTCGAACAAAAAGACTAATTATTGAATTTTCATCGAAAAAGTTAGTTTTCTACCATAATAGTTGAATTTCCAACCCAAAATGGAAATCTAATCACTAGGAATATCCTTGCTCTTCAGTAACAAATTACTTTAATAAAAACAGATTAATTTTCAGCCAAAAAAAGACAAATTTTCAACTCAAAATGGAAATCCAGCCATCAAGAATACTCTTGTTTTTAAGTTATAAATTACTTTGATAAAGAAAAGATTAATTTTCAGCCAAGAAGATTAATTTTCAGCCAAGATTAATTTTCAATCGAAGTAGGCAAATTTTTAACCAAATAGTTGGATTTTCAACACAAAAAGATTAGTTTTTGACCGAAAAAATTGATTTTTGACCAAAAAAAAAAAAACAATATTCAACCAATAGTTGAATTTTCATCAAAAAAGTCAATTTTCCACCAAAAAAGTTGGATCTTCAACCCAAAAAGGAAATCCAGTTATCAGCAATATTCTTTCCTTCAAGTTATAAATTACTTTAATAGAAAAATATTAATTTTCAACAAAGAAAAGAAATTTTCAACCAAAAAATACTAATTTTCAACCAATAGTTGAATTTCCAACAAAAAAGTTAATTCCTTACCAAAATAGTTGAATTTTCAACCCAAAAAGTAAATCCAGTCACCAGAAATATGTTTTCTAAGATACAATTTGCTTTAATAAAAAAAGATTAATTTTCATTCAAAAAAGATCAATTTTGAACCAAATATTTGGATTTTCAACTCAAAAAGATTAATTTTTAACAAAAAAGATTGATTTTCGACCAAAAAGACCAATTTTCAACCAATAGTGAAATTTTCAACAAAAAAGTTAATTTTCTACCGAAATAGTTAAATTTTCAACCCAAAAAAGGGAATCCTCTCATTAGGAATATTCCTGTTTTTAAGTTATAAATTACTTTAATAAAAAGATTAATTTCCAACAAAGAAGATCAATTTTCTGCAAAAAAAAAGGTGAAAGAAAATGCTTTTGTACTCAAAAGGCACCTACAAATTTTTTTTATTTTGTTGTTAAAATAACCCCTGACTTTTCGCAGAATTAAAAAATATATATTTACATACTTCATAGCACAAAATTTTTCAAAAGAGAAATAGGGTGACTTTTCACGAAAATATAGGAAAAACAGGGGAATAAATTCTTTTTAATAAAATAATAGTAGGTACCATATTCATAAGATTTCAAATCGAAATACGTATATTGAAAAAAGGTCGAATTTGTAAGCAAAATTTGACTTCTACAAAGGAAAAAATGAATTTTCAAAACAAAAGTTTATTTTCAACCAAAATGGATGAACTTTAACCATACAAAATTATTTTGTAAACAAACAGTTGCATTTACAACCAAATAGTTGAAGTTTCTAGAAAAATAGAAGAATTTATGAAAAAAAAATTGAATTTTTGACCAAATAAAGGTAATTTTCAACCAGCTGTATTTACAGCCAAACAGTTGAACTTTCAAACAAGAGACGAATTTTTAACGAAACAGTTGGATTTTCTATAAAAAGAAGATGAAGTTCACGAAAGAGTTAAATTTTCAATAAAATAATTAACTTTTGAACCTAGCAGAATTTGAAAAAACGAGAGAAAAGGGACTTTTCAAGAAAACAGGGAAAGAGGAATTTTTTAAAAAGGGGGAAAGAGTGGAATGCGAGTGTGAAGTCTGATAAATTGAAATTGATTACAACGAAAATATGACCCCTCGATTGACGATTCATAATTAACCGTATCATAAAAAGGCACGATAAGATAAAAAAAAAGTGTTGCACTTACCTCGAGATTTTGAAACTGGTCGCACAATAAGTTGTAGACTGTTTTGTCTTCTACACACTTTCTTTGTTCTCCTTCAAAGTATGTAAAAGGATCCGGAAACTCAGCTAAAAACTTTTTGACGTCAAAGTCCGTAAAATATTTACGATACTTTTCAGCTAATTTTTTCCTCGCGACATACTGTTCCCTCGTAGGGTAATTTTTTTCTTCCAAATTTTCCTCGATGAAAGAGTTTATTCTTTGCGGATTTTGGAAAAAATTTCTTGCAATATCTCTTAAAAAGTCTGGATCCGCGTCGGGAAAAATTCCGATCAACCTGTCATGCTGTATTTCAGGTGTCGACGATACCTGTTCCAAGTAGCCGTTTTGGGACCTGCCAATTAAACTAAAATCGACGTGTGCATCGCCATACGTAATTAAATGTTCGACTAAATCGTTCGTCAATTGTTCGCTTCCGGCATTTTCGCGAACTCCTGCCGGCGTATTAACCAAAACTTCTGTGATATATTGTGGATTTATGTTTGGAAAAATGCTTCGAAGTTTATAATAAATTTGTCGGCTTTCCAGAGACAGTTCATACCCGTTCACGAATCCCGAACTTGATGCCATCTCCGCTGTTCGATCTTTTAGGTTTCTTCATATAAAAAAAAGTCACAAAATAATTTTCACGGGAAAATTGGGGCAGAGAAAAATTAACGAGATCACAATTTACACGCGTCGTAGCCTGTCGTAGACCAAACATCGAGTATAAACACGTGTTCCAGAGACTTCGTCCACGGTCAGCGACGCAATACACCACGAGCTTCCCCTTCCACAACACTCCATTGTTTACGTTCCGAGATATTCGAGAAAAGCGAAGGAAGGGCACATTCGAATTTTACTGAAATTTAGGAAATAATTCTTGGAAAAATGAAAAAAATAATTCTAATGTTCGAGAGTTTTAATGCTTTTAATAAACGAATTAATGATATACTTGAATCGCCGACATTCGAATGAAAATGGCGTTTTCGTCTAATCGCCACTTTCACTTTTCCCTTTTTCGAGTTTGTTTTGTTCCTTTCGTTCTAGCTAATCCACCAGTTGGCGCTCTGATCAGGACGGCTGTCTTTTGCATTTCAATGCATGGGACAAAAGCATAAAATAATAATAACTTGAAGCTGTTTCCAAATTTTGACCGGAAATAGTTTTTTTAGTAATAATAAGCGTAACAGTAATTAATAATTCTAAAGTCGTCACAGAATCAAGCAGCTGAATAATTGTGGTAAAATTAAATATTTGGATCAGAATTCTGAAATTTAAAATTTTAAGTTCAATTTTAATTTATTTTGTTGTTTTTATTAAATAATTATAAGAATTTAAAAGATTATGATTGTTCTAAATTATATATACTCGTTATTTCTATATTATTTTTATCAAAATTATGAATGAATTAAATTGTAAATCCTCAGTGATATTTAATAAAATAAATATAATTAAAATAAATAACTAATAATATATATTTATTATTAATTCAGGGGCACCATTTTAAATAAGAAACAAAATTCCCAATCACTTCACGGTTTTTTACAGGTTTACAAAAAAAGATTCGAACTCTTAAAACCAAAATTTTTTAAATTGGAATTATAAAAACTGAACTGCAAATTTAAACGCATAAAGTGGTAATATTTTGAATTTTTAACTTTAAAAATCAAAGCCTAAAATTTTTTTATAATTTCCGAAATAAATAAATAAGTAATTGTTAAAATTTTACAAATTATACAATTCAAAGATGTAAAAAATATATAAATCCACGATATCTTTAAACAGATACAAAATTTTGGATGTCTTTTGAAACGTTTTTTAATAATTTGTTAAAATTAATTTTTCAAAACAAAAAGTCATTTTAAATTTTCCCAGGAATATTAAGAAAAATTTGGTATTATCCTGAAACCTTTTAAAATCCTGAAACAGATTCAAAATTTTATTTCAAAATGTAAAAAAATCTAAATTTTGTTTTAAATTATTTAGAATGTTTTCAAGTTTCTAATTATTTTTGAAAATCTTTCGAAATTCCGGAGTATTTTTTTTAAATGATTCTAATTTTTTCTAAAACTTTTATTAAATCCTGAAAAATTAAAACAAAAATCACTTAAAATGTTCCAAATTAATTTTTCGGAATTTTGGATGTCTTTTGCAATCTTTTTTTATAAACTGTTAAAATTATTTTTTCAAATTAAAAATTCATTTTCAATTTTCCCATGAATCTTAAGAAAAAATTTGTATTATCTTGAAACCTCTCAAAATCCTAAAACAGATTCAAAATTTTATTTCAATATGTTTGGAAAACCTACATTTTGGTTTAAATTATTGGTAATGTTTTCAAATTTTTAATTATTTTTGAAATTCTAAATATTTTTTTTAATGATTCTAATTTTTTCTAAAACTTTTATCAAATCCTGAGAAATTGAAAAAAATCACTTAAAATTTTCCAAATTATTGTTTCACAATTTTGGATGTCTTTTGCAATCTTTTTTAATAAGCTGTCATAATTAATTTTTCAAAATAAAAACATTGAAAATTTTACCAGGAATCTTAAGAAAAATTTTGCAGTAACTTAAAACCTCTCAAAATCCTGAAACAAATTCAAAATTTTATTTCTAAATGTTTGAAAATCTACATTTTGATTTAAATCATTCGGAATATTTTCAAATTTTTAATTATTTTTGAAATCTTAAGTATTTTTTTAATAATTCTAATTTTTGCTAAGACTTTAATTAAATCCTGGGAAATTAAAAAAAATCACATAAATGTTCCAAATTATTTTTTGACAATTTTGGATATCTTTTGCAAACTTTTTGAATAAAATATTAAAATTAATTTTTCAAAATAAAGTAATTTTAAATTTCCCCAGGAATCTTAAGAAAAATTTTGTTGTAACTTGAAGCTTCTCAAAATCCTGAAAAAGATTTAAAATTTTATTTCAAAATATTTAAAAATCTACATTTTGTTTCAATTTATTTGGAATTTTTTATTATTTTGGAAATTCTTAAAAAATTCCAAGTATTTTTTTAATCCTTCTAATTTTTTTTAAGCTTTTATTAAATCCTGGGAAATTTAAAAGAGATCACTTTAAATGTTCCAAATTATTTTTTGATAATTTTGGATACCTTTTGATATCTTTTAAAATTAGTTTTTCAGAAAAAAAGTCATTAGAAATTTTCCCCGAAATTTTAAGAATTTTTTTTACTATCTTGAAACCTTCTAAAATCCTTAAAAAGCTTTAAAACTTTATTTTAAAATCTTCAAAATTCTATATTTTGTTTTAGTAATTTTTAAAAATCTTTTCTATATAATATATCAATAGTTGAATTTTCATCTAAAACAGATCAATGTGCAAGCAAACAGATTAATTTTTAACAAAGAAGATTAAATTTCTGTCAAAAAAGACAAATTTTCGACTCATGTTAGTTTAAAAAATTAATTTCCGAATTAAAAAAAAAATAGTTTTCAACCAAAGAAATAAATTTGCAAAAAAAAATAATTTTTTATCTAAAAGAGTTGAATTCAGAACGAAAAATATAATATCTTAGACTTTTCAAATAAAAAGAATTACCTTTCAACCAAAATTAGTTGGATTAATTCAACTATTTTTGGTTATAATACAAATTTTTATTATTGGGTTTTCTGCAATATTTATTTGATCCCTAGTTTACCGACATTTTTTTGCATAACTTTAGTGCCTGGGCAATTAATTAAAAGACACACTTTTGTACGATCCTAAATTTCTGAAAATGCAAAAAAAAATTCCAAAAAGCGAGAAAAATAATGAGTGCAAATTATAAGGCTATTAAGAGTATTAAGGCCATTTCAGCGTAACCTCAAAAAATTTTTTCGCAGTGTTTTCAAACCCAACTTACGCTCACAAGAAACGTGATATCAGGTTGAATATATAATAATATAATAATAATTACAAAAATTTAGGAGCAGACAAACATTTCTTAGTGCTTCTTATTGATTTTCCCAAATTTTCAACTCGATATCGCGTTTCGTGTGAACGTAACTTAGATTTGAAAAAAATGTAAAAAAATTTTAAGGTTACGCTCACATATAATGGTTTATAAATTTTCAATCAGGAAGCTAAAATTTTGTATAACTACTAAGTTAAATTTGCTGTTAGAAGTAATAATTTTTACAGAAAAAAATGAACTA
>JAUELO010000143.1:446762-462635 GCA_032357855.1 Amphibolips quercusostensackenii
TAATCTTTATTTTATTTGTTAATAATTAAATTCAATTTATTTATTATTATTTCCTTCTTTAATCGAAAATTCAACTGTTTGGTTATATTGTCTCTATTTTGTTAAAATTTTGTCTTTCGTGATAGAATATTAATCTTCTTAGTAAATAATTCATCTTTTTATTTTAAATTTCATTTCTTTACTTGATAATTCAAGTATTAGGTGTCAAATTCCTTTAACAATTTAAAATTTGGTTACAAATGTATTTATTGTATCAAAAATTAATCTCATTTGGTAGAAAATTAATCTTTTTTGATAAAATAATTTCTTTAATTAAATAATAGTTTGATTGAAAATTAATTTTTTTTTAACTGAAAAATTACCTATTCCATTTTTTGTCGAACATTTATCTTTTTTGATAAAACTTTAATCCTCTCGGTTGAAAATTCATCTGCTTGGTTGAAAATTGAACTATTTTGTTGAAAATTTGTCTTTTTTTGGTAGAAAATTCATCTTCTGGGTTAATTTTTTTTTTTTTTTGAAGTTTAGGCTTTAAAATTCCACTTTTTGGATCAAAATGTATGTACTTTGTTTACAATTCGTCTTTTATAGTAAAAAAATTAATCATCTAGGTTGAAAATTAATCTTTTTGACTTAAAAAATTTGGTCGAAAATTGGTATTTTTTTGGTAGAATATCAATCTTCTTAGTGAATAATTCACTTTTTTAGTTGGAAATTCATTTCTTTAGTTGACAATTTCACTATTAAGTTGAAAATTTCTTCAACGAAATAAAAATTTGGTTAAAACTCATTTATTTCGTTGAAAATTAATCTTATTCTGTAGAAAATTAATTTTTTTTGTTGAAAAATTATTTCTTTGATTGAAAATTAGTTTTTTTTTTATTAATTTCATTTTCATTATTAGTGTGACATTATTTCTCACTACTTTTTTAAAAAGAAGGATTCAAGAAGAACTTTTTTTAAAAAGTGAATACTAATAATATCAAGGTCTTGAAATTAAATTCCAGGTCATTTCCACGCTTTTCAAGGTTTCTAGGTAAAATAAAAAATAAACATAAAATCCGACTCTCTTGTAAATTACAAAACTCACCGCCCATTAAGATGTTCATGTGAAATTGATAATTGGCCACAAAAGTAACAAATTGTTGCTCCACAAGAACAAGTTACTACGTTACAACCATCGGATTTGATAAATTCTTTCCCGCACTTGCCACATTTTCTCACTAAAGCAGCAGTCATCATCTCTTCCAAAATTAAACGAGCTTTTTTGCTTTTTTCGAGAATTTCACACTCCTTTGGCAAATGGTTCAGTTTCTTACACAATCTGTAAAATAAATAAATTAATTTTGTTGAACAAATATCCGGATAACAATTAAAATCCAGAACAGTAAACTTAATATTTAAAAAAAGAGAAAGTTTATCAAGGTGCCATATGTCTGGTAATTTATTTTTCATGCAAGATTTGAAAAAAATTGTTGACCTGCTAATTGAGAATAATAATTAATAATTGACATAATTCACTCGAAATTTCGAGAAGGAAGCTTTTCAAGAATTTTGAATGGTTTCAAAAGAATCAAAAAATTTATCAAAATTCCTTATGAAATTTCAAATGACTGTTTATTTTGTAAAATGAATTTTTAGAGGTTATTCAGAAAGATTTTAAAGACAAACTGAAAAATCCCGAAAAATAAAATTCCCGAAATCGTCAAATTCCCAAATTGGAAAATTTCCGAATAATAAAATTCCCGAACAGTTTATAATATTACTGAATTTGAAAATTTCCGAGAAAAAAATTGCGGAATTATAAAATATCCTAACTAGAAAATTCCCGAATTTAAACAATTCAAAAACATTTTTTACGACTTTGATTAATTTGTTTTAAAAAAATAATCAAATATTTTTACTAAAAAAAGTTCAAGTTTAAAGTTGCTAAAATTATTGTTTGAATTTAATAATATATTTAGAATAATTTTTTTAATGAAAATATTTGCTTTTTGCGTTTTTAATAAATAAATAATATTTATAAAAAAATGTTATTTATTTAAATTCAGGAATTTTCTAGTTCGGGTATTTTATAATTCGGCAATTTTTATCTGGAATTTTCAAATTCGGTAACATTATAAACTGTCGGGAACTTTCCAATTCGGGACTTTTATTACTCGGGAATTTTATTATTCAGAAATTTTATTATTCGATAATTTTTTTATTTGGGAATTTTATTTTTCGGGATTTTTTTGTCGGTCCATAACATTCTCCAACAGTTTATAATATTACAGAATTGTAAAATTCCTGAATAATATAATTCCCGACAGTTCATAATATTAACGAATTTGAAAATTCCCGACAGAAAATTGCCGAATTAGAAAATATCTGAACTAGAAAATTCCCAAATTATAAAATTCGCGAATTTAAAGAATTGATTTTTTTTATAAATATTATTTAAAAATTAAAAATATAATAGTCAAATATTTTTATCAAAAAGTTAAAATTATTTGTAATGTTTCTAAAATTGTTGTTTGAATTTAAAGTTTTATTATTTGTGAATTTTATAATTTGGAAGATTCATTATTCGGAAATTTTATCATTCGGGAATTTTTCAATTTAGGAATTTTACATTTTTTTTTGTTTGGAAACACTTTCCAAATATTTCCGGAAACGTTTACATAATTTAAAAAGATACTCAGAACTTTTAACAAATTTGAAAAATAATTTTTAAATTGAAAATAATTCAAAAAATTTAAATCAATATGTTGGAGTTTGGAGATTTCGAAATAAAATTTTGAAGCATTTTAAAGCTTTATAAGAATTTGAAAAGAAATAAAGCTAAGGAAAAAATTGTCTTAAGTTTCCTGGAAAAATTTGAAATTACATTGAATGTTAAAAAGTTAATTTGAAGAGATTATTTTAAAAAAATTTAAAAGATTTCTAAAACTGTAGACAAAAATCTGAAAGTTTTTGAGTTAATTTTTTCAATTCTGAAAGTTTTTTTAAAACCTTAGCAATAATTTGATTCAGTTTAAAAGATATTTAGGAATTTTAGAAGTTTTAAAGACATTAAAGATATTTTAAGACTTAAAAAGACCTGAAAATTTATAAAATATTTAAAATTCTTCAAACCTTCTACGAGTCCTAAATATCTATTTAACTCACTCGATTTTTTTGTAAAATTTGGTAAAATCATGTAATATAAAAAAAATTGCATACAATTTTCTAAATTCAAACGCTCAATAATTTAAACGTATAAAATACAAGTTTTTAACACTTTTTAATTTCAAATTACATGGCGTTAAGCTCCAAAATTTTTTCTTTTTAACTTTTACAAATTGTTGAGCTCAAAGATTTAAAAATAGATACCTACGCTCTTATTTTTAATGCTTAAAATTGAAGAATAAATAAAAAAATTTCTGATTTTTTAAAATTATGTCATTTTCATCAATCTTGAGTTAGGAAAATTAAAAATTGAAAGATTACAAATTTTTTGTTTAGCTGAACACTTTTTAAATTAGAAGGTTGATTATTTTAATCCATACAAATTACCAATTGTACATTTATTATTTAAACACCAAATTATGGTGTAGAATCTTTTTGAATATTCTCTTAAAATTATTGCTTCAAAATAAAAAAAATCACTTTAAATTTCTCCTGGAATTTAAAAAAAAATTTTATTATCTTAAAACCTTTAAAAATGTTCAAAAATCTTCTGAACTTTTTGTTTGAAATCTTCAAAAATATAACATTTGTTTACAAATTTTAGAAATCTTTTCAAGTTGTTCATTATCTTTTAATTCTTTCAAAACTTTTCAATTGATCTTAAGCTTATTCAAATTTTTACTTAATTAATAATTGTTTAATTATTATTAATTATTAATCAAAATGGCGTTTGTTTAAAATTTCTTAAAAATATTCGGTTAAAATTCATTTTTCAAAATAAAAAATCATTCAGCATTTTCTGAGGAATCTTGAAAACAAAAAATTTATTGACTTAAAACCTTTCAAACTCTTTAAAAATCTAAGGCATTTTACCTTTAAATCTTCAAAAATCTATATTAAAAAAAAAATGTTTTCCAATCCTTTCAAATTAAAATTATAAGTTTCAAAGTTTACATTGAACTCTAAAATTTTAACGATTCAAGGCTTTCTGTTTCAAAAAATTCAGGTTAAAATTGTTTAGTTTTAAATATTTTGTTTATAATTGCTCACTTTAAATAAACAGTAAAAAATTGCTTAATATTAAGAAAATGTTTTTCATCTGATTTAAAAATCTGCAAACTGAATGGGTTCAAAATCCAATATTTTAGACTGAAACAACATTTGAATAGGATTTGTAATTGAATAAAATCATTTAACGATGAGTCTATTAGAATAGAAATAAAAAAAGTTAAAATTGGTTAAAAAGTTTTAATCGGACGATTAAATTTGTTTAACTATTAGGGCTTTAGAATTAAAACAGTCAAATTTTTAACGTTAGGATCTCTAAACTGTTTAATTTTGAACATATTTTCAGTCGATGAAATTAAATTTTTTTTTATTTTTTTAAATTTATTATCATTTTATTTATTTTTATTTTATTTATTATTTTGTAATTTAATTCATTTTAAATTAAAATAATTTTATAATTTAAAAAGTTCACAATTGGACTTGACATTTAAAAAAAAGTTTAAATCAAACTTATTTTAAAATGCATTATATCATACTTGTATGATATCAAACTTTTGATGTTTCAAGTGATTGGATAGATTTTTTTCTCTAAAAAATTGTGGAATTCCAGGTAAAAAAATTCACTCTCATTTCCCAGTTTTTCCGGTCTCAAAAATTTCTCAGTCATTTCCCGGTTTCTCAGTTCAGCGGAAACCCTGTAATTGTCTAAAATCTTAGATTAAAACTAAAGTAAAATTAGGGTGTGATGAAGTTTATACATGTTAAAAAATAATTTGCAAAATGCTTTATTTCCAATTTCTCAGGGTTACTTAGTCTTGGAAGAAAACATTTTTAATTTCGTTCGTCCGTCCGTCGTACTTTGTCCAAGAAGGAGAAGTGAGGAGAAATGATGGATAAGGAATTAGGGGAAGTGAGAGGAGAGAAAGTAGGGGAGCAAAAGTAGGGGAAGTAAGGGTCGATGTGGGGAGGAAAAATAGGGGAAGTAAGGGAAAATGAGGGGAAAAGTAGAAGTGAGGGTAAATAAGTAGAGGGAGAGTAAGAGGAAATAAGAAGAGGAGAGGAAAAGTAGAGCTAGTGAAGAGAAATGAGGGGAGGGAAAGTAGTAGGGTAAGTAAGGAGAAATGAGTGAAAGAAAAGGAGGGGAAGTTAAGCAACCGAGGGAAGGGAAAATAGGTGAAGTATAAGAAAATGTAGGAGGAGAAGTGAAGGGAGGGGAAGTCGGTGAATTTAGGAGAGAACAAGTAGAGGGAGTGTGGGAAGGAAATGTAGGGTAAATAAGGGTAGAAGTAAAAGTGAGTGAAAATAAGGAAAGGGGAAGTAAGAGGAAATGAGGGTGGCGAAGTAGGTTAAGTGAAGAAAAATAAGCAGAAGGATGTAAGGTAAATAAGGGTGGGAAAATAGGGAAAGGAAGGGGAGGAATAAGGGTAGGACTAAGTGAAGTAGGAGAAAATTTAGGAAAAGAGAAGGAAGGGAAAGTATGTGTAATAAGAAGAGGAAATGTCGGGAAAGTAAGGAGGGAATGTAATTAGGGGAAATGATGGAAGGAATAATGAAGAGAGGAGAACTTGGAGAGAGTTTAGGAAGGGAAGTGAGGAGAGGGTAATTATGGGTAATAAGGGGTGATAAGGGTAGCAAAAGTAGACGAAGTAAGGGTCAATGTGGGGAGGATAAGTAGGTAAAGTAAGGGGAGTTTTAGAAGTGAGGGGAAATAAGGGAAGGGGAAATGATGAGAAACGAGGGGAGGGGAATTAAAAGAAAATTTATGAGGTGAAGTGAAGGGAGGAGAACTAGGTGAAATTAGGAGAAAAAAGACAAAATGCGGGGAGAAAATGTAGGGGAAATAATGGAAGAAGTAAGTGGAAATAAGGGAATAGGAAGTAAGAGGAAATAAAAGAGTCAATGTAGGGGAAGTGAAGGGAAATGAGTGGAAAAGAAGTAGAGGTAGTGAGAAGAAATAAGGGAGAGAAAGTAGAGAAAGTGAGGGGAGGAAAACTAAGAGAAGTGATGAGGGAAATTATAGGTAATTAAGAGTAATTAGCAGAGCAATATACGCTAAGTAAGGGGCAATGTGGGGAGGGTAAGTAGAGGAAATGAGAAGAGAAGCAGAATCGAGGGGAAATAAGAGGAGTGGAAGTAAGAGGAAATGAGAGTAGGGCAAGAAGGAGAAATTAGGGTAGAGAAAGTAGGGGAAGTAAGAAGAAATGAGAGGAAGTGAATAGAAATATGTGGAGGGAAACTAGGGCAAGTTAAGGGAATAAGGGAGAGGAATTAGGTGGAATAGAAGCAAATTTAGGAAAGGAAGTGAGGGGAGGGTAAGTACGTGAAATTAGAGAAATGAGGAGAGAATTGAGTGGAAATAAGGGTAAGGAAGTAAAACATAATGAGGGAGGCGAAGTAGGAGAAGTGAAGCGAAATGAGCATAGGAAAGTAGGGAAAGTAAAGGATATAAGGGGGAGAAAGTAAGAAGAGGGAAAATTAGGGGAGAGACAGCAGGGGAAGTAAGAGGAGGAATAACAGGGGAGGATACATAGGTGAAGTAGGAGAGGAAAAGTAGGAGCAGTGACGAAAATGTGGGGAGAAAATGTAGGGAAAATAAGGGAAGAAATAATGAGGGGAGGAGAACTAGGTGAAGTAGGAGAAAATTTAGAAGGGGAAGTGAGGGGAGGGGAATTATAAGTACTGAGTGGTGGGGAATTATAAGTACTGAGGGGTAGGGAAGTAGGTGAAGTTAGGAAGAATAAGTATGAGAAGTGAGTGAAGGTAAAGGGAAATAGAGGAAATGATTAGAAATGAGGGTGAGTAGGGTGGGGAAGTAAGTGGTAAGGGAAGCAGGGAAAGGGGAATGTTGGATGTTAAAGTAAAGAGAGGGGGAATTAGAGGAGGAAAAAGTTGGGGAAGGGTTAGCGAAGGGTGAAGTGAGGGGAGCGAAAGGAGGGGGATAGGAATTACGGGAGGAAGAGGTTTGAACAGATTAATTAACTCAGAGACATTCTTTGAAACTATGTACTATTAATTAGCTGAAAAAAATATACCTGCAAGATTCCTGTCCACAATCCGGATTCATACACCTAAAAACTTTTTCTTCTTCGGGCAGAATTAATGCAAAATGGCAGAAAGGACAGCTGACCAAGCCCTCGATATTCGCTGCCTTTATTTGTTCTTCTTGAATCTTTCCCAATAGAATTTTGAAGGTAGTTGGTTTCAAAACCTTTTGTAAGGAAACGAGATTGAATTCACTGGTGCATTCTGCGAAGCACGAGATCCGAATACGTCCATGTGCCAACTCCACTTCGGTCCCTCTTATGAGACAAGAATCACAAAATACGTGTCCTTCTTGACAAGTTATTGTGTATTTTGATAGAGCCGGTACATCATCGTAACAACATTCACATTGCAAAAATTCTTTCTTATCCTGCAATCAATGCGAAAATAAATACACTAGAAAATTATTTATTTTTTCAACTAATTTTTGGTAACGTTTAATGTGGCCCGAGGGAGAAACAACTCCGGATTAAATCGCATTATGGTGGATTACTCCGCCTAAACTAGAATCACGCGAATTTTCAACCAGAAAGGATTAACTTTCAACAAAATAGATTAACTTTGTACCAAATATTTTAATTTTCTACTGAAAAAGACGAATTTTTGGCAAAATACACTCAACTCCCGATATAAGACCGGTTTTGGGCATGGCTTGGCTTGGCCTTGATCCTATCTCGGGGTAATCTAAATGCAAACAGGCAAGGCCGTATGAATAATTTCTGTTAGTGGAATAGCCTGCACTTTCTTTATTTCTTATTCATTAAAATGTTTATAAATGTAGTTCAACACGAATTTTCAACTAATAAAGATTAATCTTTAACCAAATGTAGTTGGATTTTTAACTACAAAAGATAAGGTTTTGATCAGAAATTGAACACTTAAATTTTTAGTTAAACTGATAAATTTTCAACCAAAACTGGAATAGTTACATTTTCGGTTTTAGATTAATTTTTTACCAAAAAGACGATTTTTGAACAAAACACATGATTTTTTAACAACCAAAGTTAGAGGTCAACCAAATAGTTGAATTTTCTACAAAGATGTATTTTTAAAAATTACTTTTTTATATAAAATTGTTGATTTTTTAACTGAATAATTAAATTTTCAATCAAAAACGTCAATTTTTAACCAGACAATTATTTTTTGACAAAGCTGATTCACTTTCAACCAGTCCGTTGAATTTTAAAAAAATCAACCAAATAGATAAATTTTTAACCAAATATTTGAATTCGCAACTAAAAAAGATAAATTATTAACCAAAAATGTAATAGTTGCATTTTTTAATATATCAAAAGTTAATTTTTTACAAAAAACAAATTTTTAGAATGGTAACATTTTTAACCAGAGATCAATTTTCACATAAAATGATGCATCTACAACCAAAAAATAAATTTTCAACAATGTTAAACTTTCAACCAAGTAGTTAAATTAAAAAAAAATAAAGATTTAAACAAGAAGACTTATTTTCTACCAAAAAGGTGAATCTTTAACAAAATACATAAATTTATAACAACAAAAGTAAATTTATAATTAAAAAATTTAATTTTCTACTAACGTAGTTGGAGTTTAAAAAAATTACTTTTTCACAAAATAGTTGAATTCTTCAAAAATTCGCTTAACAAATTACACTAATTTTTAAATTAATGGGATTATTAAATTTTAAAATAAAAAAAATTTTTATAACAAAACAACTAGCGAAGTTTTAACAAAATGTGAATTTTCAACCACGTAGTTAAATTTTAACTAAAAAAGATTAATTTCCAACTGAATAGTTAAACTATTAACGAAAAATGATGACATTTTGAATTCGGAAAATTAATTTCAAACAAAGAAAAAAAGAATTTTTAACTGAAAAAATTATTCTGAACCATAAATGTTTAACTTCTACCATAAAAAGCAATTTTAAACAAAATACATTAATTTTTATGTAAATGGAATAGTTTAATTTTCAGTTTAAAAAAATTTTGACGAAAAAAAAGGAACATTTACTTTTTAACAAAAGTGTTTAATTTCCAACTAAATAGTTGAATTTTCAATTAAACAATTGAATTTGCAATTGAAATAAATACATTCTCAACTAAAAATATAATTTTTGAATTTTACAAAAATTTTACAAAAAAAATATATTTTTGACAAAGTAGTTCAAGTTTCAGCCACGTAGTCGAATATGATAAAAGAAAAAAATAATTTTCAAACAAGAATTATTTTCTACCAAAAAAGACGAATTTTGCACAAAATACATACATTTTCAACGACAAAAGTTAATTATCAACTAAATAGTTGAATTTTCCACCCAAATAGTTGCAAATTTAAAAAATAAATTTGTTTTCACTAAATTGTAGAATTTTTAACCAAATAACTACATTTTAACCAAAATTATTAATTCGCAATCCAGAACATTAATTTCCTCCCAAAAAGTCGAATTTTCAACAAAATACTTTGATTTTCAACAACTAAAGTTAATTACGAACCAAACAGTTGAATTTTTCACCAAAGTAGTTGCAAATTAAAAAAAAATTTCATCTTCACTATACTGTTGAATTTTTGACCAAATAATTGAATTTTTAAGTGAAAATATGAATTTTCAATCGAGAAGATTATTCAAAAAATTGAATAATTATATTCTCAATGAAAAAAATTAATTTAATACAAAAAAATTAATGCTTAACTAAAATAGAAATTTTTTAGGAGAATTCCACGCAAATTAGAGAACATTTAGAATAAATTCTCTAAATAAGGGACTTTTCGGGGAAATACAAGACAAGATGTATAACCTGGGATAATGAATTAAAAAAATTTTAACTTCAATTAAAAATCTTGCAATTTCAAAAGACTTATTTTCAAAAGTAGTGAAATTTCGAATGCAAGTTTAATTTATCTGGAAGTTCACTACTTTTAGAATTTCGAAAAAAATCACTAACTTTCATTTTCTGAAGCAACTTTTTTTCATTTTCCTTCTGCTGCTTGATGTAATTTTTTATACGGTCTTTATTCGTGATGTAACTGAATTCATGCAAAACTTCTTTGTTGTCGGTTTTGACTAGATTTTTCTTTCGCTTAATTTTCATTTCACATTTCAATCCTTGTAATGCTTCAAAAGCCAAAAGTGGATTAAACGAAGCCAAAGTGTACTTTTCCGAAATTGTTGATATCTGCAAGTCAAAAAAAATTGAAAATTTAAATTCCAGTTATTTTCTGCTAGCATATAAAAATTTACCGTCAATTTGTTGAAGTGATTCTTCAGTAATTCAAACATCGAAACATCATAAACGCACTTTCTCTCAGGATTTTCGTAAGCTTGAATCGGATCTGGAACGATTTTCAAAAATTCCTCCATATTAAAAGAATCCACATAATCTTCATGAATCCGTTTTTTATTCTTCACAGGAACATAATTCTCTTTTGTAGGATAATCCCGAGTTTCCAATTTTTCTTCAACAAATTTGGCTAGAACATCAGCCTCATTATTTTTTGAAGCGATGGTTTTTAGATAAAGAGGATTTGCGTCCGGGAAAACACTAATTAAATACTGAAAACAGTCATCAGTATTCACTTTTGGCTCAGAATGAGGATTTTCGAAAGAGATTTCAAAACTAGTATGCTTTTCCTCATTTTTTAAGATCTCTTCTTTTACAGCCTCTAATACGTCTTCTTCTCGTAAATTTTTGTCAGAGGATTTCTGAATGTAGGTCCTTTTGATAAATTCGGGATCAACTTTTGGAAAAATCGTGCTCAGTTTCAAACTAGCCTCACGCCAAAAATCATTTTTTACTTCATTAATTTCACTTGAATCTGCAGCAATGACGTTTTTTCCATTTGGAAAAATTTTAATGCCGAATTCATTTTCAGACTCTTCAGTGGAAAATAGGTTGGGAGTTACGACGTCTGTCATTCTGTTCTTTTTTACCTGGACCTTAAGGAGAAAATGAAAAAGTCTATTACTTATTATAAATACCAGAAATTAATTGTACGCCAATTAATAATATGTAGATAATTCAAGAAATTTAGAGAAATCAAGAATTTTAGAGAATTCAAGGAACTTAGAGAGATTTTCAGAAATTTAGTGAATTCAAGAAATTCCAAATATTCAAGGAATATAAAGAATTCAGAATATTGAAAAAATTCATGGAATTCAAAATATTGAAGAAATCAGGGGATTAAGCATATTCAAGGTATTTAGAATATTCAAGAAATTCTGGCATTTTAGTAAATTCAGGGAATTTTAGATATTTAAAGAATTCTGGATATTTAAGGGATTTAGATACTTTGAGGAATTTGTAGATTTAGAAGAATTAAAAAAATTCAGAATATTTGAGGAATTTTAGGATATTAGGGATTTAAGGGCATTAAAGCAATGCAATAAATTCATTAAATTAAAGGCATTGAACATTTCAGAGAATTCTAGGAATTTCAGAAATGGAGAGTATTCAAAAATTTCAGAGTATTTCGGATATTCAAAGAATTCTGGATATTCAAGGAATTCAGATATTTTTAGGAATTTAGAGAATTCAGAATATTCAAGGAATTCGAGGATTTCAGTATATTTGAAGAATTTTAAAGATTTCAAAGCATTAAGAGAATTTAAAGAATTCAAGGAATTTACAATATACAAAAAATTCAGAGAATTTCAGGGATGTCAGAACATTAAAGATAAATTCATGAAATTGATGAGATTAAGAGAGTTCACAGAATTCAAGGTCCTTAGAAAATTTAAGAAATGCAGAAAATTCAAGTTATTACAGAATTTAAAGAATTCAGAGAATTGAAAGAATTTAAGGATTTCAGAGAATTAAAGGAATTCAACAAATTCTGGGAATTAAAAGAATTCAGAATATTTAAGGACTTCCAAGAAGTCAAGGAATTCAGGATGTTCAACAAAAGACAGGAATTTAGAGAATTCAGAATCTTCAAGGAATTTGAGGATTTTGGGAAATTTAAAGATTTTCGGAAATTTCAGAGCATTTAGGGAGTTTAGAGAATTCAAGAAATGCATAATATACAAAAAACTTAGATAATTTCAGTGGTGTCAGAACATTAAAGGAATTCAATATGAAAATTAAGAAATAAACAAAGTTTAGAGAATTCAAGGACTTCAGATTATATAAGAAACTCAGAGAATTTAAGGAATTAAAGAATTCGAAGGGTTCAAGGAATTCAAAGAATTCAAAAATTTCAGGAATACAAAGAATTCTAGGAATTAATATAATTCAGAATATACAAGGACTTAAAGAAGTCAAGGAATTCAGGTTTCAACTAACGTCAGGAATTAAGAGAATTCAGAATATTCAAGGAATTTAACAATTTCAGGGAATTCAAAAAAATTAAAGGATTTGAGAGCAGCTTGGAAATTCAAAGAATTCAAGCATAATTTAGAATATACAAGAAAGTTAAAGAATTGAGAGAATTTCGTAGAATTCAGAGCATTAAAGGAATTCAATGAGAATTTATCTTTATTAATTAAAAATTTAACCATAATTAAAGTTAAAAATGGATTTGTATACTGGAAATTTAACTACTCCATTTTTAGCTAAAAATTTATGCTTTTCAGTTTGTAAGTCAACAATGTGGTTAAACATTCATATATTTTGTTGAAAATTTATTTTTATTAATAGAATATTATTCCTTTTATTGTAAATTCATTTCTTTGGTTGAAAATTTAACTATTTACTATATTTAATTTAATTTACAATTTAACGATTGAATTTTAAGTTAAAAATTAATTTTTTTAGTTGAAAATTAGTTTCTTTTGTTTGAAACTGAACTATGTATTTTTTTGAAAATTCAATTTTGTATCAGAAAATTTAGCTTTTTTTATTTTTGGCTGAAAGTTTTTTTAGTTGAAAATTCGTTTCTATAGTTGAAAATTTAACAAATTTGTTGAAAATTTCTTTTTTTGTTTCTTAAAAATGTTTCCTCTAGTTAAAAATTTATCGTTAATTGTAAACAATTATTCTTTTTGTATAAAAATACATCTATTTTGGTTATCGTGACAAATCCTTTTTTTCCAAGTTATCAAAAAAATTAAGTTTTGTCCCATGCAATTAGTATTTCTGTTTGGCCCTCGGATTGCAGACATCTTGGATTTTCTGCACCCAATCTGAAATACCTAATATTTTCGGAGGGGGTTCCCCTGACTTCTAATCAGAATTCTGCATCATCTGCAGTATTAATTTTTTATATAAAAGGTTGAGAATCGCTTTCACAACGAAAAGTTTAGTTCTGTAGGTAATTATGATGTAAATAGATTTTGAAATTAGTTTTCTAAATAAAAATTAAAAAAATAAAACATTTGCTAGATGAAATCGTGGAATATTACTTAATATGCAGTAATGAAATTGTCCTTACCTATCAACCTTGAATGACTTCAGGGCAAAGCTATTCCTTCCTTCTTCAGTTTTTATTTTTTTCACCTAAATAAATTTTTACGTAAATGAAACAAATCAATTGACACCTAAATTTCGCAAGAAAATAATTGATCAGCGAAATGCTACCAAGCGTCGTAACGTAACGGCCTTTTCAGTCGTATTGTGTTGGCGGTGGCTGATAGCTAAAGGAGCAGACGAATTCTCGGAAACAATATCTCGATTCAGATATCGTTCGGCCGAAAAAAAAGAAACAAATGAACCAAAATAAATGCAGAAGCTCATTAAAAAAATAAATAGAAATTATAGGAATATTATTACTGAAATATTATTGATTTTGAAATAATTATTGAAATATTGTTAAATTTAAAATTTGTTAAAAATATTGAAATATTAAACTGAATAAAATCTACCAGGTTTGGAAAACGGGAGGAGTGAAAAATTCAATAAAATTGCCGAAATTAAGAAATTGCTGAAATATAAACATCACGAATTTAAAACAACTAAAAAAATTGTTTTTTAATCAACATTGAAACAACATTCATTAAAAATACAATAATCAAATATTTTTATCGAAGATAAATGTTTTTAAATGTTCAAGCTTTTTGAAATTATTTTTGTAATTTAAAATAACAATAACTGTATAAAAATTGTGTAAAAAAATTAATTTAAAGACACGTGCGCCTCGAACGAAAAAGAATAAAATTTGCCTAAATTTTTTCTGAACCTAATAACGTTTTTTAAACAAGCTTTGCACGATTCAGTTCAGCACTGAATTATCTCGAAGTTTGCTTTTATTAATTTTTTGAATGAGAAATTCGATTTTTGAGAACTTTTTTTTGTAATTTTTTCAGTTCCATGCGCAATTTTGAAACCAAATTTTTCATCCAAAAAAAGACTTTTTTGGCAACTTAATAAAATAATTTTAAAAAACTTTGAAATTAAAAAATTGGGTTCTTTAATAAAAGAATTTTATTTTTTTATTTTTAATAAGTAAATAATATTGATTAAACACATTTTTCTTAATTGTTTGGGATTTGAGAATTTTCTAGTTTGGATATTTTATAATTTGACACTATACTGTCGGTAATTTTATTATTCGGGAATTTTACAATTAGGGAATTGGACAGTGTCGGGAATTTTATTTTTTGGAATTTTTCAGTCGACCCAGTTCCCAATTAATAATATTCCCGAAATTATAAAATTACCGAAATATAAAAATCTCGAATTGTGAAATTCCCGACAGTTTCTAATATTACCGAATTTGGAAATTACCGAAGAATAAAATTCCTAACAAAAAATTGCCGAATTATAAAGTATCCAAACTAGAATATTCACTAATTTAAAAAATTTTAAAAATTTTTTCTGTTAAATATTATTTATTCATCAAAAATAAAAAAATAAAATATTTTATTTAGATTTTTTTTTATTTTCAAAGTTTTCAAAAGTTATTGTTTGACTTTAAAATAACAATATTTCAAAAATATTTTTTTCTTCAATTTTTATGCACCTATACAATTATTTTTACCTAAAATTTAAACAATTATTGAAAAAATATGAAACATTAAAAAAAGTTTCTTTGATAAAAACATTTGAATATTGTATTTTTAATAAATAAATAATTTTTATTTAGAAACAATTTTCTTAATTGTTTAAATTCTGGAATTTTCTAGTTTAGATACTTTATAATTCGTCAATTTTCTGTCGGGCGTATGTTTGAATAAAAATAAAATAAAGAATTTTTAAAAGACAAATTTTGATCAAAACAGTTTTATTTTGAAACCAAAAATATAAATTTTCAACAAAAATATAAATTATCAACAAAAAAATTAATTTTCAGTTACAAAATTTAATTTTCAAGCAAAAATGTCAATTTTCATCTCAAATTGTTTAGCTTTAAATTCAAAACAGTTAAATTCAACCTACACAAAAGAATTTTGAACAAAATATGAAGTTGAATTCTCAACCAAAGAAGATTAATTTTGAACGATATAAAATATTTTATAACCGAAATACAAAAAAAAATTTTAATTAATTGTTCTTGCCATTTATTTAAAGTGCTACTTATATAGAAATTCCCTAACTTCGGCAAGATTTTTTTTCAAAATCCCTGAATTTTTCCTGATGAATAAAATTTCAAGATTTGTCCTAATTTCTAGATTTTTCCTGACCGATTTATTTTCAAAAATATGAAGAATAAATTGAAAGTATGCTGAGCACGAATAATTTTAATTGTGTAAATGACGCGGCATATAAAATTATATCTCGGGTGAAAGAATGGAAAAAGAGTATGTTATTATTTAGGAAGTTA
>JAUELO010000143.1:487675-504959 GCA_032357855.1 Amphibolips quercusostensackenii
TGATTCTTCTCTTCATTAATGGTGGATGTGAAGCAGCTGACAGGCGCACAGCTCCACCTGCTGTTCATCTGAAACATCACAGCCTCAAATAATAATTCTGCTTTTTACTTCTGCTGAGTAAAAAATGTTTTTCTGAATCTCTTTCAGGGTCATAAAATAGCTTATTTACACTAAAAAGGTTTTAACTGAACCAAAAAAAGTTCTATCTATACCGAAGTCGCGAGTTTAATCAATTTTTTAATTTCTGCATTATTGTTCTATCCATCTTTCCGCTGAAATTTAGTTTACAATAAAACAGTATGACTCGAAGAAATATTATATATGCATACGAAAGAATGTTTATTAATCTCTTCCGGCGATTTTAGAAAGTTTAAAGTGATTTTTTGAATCATTTTTACATCATTTAATATACAAGGTTTGAAACATAGGAAAAAACTATGAGCTTGGTTAAAAAATCTCAATCTCTACCCGAGTCACGAGTTTTAACTTTTTTTAAATTTCTGTATCAGTCTTTAGTGCATCATTCCGATAAAATGTAGTATACAATAAAACTGCATGTCTCTAATATATATATATCATTGAAAAATAGATGCATCTAAAAAATGTATGCCTGGCAAAAAATGTTTTTAATACCTTGCGGCGTTATTAAAAAGCTTTAGTAATTTCTAAAATCTAAAATACGAAGTACATGAAAAGCGTCTATTAAACTATCCGCAAATGTAATTTTAGAAGTTGAAACTTGAAAAAAATAAAAAAAAACTATTTTTTTTATAATGAAATTTAGTGAAATTTTTTTTTGCTTCCCTCGTAATCAGTGCTTTCAAATATATCGATACGTATAAAAGGTTTCAAAAGTATAAAAAATTTGTAAAATTGTTTTTGAAAAATTCGTAGTCTTTACCAAATTTGCAAGCTTGATAATTTTTTTAAATGCTGCATGCGAGTTCTGTGCATATTTTCGAGAAATTTTAGAATAGAATAAAAGTATATGCCTTTGGAAATTGCATGTGTACAAAGGAATGTTTTTAATGTCTTGATTTGTATGTAAAAATGTTCAGTGTTTTTAAAAATTATTTTGTATTATTAGATGTAACAAATTTGAAAAATATTAAACTGCTAATTGCTTTTGGGGACATTTGAAAAAGATATATACATAAAAAAAATGCATATAAAATTTGTTTAAATGTCTTTGCCAATGTTAAAATTTTAAAAAACTTGAAAAAACTTGGAAAAACTTGTAAAAATTAGTTTTTTTAGAATTACATTTGCGGAAATTTTTTTGGTCATGTTCGTAATCAGCGCATTACACTGTATGCATATATCAGGTTTCATACATAAAAAAATTTATGATTTTGTTTTTAAAAATCTCCACTCTCTACCGAACTCGTGAGTTAGGTAATAACATTTAAAATTGCTACGTTTGAGCTCTGTGCATCAAGCAATATGATTTTCAGCACTGATGGCCTATTATATAGTACAACATTTTTTTAAAATTTGTGACGTTTTATTAGTTATTATTATTAACTTGTAAGCTTTCATATGAAAATTAGAAATTGTTCAACATTTAATGCAATTAAAAAGCCTTTTAATTGAAATTCTAGAAAAATAAAAACTTAATTTAAGATTTTATAAATTTTTTAGACTTCAATAAATTACTAAAATAATTAATTTTAGTAATTAATTAATTTATTTAATTGTTTTAATTTTAAAATTGTAAAAAATTGTAAAGTTTGTTTGATCTCGAATGTAGGAAAATTCTGTCAAAGAACATGAAAAACTGTCCAGAGAAAAATTCTTTTTGGTTGAAAATCCAACTTTTTTCGTAAAATGCTTTGGTTTGAATCTTTATCTATATTAGTAGAAATTTATTCTTTTTTGGTTGAATTTTACTGTTTTTGAATGAAAATTAAAATCTTTTTTCTGTTGAAACATCCATTATATTATTTGCTGAAAATTTTTTTTAATAAACTACTTGGTTAAGAGTTGAGTCAATTTGTTAAAAAATTTTCGTTTATTAAAGACTTATCATTTTATTTAAAAATACATCTGGTTGAAAATTTATTTTCTTTTTGGTAGAAAATTAATTTTTTTACAGAAAATTACCTATTCCAGTTAAAAACTCATTCAGATTAAAAATTTAAATATTTTGTAAAAAATTCTTTTATTTTTAATTTTAAATAATTTTTTTTAATGAAAATGCAATTTTTTCATTCTTTGTCAAACACTGATCTTTTTCAGCTTCAACTTATCTACTTAGTTTAGAATTTTGTTTTTTGGTTTGTTGAAAAAGCAGTTGTGTGGTTAAAAATGAACTTATTTGTTGATAATTTATATTTCTTTGGTTGAAAATTCATCTCTCAAGTTGAAGATTTGACTATTTTGTTAAAAAATCGTTTTCTTTTGGTTCAAACAAAATTTTTTTTTCACTGGAAATGTAACTTTTCGATTTTTCGTTCAAAAATGTATCTATTTTAGTAGAAATTTCATCTATTTGGGATCTACTTTTTGTTTAAAAATTAATTTTTTTAAATTGATTTGAAATAATTTTTTAAACTTAATGTGTAATTATTCATTTTTGGTTAAGAATTAAGAATTGACCTTTCTTAGTTGGAAATCTGTCTTTTCTTGGGAGCAAAGTAATCTTGTTGGTTTAAAATTTCTTCTTTTCTGGTTAGAAATGCAACTTTTTCGTTAAAATTGAATTTTTCTGTCGAAAATTTATATTTTTGGTTTAAAAACTCTTCAACAGTCTGGGTTAACTTTTTTCTTCCCAGACAGAAAATCTTAATTTGTTGAAAATCAGTGTTTTTGGTTCAAAAGTCTATCATTTTGGTTGAAAATTTATGTAGTTGGTTGAAAGTTTAATTATTTTGTTATAATATTTTTTTGGGTTGGGAATTAACGTTTTCACTAAAAATAAAAACTTTTTCATTTTTGGTTGAAAATTTATCTCTTTCGACTGAAAAATCAACTATTACATTTTTTGTTAAAAATTTGTCTCACTTGTTAGGAAATTAATCTATTTTCTTAAAGATTTGCCTTTCATAATTTAAAATTATTCTCTTTGGTAGGAAATTCATATTATTAATGAAATAAATAAGTAAAAAAACAGCGTGTGGCGTTTCTTAATTCTTTAATATTTATATTTACGAAAGAGAAAAAAGAAAATGAGAAAAGGGTAAGAGGGAAAAAGAGAAAATATACAAGAGAAAAAGAAAGGAAAAAGGGAAATGGGAAAGGAGAACAAGAAAAGTAAAAAGGGAAAGGAGAAACAGGGCAATGATAAAAGGGAAGGAATAAATGGGGAAAGGAAAAGGAAGGAATGTAAAAGAAGAAAAGGGGGGACAAGGAAAATGAAAAAAAGGAAAGAGGAGAAAAAGGAAAAGTCAAAAAAATGAAAAAAAGAAAACAGGAAAAGGAAAAGGGGAACTGGGAAAGGGGGACAATGAAAAAGGGCAAAGGAGTAAGGTAAAAGGGAAAAGTAAAAGAGAGAGATTTTCTATTAAGGCAAAAGTGGAAAGGAGCAGGGGAAAAGGAGAAAAAAGAACAAGAGAAAAGAGAAACGGAAAATTTAAAAAAAGGAAAGAAGGATGAAAAAAAGAGGAAACGGGGAAAGAATAAAGGGGAACAGAAAAAGGGTAATAGGGGAAAAGGGAGAAATGAAAAAGGAAGAAAAGAAAAAAGGAAAAGAAAAAAGAACAAAGGATAAGGGGAAGAGAAAAGTAAGAGAGTGGAGAAGTTGAAGGAAAAAGGCAAAATAAAAAATAAAAAATAAGAAAAGGTACACGATTAAAGGAAAAAAAGGAAAAGGGGTAGAAGGGAATATTGAAATAAATAAAGGGAAGGGGGAAATGAGAAAAAGGAAAAATATGAAAAAGGGGAAGAGGTATAGGGGAAGAGTGAAAAGGGAAAAAGAGAAATAGAAAAGCGAAAGGAGGACAAGGAAAAAGGAAAAAGAAAATAGGAAAAGTGAAAGAGACAGAAAGATTTCTCGATCTAAACAAAAGTGTCAGGAGGAAAAGGGAATAGAGATAAAGAGAAAGAGAAAAGGTAAATGATTCAATTTTTTTTTGGAAGTTAACTTTTTTATTGTAAATTTAAACTTTTATTGTTAAGCGAAAATCTCTCTTTTTAGTTAAAATATCCACTATTAGATTTTTTGTTGAAAATTCGTCTTACTTGGTAGAAAACTATTCATCTTTGTTAGAAATTCGTCTTTCAAAGTTTATAATTGATCTCATTGGCAGAAAAGTTATATTTCTTATGAAATAAATAAATAAATGAGTAGAAAATCAGTGTGTGGCGTTTTTAAATTTTTTATTATTTATATTTACGAAAGAGAAAAATGAAAAAAGAAGGAGGGAAAAAGGGAAAAAAAGAACAGATAAAAGGAAAAAGGGAAAGGGGAAAAGAGGAAAAAGGGAAATAATAAACAGTGAAGGGAAAATGGAAAGAGAAAAAGGGGACAAGGAGAAAAAAAGAAAAAAGGAATAAGGAAAATAGAAAAAGTAAAAGAGACAGAGATTTCTCGATCTAGAAAAAAGTGAAGAGGCAAAAAGGGGAAAGGAAGAAAGGAAAAAAGGAAAAAGGTAAAGAATAAAGGAAAAGGGAAATAGGGGAAAAGGTAAAAATGGAAAGGGGAAAAGGTAAAAGGAAAAATGGGGACAAGGGAAAAGAAAAAGGGAAAAGGGAGAAGAGAAAGGGAAAGAAGGAAAAGTAAGAGAGACGGAGAAATTTCTTGATCTAGAAAAAAGTGGAAAGGGAAAAAGAGGAAAGAGAAAAAGAGAAAAAGAAAATGGAAAAGGGGAAAGAGGAAAAGGAACAAAATAAAAGGCAAAAGAATGAAGGGAAAGGGAAAAATTGGAAATAGAGAAAGGGAAAAGGGAAGAGGGAAAATGGGGAAATGGAAAAGAGGACAGAGAAAAAAGAAAAGGGAAATAGAAAAGAGAGAAGGGGAAAAGTAAGAGAGACAGAGAGCTTTCTTGATCTAGGCAAAAGTAAAAAAAGGGAAAATAGGAAAGGGAAAAGAGAAACAAGGAAAAAAAGGGAGAATAAATAAGGGAAAAAGAAAAAGGGAAAGGGGAAAAGTAGAAGAGACAGAGAGATTTTTTGATCTGGACAAAATTTAAAAGGGGACAACGGAAAAGAGCAAAGAGGAAAAGAGGAAGGGAAAAGTAAAATGTGAAAGAAGCAAAAAGGGAAAAGGGAGAAGGAGAAAAGGGAGAAAGAATAAAGAAGAAAGGGGATAGGGGAAAAGGCGATATCGGAAAAAAGGGAAAGGGAAAATGGAAAAGGGCCAGGGGGAATAAAAAAGGGGCAAAGGGGAAAGAAAAGAGAAAAAGATAAAGGGAAAAGGTGAAGGAAAAAAGTAAAGGAAAAAGGTAAAGGGAAAAGGTAAAGGGAAAAGGTAAAGGGAAAAGGTAAAGGGAAAAGGTATAGAGAAAAGGTACAAGGAAAAGGCGATGGGAAAAGGTAATGGGAAAAGGTAAAGGGAAAAGGTAAAGGGAAAAAGTAAAGGGAAAAAGTGAAGGAAAAAGGAAAAAAGCAAGGAAAAAGTAAGAAAGATAGAGAGATTTTTTCGATCCAGACCATGCCCGATCGTGCGGTCGCTCGGTCGTACGGTCGCCCGTTTTTTTCAATTCACTCCTGTCCAAAACAAGTGTCACTTAAAAAATTTTTAATTTCAATCTGAGATTGTTTGATTTTGCGTATAAAAGATTCTATGTTGAACATGGTGCAAGATTAATATGCTAGTCTTTAAATATTAATGGACAGAGAGAATGAAAAATTAATCAGAGAAACACCAGGGAATTTTTAGCATGAAATTTTGCACTCTCTGCAAATGTTATCAAAATCTATTTTTAAGGAAAAAGGGAAGTAAGAAAATGGAGAAATAGAAAAGGGGACAAGAAAAAAGAAAAAGGAAAATAGGTAAGAGGGAAGGGGAAAAGTAAGAGAGACAGAAAGATTTATTGATCTAGGCAAAAGTAGAAAAAGGGAAAATAAGAAAGGAAAAAGGGAAACAAGGAAAAAGAAAAAGGAAGAATAAATGAGGGGAAACGCAAAAGGGAAAGGGGAAAAGTGAAAGAGACAGAGAGATTTTTTGATCTAGACAAAATTTAAAAGGGGAAAACGGAAAAGAGCAAAGAGGAAAAAAGAAAGGGAAAAGTAAAATGTGAAAAAAGCAAAAAGGTAAAAGGAAGAAGGAGAAAAAGGAGAAAGAATTAAGAAAAGAGGGGATAGGGGAAAAGGCGATATGGGAAAAACGGGAAAGGAAAAATGGAAAAGGGCCAGGGGAAATGAAAAAGGAGAAAAGGGGCAAGGAAAAAGGAGAAGATAAACGGAAAAGGTAAAGGGAAAAGGTAAAGGTAAAAGGTAAAGGGAAAAGGTAAAGGGGAAAGGAAAAGAAAAATGGTACAAGGAAAAGGTACAGGAAAAAGTTAAAGGGAAAGGGTAAAGGAAAATTGTAAAGGGAAAAGGTAACGGGAAAAGGTAAAGAGGGAAGGTAAAGGGAAAAGGTGAAGGGAAAAGGGAAAAAGGGAATAAGCAGAGGAAAAGTAAGAAGGATAGAGAGATTTCTCGATCCAGACCATGCCCGATCGTGCAGTCGCTCAGTCGTACGGTCGCCCGTTTTTTTCAAGTCACTCCTGTCCGAAAACAAGTTTCACTTAAAAATTTTTAAATTTTAATCTGAGATTGTTTAATTTTGCATATAAAAGTTTCTAAGTTAAACATGGTGCAAGATTAATATGCTGGTCTTTGAATATTAATGGACAGAGAAAATGAAAAATTGATCAGGGAAATTTTATGAAAATATATTTTTAAGGTTTTTTTAATTTATTTTTTTTCTCTTACCTTTCCACTTTAGTTTGGGCTTGATTTCTGTCTCGAGTAATTTCACATTTAGAATCTTGCCTGAAGTCCTGCCAGCCCTTCTTTCTCGAGCATTTACCTATACGAGTACGTGACTGTTGAACGATGCGGTTTGGCGATTATTTTTCCTCCCGAAAAAAATGAAGATGGAAGACGAGGGTGGTAGAGAAATAACGATGGCATGGTGTGGTCGAGAAGGCCGAACAAGGGAAGGAGGGTGCAAGCACTTCATCATTGAGTGTTTTGCGAAGAACTGAGAGACTGAAAAATGAGGCCGTGTCTCGTAATTTCTTCTGGACGATGGGCAGTAATTTTCAAATTGCTCTTCTCCTATCTACTTTATCTTTTTTTTTTCTTTTTGTCCTTACAATTGCAATCCATTTTCTCCTTGCCAGAGAGTTTGTTGCCCTAAAGTTAGAGTACGTCATGTCCCTCGACTGTCAAACTCAGAAATGAGGTTCAAAGTTTACCCAGACTAAACTCTTTTAACCTTTAAGTATGGACGTGATTTCATTGCTAGAAAATTTCACCTGAAAAAATCAGTTCCAAATGCTAGGGCATTGAATGGTTATCGGGGGGTAATTTTTTTTCCTTCAGGAACCTCAAATCCATATATGAGGAGAAGAGTCTCTCGTTGTCGTCAACACTTGCGATAAATATAATTAAGTTAATAAATTATAACATGTTCAACTTCCAGAAAAAAAGCAAACAGAAACGATTTTAACAGCGCAGTCTGGTCTCACGATCGATCACTAAAATCGACTTAAATGGACTTCTGATGCCATACTCAAAATAGAAAAATGATTCAAACAGAGATAGGAGTAATAATAATTTTTACTAAGTTATTATAAAAGAATGAAATATTTTGGTGAAAATGTTGTTTTTTTTGGTAAAAAATTAGCTCTTTAAGTAGAAGTTCAAGAATTGGAATTGTTTTAAATTCGCTATTTTCTGTTGTCTCGTTTCACTGTTTTTAATTTTTAATTAACACATTTTTTGTTTTAAAAATTAATTATTATTTTCTTCGTCAAGGATCAATTTCTTTTGTTTGAAAGTTCAACTTTTTCTTTAAAAGTCAAACTACTTTGTGATTTTCAAAATTTCTCCCACATCAACTTGATCTCCTTTTTTTCAATACTAATCCATTTTCTCAATGGCAGAGAGTACACAATAAAAGAAAGAATATTGGCTTTTTATATTTGTCGTTTGTATCGTTGGTCCTCATTTTAGAATACCTTCCTTGTTTTTGCTATCGACATTTTCCTCTGGAATACAGGGTTAGAAACTTTCAGAAAAGTTAAGTTATCAGAAAGTCATTTTATAGCCGTGATTTAGGCCATTTTACGATAGGGGAGAGTGAGGCTAAAACATTTTTCAAAGTCTTTTTTTAATTGAAAAGAAATTGTTTAGCAATAAATTTTTAAGATTCTTATTATTGTAGCTAACTGAATTCTCGATCCAACTGATGTCCGCTAAATTATATCCATGGTTATAAACAATATTTATAACCATGAATAATATTTGTCGAACATCCATAATTTTCTCTTTCGTTGCCTGGGCGTCGTTATCCTATCTTTCATTCGAGTAAAAAAAAAATAAGTGACGCATCCCCGTAAAAAAGTTAGTCTTTATTACAACCTACAGTGCAAGCGTGGTTTATCTAATCTTCCGACACTCACCGACTTTGGCCTAGCGAAAGCGAACCAATCGCATGAATCCCCCTTTCAGCGGCATCGACTCAGCGATTCTCGCTGGGGAACCCCCACTCGCCTTCGTCGCAGGTGGTGCGCCGCCGCTGAAGCAAAGCCCATAAAAGTACAGTCCGTGAAACCAAGGAGTCAGACCTCCCCGGGCTTCGGCCCAAGTCACAAATACCTGACTTTTACGTTCCCACCCTTGCCCTACCGCAAAGACCCAAACCGAGGACACCCCCAGCATCACTTAGGATTCCTCCCAAATGGCACATCGTCCCCATCACCTTCCCTATAACCAGGCCGACCACCACAGTCGCTGCCCCCAGTAGCTTTTACTGAACCCCGAGTCACGCGATGCCCCCCTTCCTTCAAGTTACATCTTAAGCTCAAATATTGCAATACCCACACGGCTACAATAAGACGCGACCTACACTATTTATCCGCTTTGATCGTTTCTTTTAAATAAAATATTTTTAAATTTTAAAAAGATTTCTGTGATTAGATTTTTTTTGAATTGTTCAAAAATTTGTTATTTAATAAAAAAGTTGAAACTTCCTTTTTTTAACATTTCCAAAGTGCTACTTCTTTCAAGACCAAAAAAGATTTAAAAACCGTGTTAAAACTATATAAGAACAATTTTCAGTTTTTAGAACGATAAAAAAAGTTGTTAATGTGTTATAAGCAAATTATTAAAGAAGTCATTTTTTTGGAATTAGCAATGTTAAGCTCATTGAAATTAATAAATTTTTTATTAAATATGAGAGGAATAAGTGTTCCATTACCATTAGTTAGGGATAGATGCTTTTTGGTAATTGCTTAAACAATTTTTATGAACAAATTCACAGGTTGGCGACGTTATCACTTAGGTATGTCTTTCCGATGACTCTTTACTATAATACTTTGAAAATTGACAACAATTATTTATTTTTTAAACAATTTTTATAAAAAAATCTACAGTTTGGCGACTTTTCAATAAATCGGCTGAATTTTGGTCGACGAAATCAATTGAGAATGTATTTCCGATAACACTTTGCTATGATACTTTGCTAATTGAAAAACTGAGTTTTACTTAATTCCGCAAGAAAGGTTTATCCCACACATTGAAAAATAGTTGCAATGTAAATTTTTTTTATAACAATAATTCAAATAATAAATAACTGTTGTCAATTTACAAAGCATCATAGCAAAGTGTCATCGGAAATATATTCTTAGTTGATTCTGTTTACAAAAATTAAGCCCTTTCATTGTAACTGTGGATTTGTTTATAAATATTGACACTGGTACAAAAATATCAAAAATTACTTCAAAGTTGTAATTCAAATGTTAAGAAACAACTTTTATAACTGTACTGAAAAAATTTAAAAACGCCTTTAACATCTCAAGCATAAAATAAATAATGTTGAATAACGAAAAAGTATTGAGTTGTCACTTGAAATAAAAATTTTTGTTAAAAAAAATGCAATTATTACATATACGTATAAATAATAGGGTGGTCTAAAACTTATTTTTTTGAATTTTTATTTATATCGCCTGGAAACTTGTTTAAATCCATGAAAAAATAAATCGATATTAGCTAAATCGAGTTGAAACTCAACATTTGTCTTTACAATTAGCCATAGAATACGAGGAAAATATTACTTTTTACATATTACCCGCAAAAATCTGTTTTATAGGGTCCCACAAAAACCCCATAAGTGTAAAAATGGGTTTTGCGAGTTTTTGGCGCTAAGTATAATTTTTTCTGCGGCATTTCAATAAAAATTGTATCTCATACATAAAGTATTGATCTATACAGATAATAAGATGTTTACATAAATTGTTTACACAATTTATTATTATAATTAGCAATTTTTTTTAGAATAGAGATAGAAAGTTGCGGCTTTTTAGGAAATTTCCCGCTATCTGTCCAAACGGTAATTAAAAATAAAATAATTTTTTAATACATTAGAATTGTTTATAAATCTCTCCATCTATATAAATGCCAGATAGTTGCGGTTTTTTATTGAAATTTTTAACTCGTTCATTTTTCATTAAGTAAAGTGATAATTATTGAAAGTTAACAAAAATAATGGTTTAAATAATTTATTATACTTTATAACTATCTTCTTTCATATGAGTGCTAGAAAGTTGCGTTTTTTTTTAAATTCGAGTTTTACTTTGACTTTTTAGTCGAGAACAAATAATAAATATTAATAGATATTCCAGCAGAAAGGCTTTGCTTTTTTAGTTATAAGCAAACAATAAAAAACATCAGAGGGATTCATATTTCAAACAATATTTTTGTCTTTTGTGAGTATATTTTTCTGAAATAAAATATATTTTTTGCTTAGATTTTATTTTTTGGTTGGAGTTGCATCATTCTAGATAAAAATTCATCTCTTCGAATGAGAATTTACCTATTTTTTTAAAAACTCGTTTTTTCCTAGTAACAAATTGTTCTTGTTAAATATTTATCTTTTTTATTCAAAATGTAAACTATTTGTTTAAAAATCTATGTTTTATGATCAAAATTCAACCTTTTTTACTGAAAAATTATTTTTTCTTGGTTTAAAATAATTGAATTTTTCTTTTGATTTGTTTTAAAAGTTTAATAACTTTTTGAAATGTAGAATTTTTGGTTGAAAATTCCACTACTTTGGTAAAAAATTCAACTATTTGGTTGAAAATTCATGTATTATGTTCAAAATTCCTATTTTTTATTGAAAAATTATTTTCATCGGTTGAAAATTCAACTATTTAGTCAAAAGCAAACTTAATTTGTTGAAAATTAAACAATTTTGTTAAAAAGTATCCTTTTTGGCTGAAAATGTGGTTTTGTTGGAAATTCGCATTTTTGATTAAATTCAACTGTTTATGATTTAATATTAAAATCTGTTTTGATTGAAATATCAATTATTATGTTTTCTGTTAAGAATTTATCTGCTTTGGATTTAAATTTATTTTCTTGTAGAAAATTCAATAAATTTGTTAAAACGTCATTTTTTTATTTGTTCCAGGTTCATCATTTCAGTTAAAAATTCATCTCTTTGGTTGAAAATTTAATTGTTTTGATAAAAAATCATTGATTTAAAAAAAAATTTATTTCTTAGCAGAATGTTAATCTATTTAGTTAAAGAATAATAGTTGTCTTTGTAAATCTATCTCTTTAGTTGAAAATTTTAATATTTTGTTAAAAAATCGCTTAATTGTGTTAAGAATTTATTTTGTAACTGAAAATTATTGGCTAAAAAATTTTGTTTTATTTCCTTGAAACATAATTTTTTTCTGGTTAAGCATTAATTTTTGAACTGAAAATTTAACTACACAATTTTTAGAAACATCTATATTTTTTCAGTTGAAAATTTAACTGCTTGTTAGAAATTCATGTATTTTGTTAAAAAATCAACTTTTTCAGTAGAAGATGATTCTTCTTGGGTGATAATTGATCTCTTTGGTTGCAAATTTTACTATTCTGTTGAAATTTTTGTTGTTGTAAAAGAATTATTTTTTAACTGAAAATTTAACTGTTCTAGTTGAAGATTCAAAATTTCAAGTATAAAAATTAATCTCTGTTCAAAAATTGAACTATATTCTTGAAAATTTGTTTTTTTGGTTAAAAATTAATTTTCAAACTAAAAATTTACCTATTCAATTTTTATTAAATAATTTATCCCTTTATGTTAAAAATATAACTACCTGGCTGAAAATGTATTTTTATCAGTTGCTCTCCTGGTAAAAAGTTTATGTCTTAACTGAAAATTTAACTACTGCAGGTACAGATTTAGAATTTTTAGGTAAAAAATTTATCTCTTTGGTAGAAATTGTATCTATTCTTTAAAAAATCCTTTTATCTTTAATGAGAATTATTTTTTTAACTAAGTATTTACTAATTCAATTTTTGGTGCAAATTTATCCTTTTCAGTTAAAAATTCAACTATTTGGTTAAAGATGTATCTCTTTCAGTCTAAAATTTAACTACTCCGTTAAAAATTTATGTATTTTATTGAAAAGTGGTCTTTTTTAGTAGAAAGTGAATCTCTTGGTTGATAATTCATGTTTCAGGTTGAAAATTAAATTATTTTGTAAATACTTCATATAAATTTTTTTAAATTTAAGTTATGAATGGACTCTTAATTTAATCCTATAAAATCTAGAGTAATCTTACGTCATCTAGAGTAATTCGTTATAAAAAAGGTAATCCAGGGTAATCTGATATAACCTATCTCCGCTGGACCTCATATTTGAGAGACGTTTCCCCTTAAAATATATTTATAGAAAATTTCATAAGATATATTTTTTTACTTGTGAAATCTATTTCTTCTGGGTGACAGTTTTTGCGCAGGTGAAATGAAATCAAGTGAAGTGCATGAGCTTGTGATTTGGGTTGGGCTAGGAACGGTAAGGTTCGTCGGTCTAATGCAACTGCTGTCCGAATTCCGATTTAATTTTTGCAAAAGATTTACCTTTTTCAGTCGGAAATTGAATTATTTTGTTTGAAAAGCGTATTTTTAATCAGAAAATAAATCTTGCATTATTATTCATTTCTCTGATTTTAAAATTAAATTATTATCAGATGAAAAGGTAATGTTAATAATAATATAAAATAAAATTTTCTCAATTTAAGAATGTGTAATACAATTTTCTAAGCAATTGTCCGTATTTATGTGTGGATGTATATGTATTTGTGTGTATGTATTTGTGTGTATGTAGAATGATGTGTGCGTAGATGTGTGTGTGTGTGTGGATGTCACACTTTTTTGTGAGCACGATAACTTGAAAACAGATGCAGATAAATTGATGAAATTTGAAGCACTCATTTTTAATGCTGATATCTATTTATTGCATTTTTTCATCTCTTTCTAATATTTTAGAAATCGGTTTTTTTTAAAATAGTGAAACTTTTTGCATAACCCTAATTTAAAATTAATGAAGAAATATATAAGATTCTTTGGTTCGAGATGCATTGATTGACCTATAATTTTAACAAATTTTATCATAGAGTAAGAAAGTTATCTTCATTTACATTATATTAAAAATCGATTTTTATAGTAAAAATTTTCTCATCCTCATGATTTAAAGTTGATGTAAAAATAGAAAAGATGTGTTGATTTGAGATGAATCGACTGACCTATGATATTGATAAATTTTAATAAAGTGTAAGGTTATGTTAATGCACAATATTAAAAAAACGGTTTTTAATAACAAAATTTTTTTCATTAACATAACTAAAAATTGATGTAATAACGGAAAATATTTCTTGATTCGAGGCAAACCGTTTGACCTATTATATAAGTACTTTTTTCTTTAAAGAGTAAGACAGTTATGCTCATTCGTAATATTCGAAATACCTGTATCAAATAAAAAATCTTTTTCCATCAACATAATTCGAAGTTGATGCATAAATAGAAAAAACTTTTTAATCATATATTTTTAAATAAAAGAATTTTGACAATTTTTGTTCAAAAATCATTAGCTGAGAAAGAAAAAGGGTGCAACAGAATTTTACCCTTTCCTTTTCCAGCTCGAAAAATTACCATTTTGTATACAAAATTTGATTTGTCTGATTTGTCATTGTATTTTAAAAAGAAAATCAAGATTCATGAAACCTATTGTTAAATATAATTGATTATGCTAACATAAATTTTGTGTAATTTATCCAAATAACTTTTTAAATTAACAGAAGACTTCTTTTGTTTTTTGATATAGAGCATTTTCATGAACTTTCTCTTCCTATCATTACATTCACTGTGTAAAATTTTCCAGTCAAATTCATGGTCAGCATATGCCTGGCAAGAATCGCAAACTAAACTAAACTAAACTTTCCCTTCCCATTAAGTATCTTGTCTTTGGAATTTGTTTCCCTCTCGCCTCCCTATTCGGTTCTCCTCTAACTCCTGTTTCTGCATTGAAATCACACGCTATTATAAGCATGATATCCTCCTTCTTTTCTTTCACCAATTCTTTTATTTTCTCTGATTTTTCCTGCATAACACCGTTCACATACCCCCACTATCTTCCACCTCGTCTCTCTTATTTCTGCTTCTTCTTCTATTAATCCCTCTTTTTATTCTCTCATCTCTTTCTTATCCGTCCCTGTTATGCATTCTCTCCTTACTCCCATCACTTTTCCTCCCATTGCTCTGCCTTTTTTATTCTTCCTTTTTGCGTTTTGCTCCTGCCATTCATAACATATTAGTATTCTTCCTCTTACTGTTTCCTTTTTCCGTTTATCTAGCTACGTCTCCATCATTACTACTACATTTCATTGCGCCAAATTGTTCATCAACTCCCTATATTTTCTCTCCAAGCCTGCTATATTCTAGTAACATATCCTTTATTCTTCCCTTCTTTTATTTCCCGCCTCTTTTATTTCCTTACTATTTCTCGTTTTCCTATCTTCCGTTCCTTTCTCTCCTAGTTTTTTGGCATCTTATTTTTTACTATCTCTTCCTTTTGTTAATCCCAATCCCACCACACACCTTCTATCTGTATTCTTCCATACTTAACCCATGTTCTTTTTTCATTACTTCTTTTCTCTTCCGCAATTTTCCTTAACTTATACTGCATATTTCTTTTTACCCATGTCAAGTCATCCTCTATTCTCTCCGAGCTTCCATATAAGGCCCCCTTCTTTGTCATCACTTCCCTCTTATCCTTACATTTTCTCTATATTTGCCTTAGCATCTATTCTTTTTAGCACATCTTCTACTCCTTTATTCAGTTTCTTCCCTTCCATTCTCAGACCCTTTATCACTATCTTTTTTCTTTTTCCTTATCTCTCTTCCCTTTCTATTTTTCTTTCTACTTCGCTTAGCCTTTCCATCTCCTCACTCCTACTCTCCCCACCACCAGACTCCCTGTTTGAGTTTTTTATCTTTATAATCCTACTTTCTAACTGTGCTATCTTTTTACTAGACTCTTCCTGTTTTTATAATATTTGTTCTAATGTCTCTATCCTTTTTTCCAAATTTTGCCTAAGTTTTTCCCATTTTCGTATCTCTTTTCTAAGCTCGGCCATGCCTCTAATTTCATATTTCATTTCCTCTCCTTTTTCTTCCTGCTTTTTTTTGTTCATCTGCAATGCCTCTATCATCATTTTACGTATTTCGTCTACTTTTGAATTTTCATCTTCTCTCGGCCCTCTACGTTCACATTTGCCTCCCTCTTTCCCTGGTTTTTCTTCCCTGCTTCATTCTGACCTTTTTCCGGTAGTGTTCTGAACATTTTCTACTGAGCTGCACCGGTCCTTTTACCCCACTCCGCACGTCTGACAAACCAACCTAACCTCTCACGCCACACAAAATACACTCTATCGCCCAAAATATTACTCACTTCTTTACTTCTATTATCTTGAATACGCAATCTTTTAATTTAAACCTCTTCCTTTACACTCAGCCCATTAAATCACCTCAAATCTCACTGCAATTAAAAAAAATCAGCACCACACAATTATCGCTACCAAACGCTTTCATGCTAGGACACTTTTATGGGATAGTTTATCTTGAAAGGAAATATAGAAGGGGATAAGGAAGGGAAATATACATGCTTAAAAGGGGAAAAGGGAACGGTAATTGATTATGTGATAGTGGACGATGAGGTAAGAGAGAAGGTCAAGAAATTAGAGATAAGGGATTATATAGATTCAGATCACTTTCCGCCAATAGTGACATTAGAGGGAGGAAAAAGTAATGACAATATGGATGAAGAGGAAACAAAGGTAAAAAGAGCAGGAAGAGGGGATTGGTCAAGGGAAGAAGTATAAAAGTTTGAAGAAAAAATCAGAAAAAGCAAAATTTGAGAGGGAAATGTAAACGAGGAAATGGAGTTAATGATAGAAGAAATGAAAAGAGTATTAGAGACTACAAGCAAAGAAGAAGTTAGTGAAGGCGGGAATAGAAGTGAATGGGACAAAGAATGTAAAGAAAAAAAAGGAAGTTAGAAAGGAATTAGGAAAATGGAGAAAAGGAAAAAGTAGTAGAGAAAAATATAGGAGAAAAAAGAAGAAGTATACTGAGTTGTGTGATCAAAGGAAAGAAGAGGAAAATAAAAGTTATGAAAAAGAGGTAGAGAAAACTAGGACGGAAGAAGAGGTTGAAAAGGCAGTAAATAGAGAGAGAAAAAGAGTAAATCAGGATATTGATATGGGAGAATAGAAAAAATACTTTATGGATTTGCTAGGGGGTTTACGTAAAAGTTATGAAAGGACAAAAATATGGTAGAGAAAGAGATAAAGAGTAAGACATAACTAGGGGAAAAATATTGAAAGTGTTAAGAATTATGAAAGATGAAAAGGGGCCTAGAATAGAAAAGATTTCAAGTGAAGTCTTGAAATATGGGAGGACAGAACTAAAGGAATGGGCATGTATAATGTGCAATAGAGTATGGAGAGGAGAGGGGTGGCAAGAGTTATGGAAAGAAGGAGTAGTAGTACACATAGTGAAAAAAGGCAAAGGGAAGGAGATTAAAGATTATAGGGAAGTGACGCTGATGCCAACATTGTATACAGTATATGTAACAGTTTTGTCAGAGAGATTAAAGAAAGAAGTTAAAAAAAAAAGATACTGACACCGAATCAGACAGGGTTTAGAAAAGGAATAGGGGTGATGGACAACATATATGTTCTGAATTATCTGATAAATAAAAGGATTAAAAGGGAAAAAGGGTCAATGATAGCAATGTTTGTGGATCTAAAAGCGGCGTTTGACTCCTTGGGCCGATTAGAGATGAAAAAAGTTATG
>JAUELO010000143.1:505833-532635 GCA_032357855.1 Amphibolips quercusostensackenii
CGCTAGCCCCTAGCTACGTTCCGGGATAGAAAGTCGTCATACCACTTTGGCGCGTGCGCCTCAACAACAGCTGTATCCCGTACTGTATCCCCACTACATACTCACTATCAGCGCCCAAGCGGATTTATTCCGGATCGCGTCTCGACCAATCCGTGATTACTTGCGTCATTTTCTAGAGGGTCCTTAGCAAGGTCCAGTGTCGTTGGCTCTTAGACTACCAGAAATATGAATGAGAACAACGGCTGAATAGTGCCGATGACGGTCAAAAATTAAAATAGAATTATGAATAATAATCATATTATGTATTATTTTAATGTTTTATTACGAATCATAACAGAAAATTAAAAAATACTTGAAAAAATATCAGGAAAAACTGTCTAATCGCGCGCATCGAGTAGTGATGAATCAAACCACGTCGAGCGCGATGCGAACGAAATCACCTCAAAACTTTGATCTTCAGAAAATTTAATTTTAATCGTGAAACAATAAGGATTTTTTTATTAAATAGGGGAAATCTTTTCTATGCAGTATCAATAAAAACATAAAATCGATTTTTCGTCCCTAAGGCTGGCTTCTTCGTTTCACGTCTCATGTAATAAACGATATTTTTCCACATCAATATCAATGCAGTCTTTAAAAAATTTTAAAGTTTTTGAAATTCTGTAATTTAGTACACACTTAAGATCGTAAATTATTAGTTATCTGAAATTGTTTATATAAATTTTTTTAACAGAGAGGGAAAGCCTTATGTTTCAAAATGAAAATGCAAAAACTGTAATTATAATTTGAAACGGGGGATTTTGAAAGATATATCTGTAATTATTAAGTTGAAAAGGGAATTTTCTAAATTTTTGTATCTATTATTAAGGATCGTGCATATATTACCTAAGTTGTTTTTCTTATGTTCACATTGTTGTGTCTTTTTCATTATCAAAACAATTTTACTTTCCTCTTTATTCAGACAAAAGAAAAACGTCTTACGTAATATATGGAAGACCCCTTATAGTTCTGGAATTGAACGGGATAATTGGGAATAGAATACTAAATTTAAGTTGGTGCAGGAAATTTTTTTAAAAGTATTTTCACTCCTATTTGAAAAAAAAATTTGGAAGAAAAATCATAATTCTGACTTGTAATATCGTATTTTTAAAAGAGTTACAGTATTGATTTAGAATAGTGAATGTTTAAATTGAATTATGATTCTGATTCTAAACAAAAAATTTTTGAAAAAAAAAATAATTTTCTGTCGGTTTAGGGAATTTTCTATAAAGAATTAAAATTTTAACTTGGAAAAGAACATTTTCGGAAAGAATTATAATTTTCACTCAGAATGAAGTATATTCGATAAAAATTATGATTCTGATTTGGAACAGGGAATTTTTTCAAAAGACAATAATTTTTTGTAACGTTAGGGACTTTTCTGTAAAAAAGTTTTAAAAAGAATAATTTTGAAAAGGACATTTTTAAAAAAGGATTGTAATTTTACTTAGGACGGATGATGTTCCAAGGAAATTATAATTTTGATTTGCAACAGAGAAATTGTGAAAAGAATGGTGATCTTTAGTTGGTTCAGGGAATTTTACAAAAGAATTATAATCATGACTCAGAACAGCAAATTTTTTGAAAAAATTACAGTTTTCATTCATAACAGTTAATGTTTAAACGAAATTATAATTCTGATTCAGAACAAAAAAATTTTTAAATGTATGATGATTTTGCGTTAGTTCGGAGAATATTACAAAAGAATTATAATTCTGACATACAACAGTGAATTTTTTAAAAGAATTACAGTTTTGACTTGGAACAGTAAATGTTCAAACGAAATCGTGATTCTAATAAACAACAAAAAAAGAAAAAACCAGGAAAAAAGAAAACAGGAAGAAAAGAACAGGAAAAGAAGACAAATTATGAACAGAAAAACAGGAAAAGGTAATTTTTAGAAAGAATGTTAATTATGCGTTGGTTCAGGGAATTTTACAAAAGAATTATTATTCTGACTGACAACAGTGAATTTTTCAAAAGAATTACAATTTCATTTAAGACAGTAAATGTTTAAACGGAATTGTGATTCTAATTAAAAACAGGGAATTTTTAAAAAGTATGGTGAATTATCGTTGTTTTAGGGAATCTTCTATAAAGATTTGGAATTATGACTTGGAAAAGGCCATTTTCAAAAAAAATTCTAGTTTTTATTTAGAACAGGGAATTTTCGAAAGAAATTGAAATTGTGATTTGAGATAAGGAATTTTTGAAAAGGGTAATAATTTTTCGTAAGCTTAGGGAATTTTTTGTAAAAAAAAATTAAATTTTGACTTAGAAAAGGACACTTGAGAGAAGAATTATAATTTTACTTAGAACGGAGGATGTTCCAAGGGAATTATGATGCTGATTTGGAACAGGAATTCGTAAAAAGTATGATAATTTCCGTAGGTTCAGGAAATTTTTTATGAAGAATTAGAATCCTGACCCGGAAGAGGACATTTCCGAAAAAAATGGTAATTTTCACTTAGAACAGTCGATGTTTAAAAGGAATTATGATTTTAATTTGGAAAAGGGAATTTTTAAAAAGGATAATAATTTAAGGTTGGCTCAGGAAATTTTTTGAAAGAATGTTAATTCTAATTCGGAATAGTGTATTTTTTAAAAGAATTACACTTTTATCTTGAAACATTGAATGTTTGAACAAAATTATGATTCTGATTTAGAACAGGGGATTTTTTTAAAAGTATGATAATTTTTCATTGGTTTAAGGAATTTTCTACAAAGAAATAAAATTCTGACTTGAAAGAGGACATTTTAGAGAAGAATGATAATTTTCCATTAGAACAGGCAATACTTGAAAGGAATGATGATTTTAATTTGGAAATTTTAATTTTTAAAAAGAATGATAATTTTGCGTTGGTTGAGGGGATTTTACGAAAGGATTATAATTTATAATTACAACAGTGAATTTTTCAAAAGAATTACAGTTTTGACTCGTAACAGTTAATGTTCCAACGGAATTGTGATTCTAATTGAGAACACGGAATTTATAAAAAGTATGGTGAATTTTCGTTGTTTCAGGGAATCTTCTATAAAGATTTGGAATTATGACTAAGGAGAGAACATTTTTGAGAAAAATTTTAGTTTTTATTTAGAACGAGGAATTTTCCATAGGAATTATAATTCTGATTTGGAATAGAAAATTTTTGAAAAGGGCAATAATTTTTCGTAAGTTTAGGGAATTTTTTGTAGAAAAAATTAAATTTTGACTTAGAAGAGGACACTTGAGAGAAAAATTATAATTTTACTTAGAATAGAGGATGTTTCAAGGAAATTATGATTCTGATTTGGAACATTGAATTTGTAAAAAGTATGATAATTTTTGTAGGTTCAGGGAATTTTTTTAATTAATCAGAATTCTGACTCGGAAGAGAACATTTCCGAGAAAAATGATAATTCTCACTCAGAACAGGTGATGTTTAAAAGGAATTATGATTTTAATTTGACAAAGAGAATTTTTAAAAGGATAATGATTCAAGCTTGGCTCAGGAAATTTAAAAAAAATTCTAATTCTGATTTGTAACAGTGTATTTTTTAAAAGAATTACACTTTTATCTTAAAACAGTGAATGTTTGAACGAAATTATGATTCTGATTTAGAAAAGGGGATTTTTTTGAAAAGTATGATAATTTTTTATTGGTTCAAGGAATTTTCTACAAATTAATAAAATTCTAACTTAGAAGAGGACATTTTAGAGAATAATGATATTTTCTATTAGAACAGGCGATGTTTGAAAGGAATTATGATTTTTATTTAGAAATTGTAATTTTTAAAAAGAGTTATAATTTTGCGATGGTTAAGGAGATTTTACAAAAGAATTATAATTCATAATAATAACAGTGAATTTTTCAAAAGAATTACAGTTTTGACTTGTAACAGTAAATGTTTAAACGGAATTGTGATTCTATTTAAGAACAGGAAATTTTTAAAGAGTATGATAAATTTTCGTTGTTTCAGGGAATCTTTCATAAAGATTTGGAATTATGACTTAGGAGCGACCATTTTCGAGAAGAATTTTAGTTTTTATTTAGAACGAGGAATTTTCCAAAGGAATTATAATTCTGATTTGGAATAGAAAATTTTTGAAAAGGGTAATAATTTTTCGTAAGTTTAGGGAATTTTTTGTAAAAAAAATTAAATTTTGACTTAAAAGAGGACACTTGAGAGAAAAATTATAATTTTACTTAGAATGGAGGATGTTCCAAGGAAATTATGATTCTGATTTGAAACATTAAATTTGTAAAAGGTATGATAATTTTTGTAGGTTCAGGGAATTTTTTTAATTAGTCAGAATTCTGACTCGGAAGAGAACATTTCCGAGAAAAATGATAATTCTCACTCAGAACAAGAAATGTTCGAAAAAAATTGTTATAATTTCAATTTGAAAAAGAAAATTTTTTTCAAATAATGATAGTTTTGCGTTGGTTCAGGGAATTTTCTATAAAGAATTGAAATTCTGATTTGCACATTTTTGAGAAAAATTATTTCATTCTGACTTGACAAAATGAATTTAAAAAAAAAAATACAGTTCTGTCTTGGGATGGTTAATGTTCTAACGAATTTATGATTTTGATTCAAATATGAAATTTTCCAAAAGAATTATAATTCTGACCTAAAAGAACAAATTTCTTAAAAGAATTACAATGGTGGTTTGGAACACGAAATCATCAATAGCTATTACGATTCTGATTATAAACAGGAAATTTTTTTAAATAATTATAATTTTGACTTGGAATGGGGGATTTTTGAAATCAAATTATGGTTCTAATTCGGAATATGAAATTTTTGAAAAGAGTGATAATTTTTTGTTAATTTAGGGAATTTTCTGTGAAAAAAATTTTAATTTTGACTTGAAAGAGGACACTTTCGAGAAAAATCATAATTTCACTTAGAACGGAGGATGTTCCAAGGAAATTATGATTCTGATTTGAAACAGGGAATTTATTAAATGTGCCATCATTTTCGTAAGTTCAGAAAATTTGTTATACATGATTAGAATTCTAACTTGCAAGAGGACATTTTCAAGAAGAATAATAATTTTCACTTAGAACAGGCGATATCCGAAAGGAATTATTATTTTAATTTGGAGAAGGGAATTTATAAAAAGAATCATAATTCTAATTTGGAACAGTAAGTTTTTCAAAAAAATTACAGTTTTGTCTAAAAAAAGTGCATGTTCAAACACAATTAAATTTTTATTCAAAACTGGAAATTTTTGCAAAGTATGGTAACTTTTCGTGGGTTCCGACAATTTTCTATGAAAAATGAAAATTCTGACTTGGAAGAGGAAATTTCCAAGAAAAATGAAAATTTTCACTTGAAACAAAAAATATTCGAAAAGGATTATGATTTTAATTTGAAAAAGGGAATTTTAAAAAAGAATGATAATTTTGGGCTGGTTCAGGAAATTTAATAAAAGAATTACAAATAATGACTTAGAACAGTAAATTTTGCAAAAGAATTACAGTTTTGGCTTGGAACAGTAAATGTTCAAACGGAATTATGATTCTGATTTAGAAGAAAAATTTTTTAAAAAGTGCTAAAATTTTTAGTTGTTTCAGAGAATTTTCTATCAAGAATTAGAATTCTGACCTGGAAAAAAACATTTTTGAGAAAAATTATTTTTACGTAGAACGGATAGTTATTATTTTGAGTTAGGATAGGGAATTTTTGAAATCAAATTATGGTTCGAATTTTGAACTAACAATTATTGAGTAAATTTCATGCTTTAGATCTGGAACAAGAAATTTTCCAAAAGAGTTAAATTCTGAATTTAATTGCGAAAGTTTTAAAAAGAATTATAATTAAAAATTACAACAGACAATTATTAATGAAGCTGATAAATTTCAGATGATTCAGGGTATTTTTCAAAATAATTATGATTCTGACTTATTCCTGAAATTGAAAGAAAAAGGTACAATTCGCACGTGAAACAGGGGATTAAAAAAAAAAATATCATTTTGAGTTAATTGAGGGAATTTTTTAAAAGAATTTTAATTCTGCCTCGGAACAGTGAATTTTTTTTTAAGAATTACAGTTTTGACTTAAAATAGTGAATGGTCAAACAAATTTATGATTATGATTTAGAACCGGACATTTTCAAAAAATATACTAATTTATCGTGGATTCAGAAATTTTTCATAAAGAATTAAAATTCTGACTTGGAAGAAAACATTTTTGAGGAAAATGATAATTCTCACTTAGCACGAGCAATCTTCGAAAGAAATTATGATTCTGATTTGGAAAAGGGTATTTTTGTGAAGAATGATAATTTTTAGTTGGCTTAGGGAATTGCGGAATTAAAATTATATTTTAAATTTGGGACATATAATTTTCCAAAAAAATTATAATTTTGACAAATTATGATCTTCATTTGGAACAGAGAATTTTTGACAAGGATGATAATTTTGAGTTAAATCAGGCGTTTTGGAAAAAGAATTATAATTTTGACTTGGAACGGGAAGTTTTTGAAAACAAGAATAATGAGTCTGATTTGGAACAGTGAAATTAAAAAAAAAATTACAATTGTAATTTAAGACAGTGAAAATTGAAATGGAATTATAATTTGAACTTGGAATTTCAAAAAGAAATCTGATTCTGATTTGAAAAAGCGAATTTTTTAAACGAATGCTAATTTCTAATTTGTCCAGGGAGTTTCCTAAAGAAATTATAATTCTGATTTAGTGCAGCGAATTTCGGAAAAGAGTTACAATGTTTTCTTGGAAGGAACAATGTTGAATGTGAATTTCCGAAAAAAATTATGATTCTGATTTTGAACAGGAAATTTTGTAAAAGAAAGATACTTCTAAGGTGGTTTGGGAAGACTCTAAATTGAATGATAATATTCACTCAGAATAAAAAATGTTCGGAAAGGATTATGATTTTCATTAAGATAAGGAAATTTTTTAATCGAATAATAATTTTGAGTTAGTTAAGGAAATTGCTCGAGGAAATGATTTTTACTCATGAATTTGATTAGAGAAATTTCGGAGTAAAAATTTCGTGAATTTTCGATAGGAATGATAATTCTGATTTGGAACATGGAATTTTTATAATGAATGATAATATTGAGTTAAGTCAAAAAATTTTGGGTAAAAATTATAATTCAGGTCTGAAACCAGGGATTTTTGTGAATAATTATAATCTTGACAAATTATGATTTTGATTTAGAAAAGAGAATTTAAAAATTATAATTTTTAGTTGATTAGGACAGTTTGCAAAAAACTTATAATTTTGACTTGAAACGAGAAATTTTCAAAAAGAATTATAATTCTGATTTTGAATAAGGAATTTTGAAAAAAATGGTAATTTTTACAAGGAATAGGGAATTTTTGAACATAAGTTATGATTCTGATTTGAAACAGGAAATTTTTTAATGAAGATGATAATTTAGATCAGCAACAAGGAATTTCCAAAAGGATTATAATTTTGACTAGGAATGTGGAATTAAAAAAAAAAATTATGATTCTAATTTAGAACAGGGAATTCGTGAAAAAGATGAAATTTTTGAGAAGAATTGAAATTTTACTTAAAAAAGAAGATGTTTGAAAAGAATTACGATTCTTATTGAGAACAGGGAATTTTTAAAAAAAGTATGTTTATCTTTCATGGGTTTAGGTACTTTTCTATAGAAAATCTCGGGAAAGGACATTTTCGAGAAGAATGATAATTTTTATTCAGATTATGCGACATTTGAAAGAAATGATGATTTTTATTTGAGAAAAGGAAATTTTAAAAAGTACCATAATTTCTCGTTGCTTTAGGGAATTGTCTATGAAAAATTATAATTCTGACTTAGAGAAGGAAATTTTCAAAAAGAATTATTATTTTTACATAGAACGAGGAATTTTCGAAAGAAATTATGATTTTGATCTGGAACAGACAATTTGTAAAAAGGATGATAATTTTGTGTTAATTCAGGGAATTTTCCAAAAAATTATAATTCTAACTTATAGCAGTGCATTTTTTAACAGAATTACGGTTTTGTCTTTGAGCAGGGGATTATCGAATGAAATTATGGTTCTGATTCAGAACGAGGAATTTACAAAAGCATAGTAATTTTTTGTGGATTTAGGGAATTTTCAATGAGAAATTATAATTCTGACTTGAAAAAGCACATTTTAAAAAAAATTACAATTTTTACAAAGTATGGGAAATGTTTGAAAGAAATAATAATTTTAATTTAGAACAAGGGATTTGTGAAAAGGATACTAATTTTTTGCAGGTTTGGGAAATTTTTTATAAAATATTAAAGTTTTGACTTGCAAGAAGACACTTTAGAGAAGAATGATGATTTTACTTATATAACAGATGATGTTCTAACAGACGGGATTTGTGAAACAAAATTAAAATTTTGGGTTGGCTCAGGGAATTTCCCAAAAGAATTATGATTCTATTTTGAAACAATACATTTTTAAAAAAATTAAAATTTGGACTTGGAACAGTGAATTTTGTAAGCGAAATTTGGTGCATGGAATTTTTTAAATGAATGACAATATTTTGTTGGTTGAGAAAATTTGGGAAAGAAAATTAAAATTCAGATCTGGAACAAGGAATTTCCGAAAAGGATTATCATCTTGATAAATTATGATTTTCATTTGAAACAGAGAATCTTCGAATTATAATTTTCAGTTAGTTGAGGCGGTTTGCAAAAAGATTTTTAATTTTGACTTGAAATAGGACATTTTCAAGAAGAATTATGGTTCTGATTCAGGACAGGGAATTTTTGAAAAGAATGATAATTTTGAGTTGGAAGAGAAAATTTCAGAAGCAATTATATCTAACTGTAAATTAAATTAGAGAATTTCTAAAAACATTGTATTTCAGGTGAGGAACTGGGATTTTTTCAAACAAATATAATTTTGACTTGGAATGGTGAGTTTTGGAAAACAGATTATCATTCTGCTTTGAAACAGGAAATTTTTTAGTGAAAATGATAATTCAGATCAGGAGTAAGGAATTTTCTGAAAGAATAAAAATTTTGGCTTGGAATGCGGGATTTTCAAAAAAATTATAAATCTGATTTGAAACAGTAAATTTGTGAAAAAGATAATAGTTTTTTGTAAGTTTAGGAAATTTGCTAAGATAAATTAATATTTTAATTCGGAAGGGGACATTTTCGAAAAGAATCATAATTTTATTTACAACGGGAAATGTTCCAAAGGAATTATGATTCTGATTCGGGACAGGGAATTTGTCAAAAGAATAATAATTTTGGGCTGGTACAGCAAAGTTTTAAAAAGAATTATAATTATAACTTGAAACAGTTGACTTTTAAAAAAATTATAATTTAGACTTAGAATAGGGCATTTAAGAAAGAAAGTATCATTTGAATTTGCAACATGAAATTTTCTGAATAAGTGACAGTATTCAGTTGGTTCAAAGAGTTTTTAAGAGAAAATTAAAATTCAGATCTAAAACAAGGAATTTTTTGAGAAGAATCATCATCTTGATAAATTATGATTTTCATTTGGAACAGAGAATTTTCGAATTATAATTTTGAGTTAGTCAAGGCGGTTTGCAAAGAGATTTATAATTTTGACTTGGAATGGGACATTTTCAAAAAGAATTATGGTTCTGATTCAGGACAGGAAATTTTTGAAAAAAATGATAATTTTGAGTTGGAAAAAAAAATTTCAGAAGCAATTTTATCTAACTGTGAATTAAATCGAAGAATTTCTAAAAACACTGTATTTCAGGTAAGGAACTGGGAATTTTTCAAACGAATATAATTTTGACTTGAAATGGTGAATTTTTCAAAACAGATTATGATTCTGATTTGTAAAAGGAATTTTTCAGTGAAAATGATAATTTAGATCAGGAATAAGGAATTTTCTAAAAGAATGAAAATTTTGGCTTGGAATGCGGAATTTTCGAAAAGAATTATGAATCTGATTTGGAACAGTAAATTTGTAAAAAGGATAGTTATTTTTTGTAAGCTTAGGGATTTGCTAAGAAAAATTAAAATTTTGACTTGGAAGGGGACATTTTCGAGAACAATCATAATTTTATTTACAACGAAAAATGTTCGAAAGGAATTATGATTCTGATTGGGGACAGGGAATTTGTCGAAAGAATGATAATTTTGGTTTGGTACAGCGAAGTTTTCAAAAGAGTTATAATTCTAACTCGGAACAGTTGATTTTTTGAAAGAATTATAATTCAGACTTGGAACGGGGTATTTTCGAAAGAAATCATGATTCGAATTTGCAACACGAAATTTTTGAAATGAGTGACAATATTTAGTTGGTTAAGAGAATTAAAAAAAAAATTAAAATGCAAATCTGGAATAAGGAATTTTTGAAAAGAATTCCAATCTTAGTAAATTATGATTTTAATTTGGGACAGAGATTTTTTTAAATTTTGAGTGATAATTTTTAGTTAGTTAAGGCGGCCTATAAAAAGACTTGTAATTTTGACTTGAAATAAGAAATTTTTAAAAAGCATTATGATTCTGATTTGGAACAGGGAATTTTTGAAAAGAATGACAATTTTGAGTTAAAACAGAATATTCGAAAAGCAGTTATATTAAATTGTAAACTTAATCAGAGAATTTTTATTAAAAAATTATAATTCATATATGAAACAAGAAATTTTCAAAAAAATTCAAATCTTCATTAATAATGTTTTTGTTTTGGAACCGAGAATTTTCGAAAAGATTGATTATTTTGATTTCGAAAAAGAATTATAATTTTGTCTTGAATTAGGGGATTTTCGAGAAGAATCATGATTTAGATTAAGAACAGGGAATTTTTAAAAAGAATGCTAATTTTAAGTTGAGACAGGAGATTTAAGAAGCAATTACATGTTTTTTCAAATTGAATCAGAGAATTTTCTAAGAAAAAAATTTCAATTCAGATAAGGAATATGAAATTTTCCACAAGAATGATAATTTTAACTTGGAATGGGGATCTTTAAAAAAAATTATAATTCTGATTTAAAAGAGAGAGTTTTTAAATATAATTGATAATTCAGATCAGGAAGATGAACTTTCCCAAAAGAATTATAATTTTGATTTAGAATGCGGAATTTTCGAAAAAAATTATAATTTTGATTTTAAGCAGGGAATTATTAAAAAGAATAATAATTTTCGAATGATTTAGAGGATTTGAAAAAGTAAGTATAATTCTGATTAGGAATATGAAATTTTCCAAAAGAATAATAATTTGGACTTGGAATGGGGATCTTTAAAAAAAATTATAATTCTGATTTCAGAGAGCAAGTTTTTAAATATAAATGATAATTTAGATCAGGAAGATGAACTTTCTCAAAAGAATTATAATTTTAATTTCAAATGCGGAGTTTAAAAAAAATTATAATTTTGATTTTAAGCAAGAAATTATTAAAAAGAATAATAATTTTCAAATGATTAAGAGGATTTGCAAGAACAAGTATAATTCTGATTAGGAATTGCAAAATTTTTTAAAAGAATTATAATTCTGACTTGGAAAATGTCATTTTGGAGAAGAATTATAGTCTTCACATACAACGAGAAATGTTCAAAAGGAACTATTTTCCTAATGCGAAAAAGGAAAATTGGTGAAAGAAATAATTATTTTCGGTTGTTTGACGTAATTTTCCGAATTAATTATATTCCTGACTTGGAATAGAAAATTTTTTAAAAGAATTGCAATTTCGTCTTGGAGCGGGGATTGTTCAAAATAAATAATGATTCTAATTTAGAACAGAAAGTTTTTAAAACAATGATAATTTCGAGTATTTTCAATGTTTTTTAATAGAAAATTATAATTCAGATATGAAACAAAGGGAATGTTCGAAAGTAATTATTTTTCTGGTGCAAAACAAGGAATTTGTGAAAAGAATAATAATTTTGGGTTGTTTGAGGACAATTTCAAAATGAATTATGATTCGGACTTGAAACAGTTAATTTTCCAAAAGAAAATTATACTTTAGATATGGAACAAAAAATTCTCAAAAAAAATTATAATCTTCCCAAATTATGATTTTAATTTAAAACCGAGAATTTTTGAGTTGGGACAGGGAATTTCAGAAGCAATTATATTTTATTGGGAATTAAATAGAAGAATTTAAAAAAAAAATTTTAATTCAGATCAGGAACAATGAATTTTGTATAAAAATAATAATTTTGACTTAGAATGGAGACTTTTTTAAAAAAAAATTATGATTCTGAATTGTAACATAGAATTTTTAAATGGAAATTACAATTCAGAAAAGAAACAAACAATATTTCATCAGAATTATAATTTAGTCTTTGAATGCGGAATTTATGAAAAGAATTATGATTACGATTCTGATTTAGTAAAGAGAATTTTTTTAAGAATAATAGTTTTTAGTAGGTTTAGGGAATTCTTCATAAAGAATTATAATTTTGACTTAAAAGATGACATTTTTGCGTAAAATTATAATTTTATTATAGAACAAGGAATGTTTGAAAGAAATTATTCTTTTGATGTGGAACAGGGAATTTGCAGAAACAATGATAATTTCGGATTGTTTAAAAAATTTTTTCAAAAAACTATAATTGAGATATGAAAGAAGAAATATTAAAAAAGAATTATAATCTACAGATATTATGATTTTGTTTTGTAACCGAGAATTTTGAAAAAGATTGCTAATTTTAAGCTGATTTAGGCGATTTTCAAAAAGAATCATAACTTTGTCTTAGAATAAAGAATTTTCAAAAATATTGATGATTTTGATTTAGAAGAGGGAATTTTTCAGTTAAATGATAATTTTGAGTTTATTTCAGAAAATTGTCTAAAGCAATTATATGCATTTTCGAATCAATCAATTTCCGAAAAAAAATCGTAATGTAGATCTAGAACTGAGCATTTTTCAAAATAATAATAATTTTGACTTCAAACGAGAAAATGTTAAGAAAAAAATTACAATTTTCATTTGGAACAAAAGATTTTCCAAAAGGTATAATATATTCAGTTAGCACATGAAAATAAAAAAGGAAGTATAATTACCAGATCAAGAAAATAAAAAATTTACCTCTGGGAAACGGGGAAGTGACCAAAAATGTAAAATCTCCCATGTGACAATTATTCAGTATTTAAATTCAAGCTACAGAAGGAATATAAAGGAATTTTCTAAAAGAATGATAATTATGACTTGGAATGAGGAATTTTAAAAAACAAATCATGATTCTGATTCTTGAAAGGGAATTTGTGAAAAGAATGATAATTTTAGGTTGGTACAGGGAATTTCTCAAAAGGATTATAATTTTAACAAATTATAATTTTCATTTGGAACAAAGAATTTTCGAATTTTCGAATGATAATTTTCCTTTCTAATTTTCTCATTCAAAACAAGGGACTTTTTAAATAAAAATGTTAATTCAGCTTAGGAAAAAGGAATTTTCGAAAAGAATAATAATTTTGACTTGGGATGCGAAATTTAAAAAAAAGAATAATTTTGATTTAGAACAGAGAATTATTGATAAAAATAATAATTTATAGTTGATTCAAGAGATTTGGAAAAGTAACTATAATACTGAGTTATTCTTCAATTTGAAAAAGAGGCATAATTTTGATTTGGAGTTTCAAAATTAAAAAAAAAAATTAAAATTTTTATTCGGAATAGTAAATGTCCAAACGAAATTATAATTCTGATTTAGAATAGGAAATTTTTTAGAGAATGATAATTTTCAGCGGGTTCAGAACCTTTTCTGTGAAGATTTATAATTCTGACTTGGAAGATAACATTTTGGAGCAGAATTATAATTTTCACAGAAAAAGGGAAATGTTTGAAAGAAATTATTTTTCTGATGCGGAGCAGGGAATTTGTGAAAAGTATGATCATTTACGGTTGTTCCAGGAAATTTTTCAATATAAAAAAAATTTTGTCTTAGATCGGTAATTGTTTGAAATAAATTATAATTCTAATTTGGAATGGGCAATTTATTTGAAGAATTATGATTTTGCGCGTGTCTGGAGAATTTTAATAAGAAAATCATAATTCATATATGGAACAAGGAATTAAAAAAAAATGCAAATCTTTATAAATAATGTTTTAGTTTTGGAACCAAGAATTTTCGAAAAGATTGATAATTTTAATTTTCAAAAAAGAATTATAATTTTGTCTTGAATTAGTGGATTTTCGAAAAAAATCATGATTTGGATTGAAAACAGGGATTTTTTGAAAAGAATGCTAATTTTAAGTTAAAACAGGAGATTTTAGAAGCAATTATATGTAATTGTAAATCAAATCAGAGAATTTTCTATGAAAGAAATTTCAATTCAAATCAGGAATATAAAATTTTTAGAAAGGATGATAGTTTTGACTTAGAATGGGGATCTTTAAAAAAAATTATAATTCTGATTTAAAAGAGGGAATTTTTAAATATGAATAATAATTCAGATCAGGAAGAAGAACTTTTCCGAAAGAATTATAATTTTGATTTTTAAAGCCTTTTTTTGAAAAGAATTATGATTTTGATTTGAAACAGAAAATTATTGAAAAAATAATAATTTTCAAGTTGATTTAGGGAATTTGCAAAAGTAAGTATAGTTCTGATTCGAAATTATGAAATCTTAAAAAAAAATTATGATTTTGTTTAGAATAGTGAATGCTCAAATAAAATTAAGATTCTGATATATAAGAAAAATTTTTTTTAACGATGATAAATTTCAGTGGGTTTAGGGAATTTTTTACGAGAATTTATAATTCTGACTTAAAATTGACATTTTAAAAAAGAATTAGAGTTTTAATAAAGAACAAGGAATGTTTAAAAGCAATTATTTTTTCAATGCGAAAAAGGGAATTTGTGAAAATTATTATCATTTTTAGTTGTTTTAGTTATTTTCAAAAAAAATTATAATTCTGACTTGGAACAGCGAATTTTCTAAAAGAATTGCAATTTTGTTTTAGAACAGGGAATTTTCAAAACTAATATGACTTAGATTTGAAAAAGGTAATTTTTGAAAAGAATTACAATTTTGTGTTAGAACAGAAAATTCTAGAGGCAATTATATTTGATTGTGAATTGAATCCAAGAATTATCTAAATAAAAATTGTAATTTAGATTAAGAACAAGGAATTTTTCGAAAGAATTATAATTATTACGTACACCGGGGAACGTTCAAAAGGAATTATTTTTCTGATGCGGAACAGGAAATTTGTAAAAAGAATGATAATTTCGGGTGGTTTTAGGTAATTTAAAAAAAAAAATTATAATTCTGACTTAGAACAGCAAATTTTTTAAAAGCATCAGATACGAAACAAGGAATTCTCAAAAAGAATTATAATCTTCACAAATTATGATTTTGATTTGATACCGAGAATTTATAAAAAGACTAATAAATTTGATTTTCAAAAAGAATTATAATCTAGTCTTGGAATGAGAAATTTCCAAAAAGCATTATGAGTTTGATTTATAATAGAGAATTTTAGAAAACAGATAATTTTGTGTTGGAACAGGGAATTTTGGAAGCAATTATATTTGATTGGGAATTAAATGAAAGAATTTAAAAAAAAATTGTTATTTAGATCAGGAACAAGAAATTTTGTGAAAGAATAATAATTTTGACTTGGAATGAAGACTTTTTATAAAGAAATTATGATTTTGATTCATAACATAGAATTTTTAAATGAAAATGATAATTCAGAAAAGGAACAAACAATATTTCATTAGAATTATAATTAAGTCTTTAAATGCGGAATTTATGAAAAGAATTATGATTACGATTCTGATTTAGTAAAGGGAATTTTTTTAAGAATAATAGTTTTTAGTAGGTTTAAAGAATTTTCCATAAAGAATTATAATTTTGACTTGAAAGATGACATTTTTGTGTAAAATTATAATTTTATCATAGAACAAGGAATGTTTAAAGAATTTATTCTTTTGATGTGGAACAGGGAATTTGTAGAAATAATGATAATTTCGGATTGTTTAAAAAAATTTTCCAGAAAATTGTAATTCAGATATGAAACAAGAAATATTGGAAAAGAATTATGATCTTCAGATATTATGATTATGTTTTGTAACTGAGAATTTGGGAAAAGATTGCTGATTTTGTCTTAATTTGGGCGATTTGCAAGAAGAATCATAACTTTGTCTTAGAATAAAGAAATTCAAAAATATTGATAATTTTGATAAAGAAAAAGGAATTTTTTAGTAAAATAATAATGTTGAGTTTTTTCCAGAAAATTGTCGAAAGCAATTACATGCACCTTAGAATGTAATCAATTTTCGGAAAAAATCGTAACTCAGATCTAGAACTAACCATTTTCAAAATAATAATAATTTTGTCTTAAAACGTAAAAAAGTTGAGAAAAGATTATGATTTCAATTTGGAACAGAAAATTTTCCAAAGGGTATGATATGTTGAGTTAGCACATAAAAATACAAAAAGGAAGTATAATTACCAGAGCAAGAAAATAAAAAATTTACCTCTGGGAAACGGGGAAGTGACCAAAAATTTAAAATCATCCATGTGACAATTATTTAGTATTTAAAATCAAGCTATAGAAGGAATATAAACATTTATATTTTAAAAACATTTTCACGGTGTTAAGAGAATATCGGAATGTAACAAAAAAATTGCGCGATTACTCGTAAAATCGTATAGTTCTCTCTTTAAAAGTATACAGAATGTACACATTGGTTTTTTATGAATTTTTGTACAGCACTTTTGCACATAAATATAGCCTCCAACCTAAGTTACGAGCTTTCATCCCATATTTTGGAAAGATTGCATTTTTATCGGATTTCGTAAATGAGAGTATTTATAGAGCTAGTCGAGTTAAAAATAATTTTACGAGCTATTCGAATCGTTTTGTACGCTTTTAGGATCATATTTTTCGACGAACGTTTTCATTTCATTTTTGTTCACGCTATTCGCGTGTGTTATAAACACCGAGACGGTAAATCACTTTTTGATCTTTTGTGCCGAGTAGAAACCTTGTAACGGCTCAGGGCGGAATAAGGACACTTTCTTTGCGGTGCGGTAGGAAAGGACGTTCATGATTCAATTTTAGAAAGAAACTTAATTCGCACTCCGCTTTCCACGTTCTCGAGAGTTAAAGCCCTTTCAAGAAGCGAGCAGAAACTCAGAGGTGAAAATGTTACTTCTTGGGATGAAGTTTTTAAAATACTCGGTATCGTTGGAGTTTCAGAAAATGCATTAGGGACCGTACTTAAATTCTGTAACACCTCAAGGAGGAGAAAGGAGTCGAGAGATTATGTTGCGATTTGTTCCGAAAGAGTGAGAAGGAGTCCTTCAGTCATGTAGAAAAGAGAAGGGCTAAGCCGACACTTTTTTTAAAAGTCATTTTTTTATTTAAAAAAAAAATTTGTTTGCCAGCGTGCTAGGTATGGTTGGATCAAGAATTTAGTTGGCTAAAAAATGTTACTGATGATTTTGAACTACGATACTTTGTTCATCAATTATGAAGACGTATTTTTAACAAAAATGTATTCTAGTCAATATTTCAACTAACAAGGTTAAATTTTATTTTGAAAAATTTAAACAATAAAGACGAATTTTCAGCAAACAAAGATTTTTAAATCATAAAGAAAAAAGAAGTTCACCTAAATTGCTGAACCCTAAAGCCGAAAGATGCATTTTCTGTACAGAAATTCAATTTTCAACTAGAAGAAAGAGATCTTTAGCTGAAGAAATTAATTTTCAACAAAAAAGTTAAATTTTCAACCAGAGATAAACCTTCATAAAAAAAACATTTAAACAAAGTAGTTTAACTTTCACACACGGAGTTGAAATTTTGATTTGAAAATATAAGTTTTCAACAAAAAAGTTAAACTTTCAACGAAAGAGGTCAAATAAAAAAAAAATTTGAATTTTTATTTTAAAAAAATTTTTTTTTGACGTCTCAACATAAAAATATGCGATTTAAATAAAAAGTAAACTTTTGACGAAGGTGCTGGAATTTTTAAGCCAAAAATACTCAAAAATGAGTGAGCATACCCGCATAGTCCCGCATGACGTGCGACTCGCACGACGTGCGACGCACGTGCAATGAATTTGCGGACGTAGTTGCGTTGTCCCCTGCGTGCACGGTGTGCGACACACGTGAGTCGCACAATGCATGCATTTTGCCAAATTTTAATTTAAAATTATTTTTTCTGTTTATAAAAGATTCTAGGATACAAATGTCACAAGTTTAAGATTCTGGTCTTTAATTATTAATAATGGTTAGGAAAAAATTAGTGAATTTTCAAAATAAGATTTTGCGGATACCCTGATGTAATATTCCTGTGAGTAATTTATTTGCCTTATATTTATATTTCCTTTTTTGTAGTTGCTGCCTCCTGAAGATTATCTTTTTAGTTATAGATTTCATGATTTTTTAACAAAACTCAACAATTTTGTTAAAAAATCATCATTTTTAGTTAAAAATTCAAATACTTTGTAGAAAATTTACTTGTTGTTTAAAACTCATACTTTTATGTCAAAAAGTCAACTGAAATCTTTTTTGGATAATGATTCAGTTATTTTTTTGAAAACTTGTCTTTTTAATTTGAAAATTTATCTGTTTTAGTAAAAATCGCATCTTTCTTGAATAACAATGCGACGTTTTGGTTAAATATTTAATGACAGTTTTTAAAAGTCATCCCGTTTGGTCGAAAATTCAAATGTTTTGTTGGAAATTCAGCTATTTTGTAGAAAATTTACTTTTTCAATGAAAGTCACGCTTGATTGTTCAAAAATCAACTGAAATCTTGTTTGGGTGAAAATTAAACTATTTTTTTGAAAATTTGTCTTTTAATATTTTAAATTTATTTTTTTTAGTACAAATTTTCTCTTTCTTGTATAAAAATGGAATTGTTTAGTTGAAAATTCAACAGTTTTTTTTTTTTTTCTACCTTTTTGGTTAAAAATTCAACTTTTTTGTTACAAATTCAACTATTTTGTAGAAAATTTACCTTTCGGTTAAAATTCATATTTTATTGTTGAAAAATCAACTAAAATCTTGTTAAGGTGAAAATTAAACTATATTTTTGACAATTTTTTTTTATTTTTAAAATTCTTTTGTTTAATTAAAAATTTCCTCTTTCTTGAATGAAAATGCGATAGTTTGGTTGAAAATTCAACAATTTTGCAGAAAAGTCATCCTTTTTGTTTGCAAATTTGATTGTTTTGTTGAAAATTCCTCTTTTTGGTTTAAAAATCCCAGTACCTTCGTAGAAAATTTACTTCTTCTTTAACTTACATTTTGATGTTGAAAAGTCAAACTGAAATCTTTTTCAGATAAAAATTCAAATTTTTTCTTTCTAATTTCTCTTCTTGATTTAAAAAACTGATCTGTTTAAGTAGAAACTCTACCTTTTTTATGCAAACGCAACTATTTGTCTGAAAATTATTTTTTTTTTCTGAAGGTTCAACTGCGTGGATGAAAGTTAAATTACTTTCATTAAAATTTTGTTTAATGAAGGTTTATTTCTTTGAAAGATTTGACTTTTTTAAGGGAATTAACTTTTTGCTAAAAACTCCTATTTTCTGGTTGTATTAAATTAACAGAACTCAGTAAAATAATCGAACTGTTTTTGGTTGAAAGTTGGTTTTTTTGTTGCCGAAAATTTAGCTATTCTATTTTTTGTTGAAAATTGATATTTCTTGTAAAAAGCTCAACTAGGTGGTTGAAAATTAATCTATATAGTTAGAAATTTGTGTATTTTGATTAAAATTAGTATTTTTTAGTAGAAAATTAGCATTCTTGTTTTAAAATTTATATTTTTTGGCTACAAATTCATCTTTTTGGTTGAAAATTAACTTTTGTGTTGAAAATTCATATTTGTAGTTGAAAAGTAAGCTATTTTTTTAGAACAATAAGCTGTTCGGTTAGAAAATAATGTATTTAATGAAAAATTCAATAATTTGGTAGAAAATTAAATTTTTAATAGTTAAAAAATATTTTCTGATTGAAAAGTTAACTGAATTGTAGATACTTCGACTTTTCAACTTCTAAACTCAACAATTTTCTTGAAAATTCGTATTTTTTGATAGAAAATTAATTTTTTTAATGGTAAAAAATTAATATTTTCGTCCGAAAATTCAAATATTTTTTTTTAAGTCTTACGACAATTTTGCAAAAAATTCGTATTTTTTGGTGAAATTTGACTGTTTGAAAATCTTTTTTTTTGTCAAAGATAAATTTTTCAAACTAAAAATTTAAACATTCTATTTTTTGTTGGAAATTTATCTATTCTATTTTAAAATTCCATTATTCAGTGAAAATTTTATCTGTTTTTCAAAACATGTGTCATTTTACCTCAAAAACTTAACTCTTTTATTGAAAATTCGTATTTCGGGTAGAAAATTAATCTTATTCGTTGAAAATTTATCTATTTGGTTAAGGATTTAATTATTTTTTTGATAAAAATTTGTGTTTTTCAGTTAAATTTCATTTGTTAAAAATTTATTTATTTTTGTTGCGAAGTAATTTTTTTAAATGAAAATTTAACTATTTCATTTTTTGTTAAAAATTCAGCTGTTTTTTAACACATTTGACTATGATATAAACATTTGTAAGGAATTAGGATTCTGACTTCAAACAGAAAATTTTTGCAACAAATGATAATTCTGAGTTGTTTGGAATTTTCAAAAGGAATTATAATTCTGACTTTAAAGAGAAAACTTTAAAGAAAAATTATATTTCAAAATTAGTACAGTAAATTAAAAAAAAAAAAATACGAATTTGAGTTAGAACAGAAAAACTTCGAACGCAATTATGATTCTGATTTAGTACAGGTAATTTGTGAAAAGTATCATAATTTACAGTTGGTTTGAAGAATTTTTTTAAATAATGAAATTTTAGAGTCAAAACATCGAAATCTAGAAAAAAAGTATAACTGCCGGACCGTGAAAATGAAAATGGCCTGGGAGAAAACCGGGAAATGACCAGTAATACAAAATCATCCGTCTGGTAGACACCTTATCTGAGCTTTTAAAATAGTATATATTTACGAGAAAACTTTTTACATTGCATTTTATGTTTAGAATTTTTTATAACTTTTCCTGTTACATAAGAAAATATGCTTTGCATACGGCGATGATACAACCAATATCATCGAGGGTTTGAACTGCCGTTACGTATTTATGGACACATAAACTAAGTTTATGTTTGCATTTCAATGCAGTAGGTGCTCGCTACACTTCATGTGTGAACTTTAAAAATTCGCTTTAGAAGCAAATATATGTGTGACGTGAAACGAAGAAAACAGCCTTAGGACCGAAAATGAGTTTACAAGAACAAGCGGATCGAATAAAAAAGCAGGGTGGTAGCTTGAACTGTAAAGACCAGGAAATGACCGGGAATTTAATTAAAAAACCAGAAATTTACTTCTAAACCAAGTAGAATACAAGTTTTCATTATTTAAACATTTTTGGTCAATTTAGAAAAGTGAATTCTACTTTATCTACACTTATAGGATGTATAAGTGTGTTTATTAGGTTACGGAATCATTTACTTACTTAAAAATTAAACTACTTGGTTCAAAGTCAAACTAATTTATTAAAAATTAATTTTTGAACATCCATAATTTTAATTAAAAATTCATTTTTTGGGTGGAAAAATGAGCTATTTGATCAAAAAATTGCTTTTTTTGAATAAAAAGGAATTTTTTTTCTCGAAAATTTCACTACTTTGTTGAAAATTTGTTCCTTTTTGTGTTAAAAATCATATTTTTTCCAACTAAAAATGTAACAATTATTCCAGTTAAATATTCCATAATAATATTTAAAAACTTATTTCTTTTCTTGGATATTCATTTTTTAACTTCAAATTCAATTATTCAATTTTTAGTGAAAAATTATCTCTTTTTGTTGAAAATTCGTCTTTTTGGTAGAAATTATTTTTCTTGGTTGAAGATTTATCTTTTTGGTCTGAAGTTTAAATATTTTATTTGAATATTCATCAACTTAGTCGAATATTTTGTAGTCTTGGTTAAAAATTCATATGTTTGGTTAAAAATTAAATTTTTTTACTTGGAATTTAATTTTTTTCAAGTTTTGGTTAGCTATGCTCATTATTTTAGTGGTTCTGATTAGGTTATTAATTAATGGTAGTAGGGTGATAATCGAAGGGAAGATTAAGAGGCTAATTAGTTGGTGTTGGGCCCACTCGGCGACGCGGGTGTGTGTGTGAGTTGGTGATCACCTCCGCGCCATCCACTAGTTTGCAGTCCGGAAGTTTTCAAAGTAGGGTTAGGATTCACCCAAGTACGACTGGAATGACAGCCGTATCAGCGGAACGGATGAGCTAGAATGCCAGCCGACCTGTAAAAGGAGGAAAGAATAAATATATTTGGAAAGAAATGAGTCCAAAAAAAAGTATATCAGTTGCAATTTCTTCTTTCAAACACAAGTTTCATTGCACGCTTTATATTTATTTAAAGTTATAAAAAAAACTCGAACAAAATGTCGTCGGATGATGCTCACAAGTAAAGTGATAGGTCGCCAAGTAGAACTAATTAATTGGTGTACCTAAGATGGTGCCGTTATGTAAAAGTAAATGAGACAAAAAGAGGCTAGTTCTGCTGCCTGTTGGATGATGGCACGCAAGGTAGCCAAGGGGAGTTGACTGTGTCCCCCACAGCAGATGCCCAGCCGTGGGAGTGAGAGAGAGAGAGAGAGAGAGAAAAGTATGGTACCGTATAGGGATGCTTGTGCGAGCGTGGCTATCTAAGACGCTATCACTGCAAGGCGGATTTATAACCTTGGAAGTGAGAAAGAAAAATGTATAATTTGCATGTTTCTTTGTCTTTGAATGCCTAGCCGGAGCGGTATTCCAGCCCAGGTAGGTTTTATAAGAACCAACAGCGGATATCCATCCGCTAGCCTTATTTAATCAAAGCGAAATTCCAGCTCTGATTGTCCTGCTTTTTCGTGGCGGAGCGCACCTTTTTATATCCGCTGTGCCGCGTGGGAGTTGGCTAGAGTGGGAAAGGTCAAGTAGAGGGAGTTGCGCGCGCTTGAGTTTTGATAGCGCTGCACGCTCGGCGTTCTCCAGCACTCAGTTCTGCTATTCGTCCAGCGTAATGGGATCGTAGCTTTCTTACCTGACATCGGCATACTTACGTTCGTAGGAAATTTATAGCAGGGCAAAAAAATGTCCTTCCTACCCTGCTCACGAGATGGCGTAACGGTCTCTCTCTCTATTTTTTAATTTTTCTCTTTCTCTCTTGTTCTTTTAGATCTTAAGATTTAATATCTAAAATGGTTGCCCACCAAATGGATGAACGTCGTATGCGAGAGAGTTATTATATTCACTATTGAAAGAATCTTGCTACATGTAAGACTCGTATAATAGGTTGACAATTCATCTGCTTTTTTAGTAAAAATCAATTTTTGCTAGTTTGAAAATTCAACTACTTCAGTAAGAGATTTTTCGTTTATATTAAAAATTCATAATTTTGGTTTAATATTTAACTATTCCAGTTGAAGATTTATTATATACATTGAAAATTGATCAGTTAGGCTGAAAATTAATTTCATTAACCAAAAATGTAACTATTCCATTTTGGGTTAAAAGTTGATTTTTTTAGTTGAAAATTCTACTATTTGATTGAAAATTTTTACTTTTAATTGAAGATTCAACTATATCATTTAAAAATGTATGTTTTTTTTTAAAAAAGGTATTTTTTAGTAGAAAATTATTCTTGTTGTTTGAAAATTCATCTTTGTGGTTGAGAGTTTAAGTATTGTTATAGGCCTATAGCATATATTGAGAACCACTAAGGAAGAGATGAGTTACTTGAATTCCCCGCTTGTGCTAATAAACTCAAGTCGAAAATCCTTCCGTGCTAATTGCTTCTCCATTGTGTCGACAAACAAGCTTGCTTTCATCTAGTCGTGATTCAGCAAAAAACACGTAATTCCCCGAGGGACGCTATAGTAAGGCGTGCTATTGTCAAGCCATGAGACTGACGCGTCCACCGGTACAGCTGTGCTAGTAGAAAATTTTTGTGCATGTGATGACGCGATGAACTGGTAACGAAAACCCGCGAAAATCAGGTGCCAATAGCCCAGAACGTTCTGCAATTTCGTCTTTCATACGTTCTGCAATTTTCGTCTCTCCCTCTCATGCCCCGATAGCCAGTGAGGCTCGATTTTCGACGCGACACTTTTGAGAAAGTAAGAAAAAATTACGTTTCCAAAAAATGAAATTTTAAATTTATAAATTTAAAAAAACTTTAAGAAATTCTTCAAATGAAAACAATCTGATCCTGATACAAGAATTCTTCTGTTGTAGTATGTGTGAATAAGGTACGAGCATTATAACTAGTTATAAGATAAGGATTGAATTTTTTCTTTTTGAACCATTAAGGATTTTTACTTTCCAAACAAATGCAGGGCGGAGTGTATGTGTATAATAGTTTTAAACTATTATTTAATTAATTATTTGATTGGTTTTTTAATACTCAAATAAAATTTGTAAAATGTGATAAAAATAGCGCGGGACGCTCGAGATTGAAAGAAGGCAGCACGGAGTACGGTGTCCCCACCGCTCCGTCGCGACTCCGCTGCGAGAGTCAAAGCCAATTAGCGGGCCAGCAGTCGCTTTCTTTTTCACTTGAGTCCTCGCGCCACTAGCAAATGAATAACGGGGTCCCATGTAGGTTCGCTCACTTGCGTCTCGGTGACTGCACCTACAGGGCCTTTTTCTATAGCTGCCAAGAGACTCAATAAAAAAAAAACTAAAATCCAACTCCAATTCTTCCCTTCCCTACCTTGCCTTCTCCGTCTGTGGGTCCACCCTTCGAGATCCTACAGCATAACCCCTTCTTTCTCTTTTCTGTGATTGTAAGTTCACCTATCAAGGTCTCGCGATCACGCACTCTTTCTCTCTCTCTCTCTCTCTCTTCTGTGATTGTAGGTTCACCAATTGAGGTCTCGCGATAACATCCTCTTTTTCTTTCTCTCTGTCTCTCTCTTCAGTGAATGTGGGTTCATTAACCAGGATCTCAGGATCGCACACTCTTTCTCTCTCACTCGTTTTTCAGGGATTGTGGGTTCACCCACCAAGGTCTCGCGATCACACACTCTTTCTCTTTCTCTCGTCAGTGATTAAGAGTTTACCAACCGAGGTCTCTCAATCACACACTCTTTTCCTCTCTCTCTTTTCTGTGATTGAGGGTTCACCCGTCGAGGTCTTGCGATCACACACTCTCTTCTTTCTTTGATCGCGGGATCACCCTTCCAGGGACCGCGATCCTTCTCACTTATTCTTCCGTGATCGTAAGTTCAACCACCGTGGCCTCACGGTCTCCCTCTCACTATTACTCTCTTTAATTTCTTTGACAGAACCCTTTCTACTCCTTGCCCTATTTTCTAGACTGATGCCTGGCAAACGTTAGTCTTGCTTCCGCCCTAATAAGCACATCCTATTTGAGGATCCTGTTGACCTTAAATCCGATCCATCAAAATCCTCTTGGCTCATGCCCGAGTTTGCTTCATCCGAATCCCTTTTCGTCCTTCTTCTGCCACATCATCAGGCCGCCTGGACCCGACCAGACGCTACGATGTTCCGAGTTTAATTCACTCCGAACCTCCGAGCTAAATTTTACCTAAACCTCTTCTGGTCTTCTCAGGACCATCATCCGCTCCCTTCACCCTTCCTTCCGTCTCCCGACGGAGTCGTGCCCAGCCGCCAACACTTGAGTCCGTGGCGAGTAGCCCTCCGCCTGCTAGCGGGTGCTGGTCCCACCCTAGAACGCCGTCCATGATCGGGCTCCAGGCGTGGATCTATCCTCTCTCCGCCCAAGGGACAATGAGGTTCCACCAGTCCATACCTAGCTGTCGGAAACCCAAACTAAAGTCAATGGCTAATCTCGACGCTTTCCACCGACGGAATAACGGGAACCTACCAGTACGAGCTCCCGAACCTACGCGGCCTTCGTAGACAACGCTCTTTCAGCAGTCCGGTCCACTAAACAACCTAGCAGCCAACCATCGCCTGCTAATCAAATTCGTCACCAATTGCTCCACCGCACTGAACTAGGCCACTCTAGCGCCCCACAGTGGGACGAAATGAAAAAAAAGGATGTTCGAAATAACATGTAGGTCACAATTCTTCATCGATTTTCAATTTTTTTTTGAAAAAATTCAGCATTAAATTCTTAACAAATCTGTCGAGGCTAATTTTTTAATTTTTGTTGGTTTAAATTTTTATAGAGCTGCAAATATCGAAACAATGTTGATTTGTTTAATTCTTTTTTTTAATTTTCTGTAGAAATTTGTCTCAGAGGCATCAGGCCTCAGGTTTGATGCGAAGAAGTCGGCGAAAAAAAAAATTTGTTGAATGTCAAGTTATTTGTTATAAACAAATATTTGCAGCAAATAGCCAATATGATGGATTGTGTTTTTGTGAAGTATATTTATGCATCCAAACCGCTTGTTTAGAGCAATGAGGTGAAATGTGATCATGAAAATGTGCTATCCGATATAATTTGTTAAATTTATCAACGATTATTATAAACAAATGCATGATTTGAACAGTTTGAGGCAAAAACGAACTAAATTTTCTCCTGATTGTCTTTGAATCTCATTGCCCGTGATCCACTTTGATGTATTTTTGTCATCTGATATGATTTGTTAACATCATCAACGAATAATGTAGATATAAATCAACATATCCCTGACTTGGACATCCCAGTGTAGAGTAAGATCGTCCTTGCTTTCAATTTTCTCGTTTCATATCATTTTTTCATGTGAATTAGTCGCTATGTAACCACCATACAAGATATTTTGCCTGTCGCCACCAGATGGCAACACATGTTACGTGCGCATGCGTGATTCTTGTTCAACGAGATGA
>JAUELO010000143.1:532735-544409 GCA_032357855.1 Amphibolips quercusostensackenii
TTCGGTTTGTTTCTGCCTAAAACTGTTTAAATCATGCATTTGTTTATAATAATTGTTAATAAATTTAACAAATTATACAGGATACCACATTTCCATGATCCCATTTTACCTTATTGCTCTAAACGAGCGATTTAGATGCATAAATCACCCCTGAAAAAATTTTCACAATGAATTAAAAAAAATTTTTTTTTAAATAAACATTTTTTTCGCTATTTGCAGCTCAATAAAAATTTGAACAAACAAGTTATTTTCAACATCGTGTTTTCATTTCGCCCCACTGTGCGCCCATGCAAACACAGGGACTGGACGCGACACGCTCGCAACACGCGTCTCTCTTTTTTGATTGAGCCCCTCACGTAGCTCATATACTACAAAAATCCCACTCACGAGAAGGCTTACATCAGTATTTCAGTTAAATACACATCATTTTAATTGAAAATTTATCTTTTTGAATAAAAATTTAACAATTGTAAATTTTTCTAACTATAAGTGATGATGTTTTGATTTATTTTATCTTGTGAAAGTTTGAAATTGTTTAAAATCTTGAAATTTAGTTCACGCTCAAAATCTTAAATTATTATTTATCTGAAATTGTACATATATTTTTTTTCAAACAAAGAGAGAAATTCTGATCTCCAAAAAATTCCATTTTGATCGTGGAGCGATGGGGATTTTTTTATTCAACAGAGGAAACCTTTATTATTCAGAATCAATGAAAATCGTAAAATCGATTTTTTGGCCCTAAGGCTGAAAAATTTGTTCCACGTCACATGTATATATTTTTCAAGTGCTAGTTTCCCACATTGTTTGGCATATTTGGCAAAAGTTACCACAAATGTTCACCGATCAGGGCGAAAAAATTAAAAAAAAAAATGATACAATTTTAAAGAAAGTTGACAAGCTAGATTTTTGATTTGGTTTTTAATTTTTTCACAAACAGATATGACGAAAAAAATTGTCAATGAGTGCCGAAATAACGCATTTGTTTATTGCATATGAAATTATCATGACGTTCCCAATTAAAAGAACTGACATTGAAGAAAACAAAATTTTTCGTTGAAAAATACCTAATAATGCATTTATTTAATAACTTGTTCAGCAAAATCATAAGACTTACAAGTTAAAACATTAGAAAATCTATTTAGTCATTATGAATGTTGCTGAAATTATCATAAAGTCCTTAATTAGGAGGACTAGCATTAAAAAAACTAATTTTTCTTTTGAAAAATGCCCGAATAAAGCATTTGTTTATAAATTTGTTAGAAAAACTTTAAATTATTAACCAATTATAAATGTTGCTTAATTGTCATGAAGTTCCCAATTGAAAGGATAGCTATTGAAAAAAACGAATTCTTTCGTTGAAAATGCCCGAATGATGCATTCATTAATTTGTACAAAAAAAAAACTAACTATGAATGCTGCTAAATTATCATAACGTCTTTAATTGAAAAAATTGATATCGCAATTACTAAATTTTTTCATTTATAAATGCACAAATAATGCGCTTGTTTAATTAATTTGTTCAAAAACATCATAAAATTTATTAAGTTATTATGAGCGTTTCTAAAATTGTCATAAAATTCTTAATTAAAAGGACAGATATTAAATAAACAATTTTCACATCAAACAAATGCACGAATAATGCATTTATTTAATATATCTGCTTAAAGAAATTATAAAATTTATTAACAAATTATAAATTTTGCTGAAATTATCATAAAGTTTTTAATTTAAAAATACTGAAATGAACAAACGCATTTTTCTGCCTACAAATGCCTGAATAAAGCATTTTTTAAAATAAATTTGTTTATAATATTGACAAAAATAATCTTAGGAGAAATTTTTTGTATTTAACGATTATTTTTATTCGAATAACTTACAAGATAACTCAATGAAACGCAAAATTATTAAAAATTATACAAAACAAATTTAAAACTAAATAATTTTTTAATAAAAATTCTCTTTGTTTATTGTGTCGTAATGGAATATCTTTATCCAATGTAATTTTATGAAACGTAGTCAATTACTATAATTTTCATAATGTCAAATAGAAAATATATACATTTTGTTACTCATATTTGTTTATTTATAAGAAAATCGAAAAACCAAATAAAAAATCAGTCTGGACAACTTTCTCTCTAAATTTTCTCTTTTTTTTTGTTGAAATTTTTTTCTACTAATCAGACAGTATTTGTAGTATGTGCGTTACTTTGAATAAAAAAGTTTTTTTTTTAATTGTAATTTCAAATTCCAATTCAGAAATTTCGAAACTAATTAATTTTTTTGTCCAAAAAAATCGTATTAACGATATTTTTCGAAAATCTTGCAATCGTTGTTAAAAAATATAGATTGTCTTTTTCTTACTTGAAGTCGTTTTATATCTTAAATTTTTAAATTTTAAATTTGAAGCTAAAAAAAATCCTTTTTGCGGATGTACTTAGTGTAAGGTCATGTTTTAATTAACATAATTTTTATCTTGATTATTAGAATCAACATTAAAAAGCCCATTGATTATTTCAAAAAATTTTAGAAGAGAAGCTCGAACGTAAATATTTAAAAAATAGACACGTCTTGATGAAATTAATAAATTAAAAAATAATATAAACTATTATTTTCAGTTAACCTTTTTTTAAATTTAACAATTTTTAACAAGAATTTAAGAAAAACGTGACAAATAGAATTGTAAAAAGACTTTTAAGGAATAGAATTAGATTTTGTAAATTAAAATTGATTTCCACTTCTGGCTCAAGCAGAAGAAAAACATAAGAATTTTTTAATAATTTCAAGTACTGTTACAGTTGAAACAAAATTTTGAATCTTTTAAAAATTTTGCATGTCTTACTAGAAATTTTCATTTGGAAACAAACATCAGTAGATTTTGAAGGTTTATCATTTCTAAACAATTTTAGGTCACGTTAGCGTTTTACATCAGGACTTGTTATCTTGGAACTTAAATCATCATAATTTGAATAAGATTTTAAATTTTTTTAACAAATTTACATTTTGTTAATGTTTGTCTTCGCAAATTAGTATTTTCGCAATAAAAAAACCTGTTAGATTCAAAAAATATATTATTAGTTTTTCAACAACTTAATATTATTTGAATTTAAAATTTTTAAAGAAAACTTAATAGATATTAAAATCAGTATCTTTTATTTGAAATAGTAAAATTTACAAGTCTCAACAATTTTGGATTTTGTTAGTATTTTTTGTCGAAAATAGACATTTTCATTTAAAAATCTTCAGATTTTAAACAGGATGCATGATCATTTTTTTTTATTTATTTTGAGTAATGCTATTGTTTTACGTCTAAATTTAGTATTCTTAAAAAGCAATCATTTTAATTTAAATAACATTTAGAATCTATTTCTGTATTTTTAAGTTTCATTAGAGTTCTTAATTGATAATTCTAATTTTAAACAAAAATATGTATACTTCAAAGGTTTATAATTTTAAAAAAATTTCAGTTTACTTAAGCGTTTTACACTAGAAATGAGTATTTTTGTAATAAACTCTTTATAATTTGAAGCAGATGTAATTTTTTAAATCAATTTTGAATTATTTTAACGTTTTTCGTCGGAACTTGGTATGTTTAGTAAGAAAATGAAATAAAAAAAACCTATAAGATTTTAAAGAATATTTAGATTATTGATATTATTAAAGTATTGTAATAGTTGAAATTTCAACTAAAAAAGATTTTAATTTTGAATCAAAAATAGTTCAATTTAACCAATGAGGATGACTTTTTGCTGGAAATGTAGTAGATAATATTTATAGCAAAAAAATATTTAAAATTAAAAGCAGTTGAGTTGAACAAAAATGAAAATCTTGAATAAATTACATGAATTTTCAATCAAATGGTTGGTAAAAAAAAGAGATAAATCTCTAACAAAAAATGGAATTACAACATTTTTATTTTGAATAGCTATATTTCAACTGAAAAAAGACAAATTTTTAAAAAAACTAGTTGAATTTTTAACCATAAATATAAAGTTTTAACTTAAATATTAAAGTTTTAACCAAAAAAGATACAATTTATTCAGAAAGAGATAAATTTTTAAAACAAAAAGACAAATCCGGGCAAACGCTAAATTGCTGAACTAGTAAATTGAAAAAAATTAACGTCATAAATTTAAAAGACCAGTGTTCAACGAAATAGATTAATTTTTAACCAAAAGAAGTTTTTAGTAACGAAAGAATTAAATTTAAATCATATTGTTAAATTTTTAGTCCGAAACAACAAATTTTTAATAAAACAGCTCGACTGTTCACCAAATAGGTTGATCTTTCAACAAAAAATGTTATAATTAATATTTTCAGTAAAAATAATTTTTATTTGAAATAAAAAACAATTGCATTTAACCAAAAGATACAATTTTCTGCAAAAAATGTACGAATTTTTAGTTAAATAGTTGAATTTCAACTAAAAATATAAATCTTCAACTAGTAAAATTTTCAATTAAAGAAATTAATTTTAACTGAAATAGTGCATTTTCATCTAAAAAGAATTAATTTTTTACCACGAAGTTTAACTTTCAACCAAGTAGTTGAATTTTCTACAAAATCGTGGAATATTCGAAAAGAAAATAAAAAGTTTAAAACACGAATTTTCTAGAAAAAAATTAATTTTTAACTAAAACGGATAAACTCTCAAACAGAGAATTACATTTTTAAACCAGAAACACGCAATTTTAACAAAACAACTGAATTCTTAACCAAAAAGGATAAATTTTTAACCTCACTGTTGTATTTTTAACTAAAAAAAATCTTAACCAAAAATAATTGTATAAATCAAAAACACAAATTTGAGTTAAAAGCACTCTGCAGCTTTTAGATTTACACTTTTTTTCAAATTGAAGATAATTGTATTTTAAAGAGATCTGTGAAGCGCAATTTTTTATTAAGGTTTGTTTGTATATTTTTTATCTACTTTTTTATCTTATATTTTTACTGATAATATAAGAAAAAGCTGCACTGAAACATAAAATAATTAACTTTTCAAATTCTATTTTAAGTATGCTTCCTAAGCTGGTTTATTATTCGTCTGACAAATCTGTCTCGTAACTACTGAAAATAGTTTACTGTTGAAAAACCTATGTACAATTTTTTTTTTCAAATTGAAAAAAATTAAATTTTTAAGGAGCTGTGGAGCGCAATTTTCTAATTTAACATTGTTCATATATTTATCAATTTCTGTGTATTTTTTCAATCTTTTATTTTCATAAATATAATAAAAAATTGATGACTCAACAGAGGGTTGGGTGTTTGTATTTTTGACGTTACCCTGAAGAATCCAAGCTTTGTGTATTAATCTGTGCCAAGAAATATATGGGGTGAAAAAACAGTTTAAAATACTGTCACGTAGTTTTTGAATGGCCTTAAAAATAGTGCGAGACAAAAAAAGGAATTTTCATGGTTTCTGTATTGAGGAATTACGAAATGTACTGCGATATATCTTATACATGAACCAATTGTTGTCAAAAGTAGCATTAAGTTTTTTATTGCAAAGTTGTGATAGCATATTAACATAAATGAAGCAATCCCTCAGGGCATCAGATTTCAGTGGTGAAACTCTGGTTAAAGGATAGGATAAGGGAGGGGATAATTAAGGTGAAGTAGAGTATAGCTGCAACGATGAAAAGCACTTTGGTCACGTGGTCTGATTTCCACGAGCAGTCTAGGAGGCCCTTAATCGACTAACGAATTTCCTCATAAAAGCTTTCAAAGCTTTTTCGCGTAATAGTTCATTCCTTAGAAAAGGAGGAATGCAGTTCTTATTCTGGTACCTATACGCTTGTCTTTAATTTGAAATGGACTTCAAGAAAGTAGATAAAGTACCATTTTATAGAACCAAGTGGCTTAAATTAGGAATTCACAGTTCAAAAAAGTCTACAGACATTAGTTTTTAGACAATTTACTTTTTATTTTTTTAAATTAAAAATAATGACATTTTTAAGAGGTCTGTGAAGTGCCATTTTTTGATTGAGCTTTATTTATATATTAATAATTTTCTCTTCAATTTGTTTCTATATTTAATTTTCAATAATATAGTAAGAAATTAATATCCTTAAACTTATAATTATTTAATTAAAAAATGTCTTAACGTATGCTTCTTAAGTAGTTTTAGTGATTCGTCTGACAAAGCTGGTCCATAACTACTGAAAATAGTTTATTTATTTATCTAATACTTTTTAAAAAATTATTTTTCTTTTTTCGTTTTTAATTATACAACAAAAAATTAATGCCCTCAAACTAAAAACTATTCAACTTTAAAATTGTCCTAAAGAACGCTTCCTAAGTAGTTTTAGTGATTTGTCTGATAAAGCTGGTCCGTGACTACTGAAAATAGTTTTTTCTATACCGTTAAAAAGAAGTTAAAATTGGCAATTCACTTGTAAAATACCTCAAAAGCCTTTAGATTTATACATTTTTAAAAAAATTGAAGATCAATAAATTTTTAAAAGGTCTGTAAAGCGCCATTTTTTAATCGAGGTATATTTATATATTAATGATTTTCTTTTTTAATTGTTACCATGTCTTAAAATCAATAATATAATAAGGAAGTGATTTTCTAAAATGTAAAAAATTATTCAATTTTTAAATGTTTTAAAGTATGCTTCCTAAGTAGGTTTAATGATTCGTCCGATAAATCTGGTCCGTAACTACTAAAAATAGTTTATTTAATCAATATTTGCTTTTTAATTTTTTTGAAACTTTTATTTCCAATGATGTCATAAAAAATTGATGTCCTAAAAGTAAAAATTATTCAACTTTTAAATAGTGTTCTTGTACGCTTCCTAAGTAGGTTTATTGATTCGTCTGACGAAGCTGATCCGTGACTACTATAATAGTTTTATCTATACCATTTAAAATTAGTTTAAATCAGAAATTTACTCTTAAAATAACACTGAAGCCTTTAGATTTACACATTTGTTTTAAAATTAAAGATAATTGATATTTTTAAGAGATCCATAATGCCCAATTTCCTAATTGAGCTTTTTATATACTTAATATTTTTATAAAATTTGTTTCTATCTTTTATTTTGAATAATATAATAAGGAATTAATGCCCTTAAACAAAAATTATTCAATTCTAAATTGTCCTAAAGCATGCTTCCTAAGTAGGTTTAGTGGTTCGTCTGAAAAAGCTGGTCCGTGACTACTGAAAATAGTTTTCTCTATACCGTTGAAAACTAGTTAAAATCAGCAATTTACTTCTGAAATAACTTTCAAGCTGTTTGATTTACACATTCTTTTTATAATTAAAGATCATTGAATTTTCAACAGTTCTGTGGAGCGCAATTTTATAATTAAGCTGCATTTCTATATTAATAATTGACATAATGAATTGATGCCTTCAACATAAAATTATTTAATTTCAAATTGTTTTAAGGTACTCTTTCTAAGTAGGTTCAGTGATTTGTCTGACAAATCTTGTCCGTGACTACTGGAAGTAGTTTTTTCTACTGCTTTTTTAAGATTAAAGAGAAATAAATTTTCAAGAGATTTGTAAAGCGTGATTTCTCAATTTAGCCTTCTTTATATCAATTTTTTTTTAATTTGCTTTTATCTCTTATTTAAAATGATATAATAAGAAATTAATGCCCTTAAACTAACAATTATTCGACTTTTAAATTTTCTAAAAGCACGCTTCCTGATTTTTAGTGATTCGTCCGATAAATCTCGTCCGTAACTACTGAAAATAGTTTATTTACTTATTCAATACTTGTTTTTTTAATTGGTGTCCATCTCTCATTTTTAGTAATACAATAAGAAATTGATGCCCTTAAACAAAAAATAAATACATCTTTTTAAATATCTCAAGGTATGCTTTCTGAGTAGGTTTAGTGATTTGTCGGACAAAGCTGGTCCGTGACTACTGCAAATAAGTTTTTTCTACTGTTGAAAAGTAGCTGAAATGAGCAATTCACCCCTGAAAGAACTTTAGCGTCTTTAGATTTGCACATACTTTTTTAAGTTAAAGATAATTAAATTTTTAAGAGATTTGTAAAGCATGATTTCTTAATTCAGCCTTCTTCATATCAAATTTTTTCTTTTGGATATGCTTCCATCTCTTATTGATAATATAATATGAAACAGCTGCCCTTAAACCTAAAAATATTAAATTTTAAATTGTCGTAAAAAACGCTTTCTAAGTAGTTTTAGTGATCCGTTTGATAAAGCTGTTCCGTGACTATTAAAAATATTTTTCTTTTTACTGTTGCGAAAAATTTATCTTTTTTTTAAAATAAAATTTCTACTATTTAGCTAAAAATTAATATTTTTAAATTAGGAATTTAAATATTTGTTTGAAAATTTATGTTCTCTATGGAAAATGCGTCTTTTTATAGAAAATTTATCTTTGTGTTTGAAAATTCTTTTTTTTTTCATGAAAATCTCAACTCAATTATGACAATTATCAACTTCTTCATAAGTTAGTTTTTTTTTTAAATAATTTTTTTTGGTTGAAAATTCAAGTATTCTGATGGATTATCTATCATTTTGGTTGAAAATTCGTCTTTTAGGTTTAAAATGAAATTACTTAGTTAAAGGCTAAGCTATTTTGTTAAAAATAATTTTAACTTTTTATTTGTACTCTTTGATTATTTATTATTTACTTGAATACTGAAAATTATCTTGTTCTTTAAAAGTTAATCTGCTTGTCTAAAAATTCTTTTTATTGGTTAAAAATTCAAGTATTACAGTAAAATATTTATCATTTTAGTTGAAACTTTATTTTTTAGGTTGGAAATAAGATGACTTGGTTTAACGTTAAGCTCTTTTGTTAAAATTTTTGTTTTGAAAATTCATAATTTTAATTTGAAATTCATTTCTTGGGTTGAAAAACGAGCTATGTGATTGAAAAATTCTTTTTTCTTTAAATGAAAAGATATTTTTTCCGAAAATTTAACTGCATATTTTGTTAAAAACTTGTTTCTGTTTTGGTTAAAATTTTGTTTTCAACTAAAAATGCAACTATTATACCAGGTAAATATTCCAAAACATGAATAAAAAAATTATTTCTTTTGTTGAACATTTATTTTTTGACTCAAACTTTAATTATTTCATTTTTGGTCGGAAAATAATAATTTTTTTTAGTTGAAAATTCTTCTTTGTGGTAGAAATTAATCTTCTTAGTTAAAAATCCATCTTTATGGTGTGAAGTTCCATTTCTTTATTAAAATATTCACCATCATTGTTAAATATTTCGTAGTTTTGGTTGAAAATTCATCTGCTTGGTTAAACATTAATTTCTTCAGCTTTAAATTTAATTATTAAAGTTTTCGTTGACAATTTATCTTTTTCTCAGTAAAAATGAATTTTTGTAAGTTAAAAAATTCAACTATTTTAGTTGAAGAATTATTGTTTTTGTTGAAAACTAATGTTTTTGATTGGAAATTCAACGTTTTTAGTTTAAGATTCATCATTAGATTGAACTATCCTAACTAATTTTTCTAACTGAAAGTTTAACTTTCTCATTTTTGTTGAAAATGTATATTTTCTAGTGAAAAATTTAATCGCCTGATTTTTCTCTGAAAAAATCTGAAATATACATGTGAACATAAATTGAAATTGGAGCCCAAAAAATTCATTTTGTTCGTTATAAAAGAAGATATTGCATTTATTCTTGTCTTTTTCTTACTCTTAAAATTTGAATTATAAAAAGTGAAATATTTTTTAAAATATCAAACTATTTGGCAGAAATTGTTGGTAGAAAATTATTTCTTTTCTGTCAAAAGTTTAACCATTTGATTATAAGTTAAACTACTTTGTTAAAAATTAACTTTTTTTTAGATACACCTCTTTGTTTGAAAATTTAACTCCTTTGTTGAAAATTCGTTGTTTATTTGATTAAATTGAAGCCAAAAAAATCAAATTTGTTAGTTATAAAAGAAAATATTTATTTCAAATTATAATAAATAAAATAAATAAATAAAATAAATTCAAAGCTTTGGCACTTTGGCCTGGAAAATAATTTTTCTTCACTAAAACTGTAATCATAAAAATTTCATGTATTTAAAAAATCTTTTTAGTATCCTTGAAGCGTAGTCTTAAAATGCGCTTATTAAGTAGGTTTAGTGATTCGCCTGACAAAGCTTGCCCGTGACTACTGAAATTAGTTTCCTCCGCCGTTCCAAAGTTGTTGAACTCAGAAGTTCACTCCCAAAATAATTCTACAGAATTAAGATTCATATTTATATTTCACAATTAAAGATAATTCAATTTTAAGCAAATCTGCAAAACACAATTTTTTAATTTAGCTTTGTTTATATATATTTTCATTCACTTTTTCATATTTTATTTTCATTAATATAACTAGCTGTTACATGCGTGCCGCTTCGCGGCCCCATTCTCCCCACTACCGTACAACAATGAAAGCGTGTTTTAGAAGTGCACATGCGAAGTTTAATGTCAATTCATGCTCGCGTTTGCATTTGATGCAGCAACATATATACGCATAGATACGTGTACATGCGCCGCGGGGCCCCGCATCTGCCCCCAATCCATGTCCTCACGACCTGTCTGGGAGCCTGAAGAATATGTGTGTAAAATTTGGTGCTGATTGGTCAAAAACTGTGGGAGACCCCCACACCTCCTAATCTTCCTACTATACTCTTACGACCTGTCTCAAAGACCAGAGAATATGTGTGTAAAATTTAGTGCTGATTGTTAAAAACTGCGGCGGTACCTCCCATCTGCCTCTTTTCCTCTGACAACCTGTTTGGGAGCCCAAAGAATATGCGTGCAAAGCTTGATGCCGATCGGTCAAAAGTTGTGGATATGCGTATGCATCGTACGTTTTAGGCTACTTGATTTCATATATTTCTAATACAGCCCCCCCCCGCCTCTATCTGCCCACAAGACTCTTACAAGCCTTATAATTAAAAAAATATTAACCCATAGCTACCTTAAATCCCTGAAGAACTTAACAGTGAATAAATTTCTTATTGAATCTGAACTGATTTTATTTTCACAGAGCAGAAGGACTTTACTGTAGAAAACTATCTGACACCCGATGTAACAGTTTGCCGAAAAATGAGATTGTTTTTAAGGTATTAAAAAATAAGTATACTTATTCAGTCGCACTAAAGTTACGTAGCATGAATCATCACCAAACTTCGCATGTGCCTTCATGAGAAACTCTGACATGTTATTAAATTTGGTGCTAATTAATTAAAAACTGTAACTGTGCCCCCCCCTGCCTATCTAAACACTTACGACCTGTCTAAAAGCCCAATGAATATGAGTGCAAAATTTGATGCCTATTGGTAAAAAAACTGTGGATTTGCATAAGAATCATATAAATCAGGCTACTTGATTTTATGTATTTCAACCTCCCTCCCTCATCTGCCCCTTAATACTACTACAACCACTCTAGGAGCCGAAGACTATGTGTGAAACATTTGATGCTGGTTAGTCAAAAACTGCGGTAGTAGCACACCCCTCCTATCCCTTTTCCCTCTAACAAACTTAAGGGATGTCCGGAAGCCCAAAGAATATTCGTGCCGAATTTGGTGCCGATTGGTTAAAAACTTCGGTGTTGCGTAAGCATCATACGTTTAATGCGTATTTAATACGTATTTAATAGCATCAAATGCAAACGCGGGCATGCATCATCGCCAAACTTCGCACGTGTTCTCCCGAAAAACTCTGACATGTTTATAACTTTAAT
>JAUELO010000143.1:544509-559953 GCA_032357855.1 Amphibolips quercusostensackenii
AAATTGAAAAGAACATAATAAATATTTGTACGAAGCTAAGTTCAAAACTTGCCCTGCACCGATCTCTGAAGAAGTTAATTATCTTGAAGTAAATCAAAAAATTTGTAAATCAATTAATAACTAATGGATTTTGAATTTTTTTAATAAAGAATTTCTAATTTTAACCATTGTGCAACAGTAAGAGAAACTATTTTCAGTAGTTGCGGACAATATTATCCAGACAAAGAGCCAAACCTAACTTAGTAAGTGTACTTTTATTCAAAGATAAAATTTAAACAGTTTTAAAATTGTGGGCACGAATTTCTTGATATAGCAATGAAAATGAGAATTTAAAAAAATCTAATTGAACCTTATAATTATTTAAACTAAACTAAATTGAAAAGTTGCACTTTACAGATATCTTAAAACGTTAATAATCTTAAATTAATTAAAAAAATTTGCAAAACTATATAAAACTAAAGGCTTGCGACTTTTTCGTATCGTGAATTTCTAATTTCAACCATTGTGCAACGGTAGGATAAATTATTGTCAGTAGTCACTAACTATATTTGTCAGACAAAGCACCAAACCTACCTTAGGAAGAGCACTTTTTAAAAAAAGTGAAAATTTGAAAAGTTTTGAGTTTGAGGGCACGAATTCCTCAATATATTAATAAAAATGAGAATTATAAAAAAGTAAGAAGAACATAATAAATACTTAAGTAAAGTCAAACTTAGAAATTTCGCTCCACAAATTTCTCAAATAATTAATTATCTTCAGTTAATCAAAAAGTTTGTGAATGGATTAATAACTAAAGGCTTTCAAATTTTTTGAATAGAAAATTTCTGATTTGAACCATTATTTAACAGCATAAGTAACTATTTTTCAGTAGTTACTGTCACAATTAGTTTGGCAGAGTGCAAAACTTACCTCAGGAAGTGTGCTTTTGAAAAAAGGTGAAATGTAGACATTTTTAAGTTTGAGGTAATCGATTCCTTAATATATATTAATGGAACCACGAAAAGAATGAGAAATTAAAAAGAAAATTATGAATATTTAAATAAAGCTAAACTTAAAAAGTGCGCAACGCAGATCTCTCAAAAAATTAACAATTATCAATTAAATCAGAAAATTTGTAAATTGATTAAAAACTACAGGCTTTTGATTGTTTTGAAAAGTATATTTCAGATTCAAACCATTGTGCAAGAGAAGTAACTCTTCACAGTAGTTACGGACAATAGTATCCAGACAAAGCGCCAAACCTACTGTAGGAAGTGAACTTAAAAAAAAAGTTGAAACCTAAAAAGTTTTAGGTTTGAGGGTACTCAATTTTTATTATATTAAAAAAACAATAAAAAGCATTAAAAATTAAATAATAAATATTAAATAATACATAAGTGTTTAAAATTCATTCAGGCGTAGGTGACGTATGTAGGAGTTACTAAAAGATCTGTTGAAGAAACTTTATAGCATTATCACGGTTCACCGTAAAACTGGATTCTCATCTTGTTCGGAAACAGCTTAACAACTTTAAAGACTATTTTATAGGCCAGCCTCCAGGCTTGCTACAAGATTAGAAGTACGAGTACACTTTCAGCGTATATTGTGTATAGTGCTTCTGTACATTATGAATCTTACGTTCCAGGGAATTCTTGAAATTTTTTTTTTCAACTCTCTAGAAATAAGGAAAAATATTCTTTTGAATTAAGAGATAGCATTTATGTTATTTTATTTCATATATTCAAAACAGACTTCAGACCTTATAATCGACATTTCCCATCTTTTCCCACTTTTTAAAGAATTCCTTTATTTCACACCGTTTCTAAAACTTTTTGCCGTTTTCGTTTTTTTTCTTGCTTGGTTACGAACTGAATTAAAAGAAACCTAATAAAAAATCGAACTACTTTCTGTTATTATTTTTTGTTGAAAAGTATACTTTCATATTTCTGGTTGAAAATTAAATTACTTTATTAAAAAGTCATGTTTTTGCCAAAAATTTAATTGTTTTGTTAAACATAATTCTTTTCAGATAGAAAATTCGTTTTTTAAGATTAAAATCTTTTTTTTAAAGAAAAAAAATATTTTATGGTCAAAACTAAAATATTTTGTTGAATACTCTTTTTTCTGTGTTGAAAATTCATTTCTCTTTGAAAAAAATTATTCGTTTTGGCTTGAACATTTTTAAAAGTATTTTATTATACTATTAGTCTTCTTTTTTGTTTAAAAAGTCTGTTATTATATTTTTGGTTTAGTATTTATACCTTTCTGTCTAAATTCTACTGCTTGCTTGAAAAATTTCATTCATTTCTTGAAACTTTAATTATTTTGTCAATAAGTCAAGGGTTTTGGATTAAATTCAACTATTTTGCTATTAAAATTTGAATTCTTTTTTGTTTGAAATATCAGCTTATATATTTTTCGTGAAAATTCTTTTTTTTTATAATTCTACTAGATGATTCTACTACTGGGTTAAAGATAAAACTTCTTAGTTAAGTATTCATTTCTTCAACTGCAAATTTACTAATTGAGATAAAAAATTCATTCATGTTTTTTTTAAATTTGACTTTGCTGGTTGAAATGTCAAATATTCTTTTTTTTTTTGCAAACTCAATATTTTTTGATTCAGGATTCATCTCTTTAGCTGCAACTTTTATTATATTGCGGAAGATTTTTTTGTAGAAATTTCATCTTTTTTGGTTAAAAATGCAATTTTTGATTCAAAATAATTTTGTTTTGGTTAAGAATCCACGTGTTTTATTGAAAATTTTTCGTCTTTGGTTGAATTTAACTGTTTTATATTTAAAACTAATTTTTTTTTGTTTTAAATGGCAATTATTATATTTTTTGTTAAGAATTAATTTCTTTTCGATTAAAATTTTTTTTTCAAAAGAAAGTCATTTTTTTCTTTGAAAAGGAAACTTTTTATTGAAAATTAAATTTACCATTAAATTAATTATTGTTGGTTAAAAATTGAACTATATTTTTAAAAATTTGTCTCTTTTGCTTAAAGATTCAATTATTTGGTAAAAAATGTATTTTTCTTAGTTAAAAATAATCTTATTATTAAAACATTAGTTTTTTTGGCTTGAAAATTTTTTGTCGAAAATGCACCTCTTTCAGTAAAAAATTATCTCGATTATGTGGTTAAAAATTCATCTTTATAGGTAAAAAATACAACTATTTTGGTTAATATTCATCTCTTTTGCCTAAAGGTTCACCTATTTGGTTAAAAGTTTATCTTTTTTTGTCAAAAATAATTTTTATTTGTGCAAATTAATTTTTTTTAGGGAATACCAGTCAATTGTTTTTTAAATCATTCATTGTAAAAAATTTAACTGAATTAAAAATTTATTTTCTGCTTGCAAATTCGACCATGTAGAAAATTTATATTTTTTTAGCTAAAAATTCATTTTTCTTGGCTGAAAAGAAAATTTTGATTGAAAATTGCACTGAATCCCCAATTTCTTTTTTATTTGAAAATTTGATTACGTGGTTAAAAATTCATTTTTGTAGGTTGAAAATTCAGCTATTTGGTTAGAATTTCATATTCTTTGTCTGAAAGTGATATTCGTTGTTAAAAATCAATCTTTTTATTTTGAAAATTCAAGTGTTTCCTCGAACATTCGACTTTTTAGTTTAAACAATAAACCCTTTTTTTTTTAAATTCATCATTTTCGGCAGAAAATTTATCCTTTTGGATTAAAAATCCATCTTTTTTTAATAAAAAAATCCTTTTTTTTATATTTAACAGAACTCTTAATTGATTTTTAATTAAAAATTTTAATATGTAGTTGAAAATTCCATTTCTTGTAGGCTGAAAATTTAAGTATTTGGTTAAAATGTTATCTGCCTTAGTTAAAAGTGATATTTTTGTTGTTAAAAATTCATAAATTCAAAATTAAAAGTCAATTATTAACATGAACTTTTAAAATAAAAAAAATGTAAGTGAATTCGAAACTTCTTTTTCTATTAAAAATTTAAGGATATGGCTTAAAATTTATCTCTGTAAGTTGTAAATTCAATTATTGATTAAAATATCAACTATTTCATAGAAAACTGATTTTTTCGGGCTTAGAAGTCAACTGTTTTCAAAACATTCGACTTTGCAGCTCAAAATTTAACTCCTTATTTTAAAATTAATCTCTTTTGTGGTAGAAAATTTATTTTGGTTGAATCGGAATTTTTTTAATCAAAATTAAAGTTAATTCTAAACTTCCATTTATATTAAAAATTCAAGAAGTTGGTCAAAAATTCGTCTTTGTAGGTTAAAAATGTATAATTTCAGGATTAAAAGTCAACTTGTTTATAGAAAATTCGACTTTCTAGTTTAAAAACTAAATTCTTTTACTGAAAATGCATCTCTTTGGTGGTAGAAGATTCATCTTTCTTAGTTAAATAGGAATCTTTGAAACAAAAATTAAACTCAAATCTAAGCTTTTTTTTGATTAAAAATTCAAGAGTATGGTTGAAATTTCATCTTCTTACGTTAAAAATGAAACTATTTGATTAAAAAATCAATCATCTTATCAAAAATTCATTTTGTCGGGTTTAAAAGTTAACTGTTTAAAAAAAACAGTCGACTTTGTAGCTGTAAAACTCAACTCTTTTATTAAAAATTCATATTCTTTTTTGTATTAGAACATTCATCTTTTTTGTTTGATATAAATTTTTCAAATGAAAATTCTACGCAATCCCACACTTTTAAAAAATTAAAAATTCTAAAATGTAATTGGAAATTCATGTTTGTAGGTTAAAAATTCAACTATTCGATTAAAAAATCTACTATTTTACTAAAATTTATCTTGACGCTTTGAAAAGTTAACTGTTTTCTAAAGCATTTGACTTTGCAGTTTAAAAACTCAAATCTTTCATTGAAAATTTATTTTTTTTTCTAGTAGAAAATTCATTTTTTTTGGTCAAGTAGAAATTTTTGAATTGAAAATTCAACTAGATATTAAACTCCTATTTTTATTAAAATTTTAAGAAGATGATTGAAAATTAATCTTTGAAGATTAAAAATTTAACTATTGATTGCAAATCTAAAATTTTAGCAAGAATTTATTTTGTCGGGTTTCAAGGTCAATTTTTTCAAATCATTTGACTTTGCAGCTTGAAAATTTAACACTCTTATTTCTTGTTTAATGAGAAATTTAAAAAATGATAATCTAACTTAGTTTCAAACTTCTTTTTTGATTAAAAATTCAAAAAGATAGTTGAAAATTCATCTTCGTAGATTAAAAATTCAACTATCTGATTAAAAAATCAACTACAGTTTTACAGATTCATTTTTCTGGGTTTCAAAATCAACTGTTCTCAAAACATTTAACTTTGCAGCTTAAATACTATAGTTTTTTTAATGAGAAATGTATCTCTTTTGCGGAAGGAAATTCATCTCTCTTGGTTCAAAGGGATTTTTAAAATAAGAATTCAGCTCAAATGTAAGCTTCTTTTTTATTTTTTGATTTAGCCATATTTAAAAAAATGTAATATATTTCTACTTTTAATCTTTAAAACCTTTAAAATGATACAAAAAATTGTGAAAAACAATTAAAAACCTAAAATATATCAAATTTTGTATTTAAAATGATAATTTTTCTCACTGGAAAAGGGAAGGGAAAAGTTCTGTCGCATCCTATCCCCTTTCCAGCTTTATAATTTTTTTCCAAATTGTTAGAATTATTTTATTTTTATTTATTAATTATTAATGCTAATTTTATTATTGATTATATACAATAATTAAAATTATATAATTTAATTATTTTATTTATATACATTTTATAATCATTATTATTTATTAATAATTTATTATTTATTATAAGTCAATTGATTCTTTTCGAATCAACACATCTTTTTTATTCTCGCATCAACTTTAAATTATTTGAAAAAATACAGTTTTATTGTAAAAACCTGATTTTTTTAAATATTAATAAGTGCTAAAAAATGCAATGAATATTTTTAGAAATTCTTTGGTTACTTTTAAGGTACTAGTAGTAAAAATAAGTCCTCTAAATTTCATTTATTTATTTGCAACTGTTTTCAAGTTATTGTGTTTATAAAAAAGTTTATCATCCACACGCACATCAGGACAATTGCTTAAAACATTGTATAGATAATTTTAAATTAAAGAACGCTTAATTGAATTAATTTATTTTTTTTCGAGAATTTCACGATTACAAAGCTTTCTCTATGAGGAGGCAAAAAAGATTTGAATTTGAAAAGCTTCATTATTAAAATAGAGTACCTTTTATGATAATTGATAATCAAAGATAGGATGAACTATTCTCATATAAATATAATGTTGAAGATAATTTGCCTCTGCCTTTCTGTGCTAACAAGCTTCATTACAGGCAGCAAAGTAAGTGCAAAAGCATGCATCACAGCTAATTACAATATCAATTAAACCTAATGACATACTTGAAAATTAGAGACTGTCAAGAGTATTTAAAGTATGCAATTTTCTCAGTCAGGGATAGCAGCTAGCAACACAAGTGCGTTGGATAACTGAGGTAGCTCGTTATCTCGTGATAGGAGCCTCAGACAAACAGCCTCATTTGTCACGTGCTGACCTCCTACCGACCCCTTTTCATCCCCGTCCGGGTCCGCACTGTCAACCAACCACCCTGTTTTGTCCTCAGGTGCTTACTCTTGAAACTCGCTGAAACCAACAACCACAAGCTCAAAAAAAGTTCTACAAGAAATTATATTACTTGCAATTTTAACCGTTAGACTTATTTGTTAAAGAAAACCAGTAAAAAGTTTCAATTTACTCTCAATGATTAATCCTTTTGTACTGAAGTACTTTAAAACTTCTTTGCTGTAGAGAAAATTTCTCAACATACTGAAGGTATTGACCAAATGTATTCATTATAGCAAAATAAATTTCTAGTTACAATCCTGCAATCTTTATGTCAAAATGTAATCCTTACGGAAATTTTGCAATCATCATGGCAACCCTAAAATTTTTATTGAAAAATGTATTTCTTATGACAAAATATGTTCCTCATGGCAGAATATATTTCTTATGGCAGAATATATTTCTTATGGCAGAATATATTCCTTATGTCAATCCTTCTATTATTATGGTAATCCTGCAATCCTTATTGCAAAATGTATTTCTTATGGCAATCCCCCAATCTTTATGGCAATCCTACAATTCTTATATCAAAACGTAATCCTTATTGCAGAGTGTAAGTCTTGTGGCATAATGTATTTCGCATGGGAATCTTGCAATCTTTATGGCATTCTGCAATCACTGCAGCAACACTGCCAAATCCTCATGGAAAAATGTACCTTTTTCACTAACATACTTTAATAATTAAATACTTTTTCGAGGTAAAAAAAATTTCTAAAGGTACTGAAGGTATTTGTAAAATGTATTCCTTATGGCAAAATTTATTCGTAGTGGAAATCCTGCAATCCTAATGGCAAAATGTAATTCTTATAATAATTCTGCCATCATTTTGGCACTCCTGCAATTTTTATTGAAAAATGTATTTTTCATGGCAAAATATCTTCCTTATGTCAACCATGCTATCATTATGGTAAACCTGCAATCCTTATTGAAAAATGTATTCCTTATGGCAATCCTCCAATCTTTATGTCAATCCTTAAATTCTTGTAGCAAAACGTAATCCTCATAGTAGAATGTAAGTCTTATGGCATAATGTATTTCTTATTGCAATCGTGCAATCTTTATGGCATTTCTGCAATCACTGTGGCAACACTGCAGTCCTCATGGCAAAATGTACCTCTTTTTTACTAAAATACTTTAATACTTTAATACTTTTTGATTTCGAAAAAATTTTTTAAGATACTAAAAGTATTGGTAAAATTTATTTCTTATGGCAAAATAAATTCCTAGTGGAAATCCTGCAATCCTTATAGCAAAAAGTAATTCTCACAATAATTCTGCAATCGTTTTGGCAATGTTGCAATCTTCATTGCAAAATGTATTCCTCATGGCAAAATATCTTCCTTATGCCAATCCTGATATTATTATGGTAATCCTGTAATCCTTATTGCAAAATGTATTCCTTATGGCAATCCTCCAATCTTTATGTCAATCCTGCAATGCTTGTATCAAAATGTAATTCTCATAGCAGAATGTAAGTCTTATGGCATAATGTATTTATCATGGCAATCGTACAATCTTTATGGCATTCCTGCAATCACTGTGGCAAATCTGCAGTCCTTACGGCAAAATGTACCTCTCTTTTACTGAAATACTTTAATACTTTAATACTTTTTTGATGTAGGAAAAATTGCTGCAGGTACTAAGATTATTGGTAAAATGTACTTCTTATGTCAAAATGAATTCCTAGTGAAAATCTTGTAATCCTTATCGCAAAATGTAATTTTTGCAATAATTCTGCAATAGTTTTGGCAACCTTGCAATCTTTATTGCAAAATTTATTTCTCATCGTAAAATATATTCCTTATGTCAATCCTGCTTTCATTATGGTAGTCTTGCAATTTTTATTGCTAAATGTCTTACTTATGTCAATCCTGCAATCTTTATAGCAATCCTACAATCATTATGACAAAATGCAATCCTCATAGCAGAATTTAAGCCTTATTGCATAATGTATTTCTCATGGCAGTCGTGCAATCTTTATGGCATTTATGCAGTCACTGTGCCAACATTGCAATCCTTATGGCAAAATGTACCGTTTTTACTGAAACACTTTAATACTTTTTTCATGTAGAACAAATTTCTAAAGGTACTAAAGGTATTAGTAAAATGTATTCCTTATGGAAAAATGAATTCCTAGTGAAAATACTGCAATCCTTATTGCAAAATGTAATTTTTACGATAATTATGCTATCGTTTTGGCAACCCTGAAATCTTTATTGCAAAATGTATTTTTCGTGACAAAATATACTCCTTATGTTAATCCTGCTATCATTATCGTAATCCTGCAGTCCTTTTTGCAAAATGTATTCCTTATAGCAATCCTGCAATCCTTATGGCAATCTTGACATCCTTATGGCAATCATACAATTCTCATGGCAAAATGTAATCCTTATGGCAGAAAGTAAGTCTTCCTGGCATTCCTGCAATCACTGCGGGAACTTTGCAATTATTATGACAAAATTTAAAAAGGAACTTTCTTCACAAGGAGGGCAGTATACATTGTATACAAGAACGAGTTTTTTAAAGATTTTACCTGCTGAAAAAAATCAGAAAAAAAATTTAGATGTACCTCTCGACCCCAAGTTCTAATAATTCAATAAATCGTTTAATTTACAAAAGAATCATAAATGCTTTATGAAGATGATGCAAAATAATTTTTTAAGCAACTAGAAAGCTCAGGATTTATTTTATTGATCAATTTACCCGTAATTTTACTAAAAGTAGCCCTTTAAAATATAATAACTCAAATCTAAACATCTCTCTTAAATTTTATAAAAAAATTAAGATTTTAAGGGGATTCGTTAAAATATAATGTTAAACAAATATAGAGAATATTATATACCTCTGATTAAAACAGTTTTAAGTTATAGTATACTTAAGATATTCAAGGTCAGTTATAAGGGAGGAATAGGGGGGGGGGTGGAACTTTGACCAGATTATGAAACATGTTTAATTTATAAATTTTCTGCAATATCAACTTTGTTTATTAAAATTTCTAAATAAGTGATTTTTCTTTATCATACAATTAATTTCTGAATGTTTCTGAACATTATTGATAGAAAAAAACAATTTTAATGGTAAAGAATGTTTAATAATGAAAAATAATTTTCCTCTTAACATTTTGCTATTAAAATATAATTTGACAAGAAATGTTCTAAACATTCAAAAGAAATTTTTTAATGATTGTCTTGCAATTAATTCTAAGAGAAAATTAAAAAAGATATTTCGCAATTTGGCCATATCAGATAAAAATTTCAGAAAAAATTTAGATAAGTTTAAGCGATATTTATAAGTTTTGAAACGATTTATAAATAATTAAAACTTGCAAACATGTACAACTTTTTTTTTAGGTTTTACGAAAATAAAGAAAATGTTGTAGGTTCTTCAGAGAAATTAAAATAATGTTTTATTTCGAAAAATAAATTTCAGGAGATTATTTAAAGAGATTTTTAAAAAATTCAAAAGATTTCTAAGATTGCCAAAGAAGGATCTAAAAGATTTCAAGCTATTTTTTTAACTATGCAAAATTGAAAAAAATTAGTTAAAAGCTTAAATGATTTTTAAAAATTAAAGAGTTTTGAAAGTTTTTTAGGGGTTAAAAAATTTTTTTCAAGATACGTGTGCAAATTTTTAATAATTTTTCATTTTGAACAATGAGCATCTAGAGAAAATTAAAAAAGGTTATTAAAAATTTTTAACGATTTTCTAAAATTTCGAAAACGAGTATAAAAGATTTTAAAGCAAAATGAATTAACTTGGTAAGATTGAAGAATCAAAAAATAATAAAGTAAATTCAAGTAATATTCAGAATAATTAAAAAGATTTTAAAAAGTTTTTAACCTTGAGAGATTTTTACAAATTTATATTTTTGAAAATTATAAGAAACTTTAGAAGATTTAAAAGAATTTCAAAAGTTTCCAAGAAGATAAACAAATCTTCTTGAAATTCATGAAAAAATTTAGAAGATTATGAGGCAATTTTCTAACATTTTGTATGATTTTTCAAAATTCAAAGTTAAGTTCAAGACAGTTGAAAATATTTTGAGAAATACAAGACGTTATCAATAGTTTATAAACATTTTTTTATGTTAAGTTTTATTAACTCAGAATTATTTCTTATCCTTAATTCTCAGAATTTAATTTCAGCTCAAATTTAAGTGTTCAAAAACTTTTAACAAGTAAATGTTCATTTGAAATTTTATATATAATTATTACTAATGATATTTTGTATTTTTTATGGTACTGAAAAAATGTTACAAAATTTGCGGCCACCCTGATGTTATATTCTTGTTAATTATTCAGTTGAAAATACCCTAATTTTGTCTACAATTTGTACGTTTTTTATTTAAAATTCAACTTTTTTGTTAAAAAATTTTCTTTCTCGGTTTGAAATTTAAATATTTTATCATAAAATTAAATTTTTCTTGTGAATCACATAAAATCTTTCTTGGTTGAAAATTACAACATTTTTTCAAAAATTTGCCCTTTGGTTTAACAATTTATTTGTTTCAGTAGAAATCTCATCTTTTTGAGATTAACATAAAAACTGGTTAAAAATTATTTTACACTGGCTAAGGGTTCAACTATTTTGTTAAAAATTTATCTCCTAAAAACATTGTTTTCATCAAGGAAAATAATTTTCTACCTAAAAAGATAAATTTTCAAAAAAATATATGAATTTTTAGTAAAAAAAGTTACTTAAAAACAAAATAATTAAATTTTTTACTGAAGTTGTTAAATTTTTCACCCAAAAAGTAACTTCCACTAACTCGTAAAATTTCGTACAAAGTAGATCATTTATTTTTTTCTAATAGATGAATTAATAACGAAAAACTTACAATTTGTACTAAAAACAATTATTTTCAATTGAGACGATTAATTTTCTATAGAAAAAAATAAATGATCAACAAATGACACGAATTTCCAACAAAATAGTTGAATTTTTAACTAAATAATATAAATTTGGAGTCAAACAGTTGAATATTTCAAACAAATAAAAAACACTTTTAAACAAAAAAATAATATTTTATGCAAGAACATTAATTTTCTATCAAAAAGAACAAATTTTTGAGAAATATTTATGTTTTTCACCAAAATATTTTAATATTTAACCAAAAAGAGTAATTTTTATGTAAGAAGATTAATTTTCTACTACAACAAAATTTGTTTTTTGATACATGAATTTTTAATTAAGTAGTTAATTTTTTAAAAAAATAGTCTAGTTTGTAACTAAAAAGATAAGTATTCAAGCAAGAATCTTAATTGCATACCAAAAAAAAAATTTTTTTAAGAAATTCATGAATTGTCTACTAAGAAAGTTAAATTTTTATCAATAATGTTATAGTTACATTTCCAGTTAAGAAATTAATTTTCAACCAAAGAAAAGAATTATCTACGTAGGTAGTTGAATATTTAACCTTACAAGAGAATTTGGCAATAAACAGTTAAGTTTTTAGCAAAAATTACTTTTTTTTGAAATTGTTTAATTTTGTACAAAGAAAACTAATTTTTCAGAAAATATTTGCATTTTTGAGCAAAATTATGAGTTTTTAACAAAAGAGATTAATGTTTGACTGCAAAAACTGTTCACTCTCGTGACATTTTCTCGTCGAGCAAGCTATTATTTATCTATTGACCCATGAGCGAAAAACCGTGATAATATGAATATGTTGGAGGCAGACGTTTTTGAGAAAAAAATTTTCAAAGGAAGTAATTGTTTCTTGGTAGTTTGCTTTATTGTTCTTTAATACTTTCCCCATTTTCGCTTGACTCTTTTCCCTTTCCCCTTCCTTCTTTCCCTTTCACTCTTTCACCCTTTTCCTTGTACTCTTTGATTTTTTCTCTTTCCCTTTTCCCTTTTCCCTCTTGCCTTTCCCTCTATGACTTTTCCCTTTTCACCTTCTTCTTTTTCCTTTCCCCTTTTTCCTGTTCCGTTTTCTATTCACCTGATCCCTTTTCTCTCTTTTCCTATTCGTTTTCCATTTTCTATTCCTATTCCTACCCCTCTTTCTCATTTCCCATTTCTTATTCCCCTTTTCCTTTTTCCCTTAACCCCTTCTCTTTCGCCTCTTCCTCTTTCCTTCCCCTTTTCCCCTTTATTTTCCCTCTTTCACACTTCTTTTTTTCCCTATTCCCATTCCCTATTCCTTTTTTCCCTTCAGCTCTTTTCACTATTCCCTTTACTGTTTAGTCTTTTCTATTGCCCTTTTTAACTTCCTGTTTTTCTTTTTCCTTTTCCTTTTTTCCTTTTCCCTTTCTTCTTTTCCAAGTATCCTTTTTCTAAGCTCTTTTCCCTTTTTCCCTTTCATTTTTCTCATGCTTCTTTTTCGCACGACGCCTTTCCCTTTTCTCCACTTCCCCTTTTCTCTTTTTTTTTGTCCCCTTTTCCCTTTTCCCTTTTTCCCTTTTCACAATTCTCCTTTTTCCATTTATACTTTCCTTTCCTCCCTTTCCCATTTCTCCTTTATTCTGTCCTTTTTTTCTTTACATCTTTTCCCCCGTTCCCTTTTCTCTTTTTCCCCTTCGCCCTTTTGCCTTTTTTTCTTTCCGCTTTCCCTTTTTCTATTTACCTTTCCCTCTTAGCTCTTTTCCCTTTATACCTCTCCCTTTTCCCCTTTTCTTTACTTTATCCTTTTGCCTTTTTCTCTTTCCTTATTCACTTTCTTCCTTTTCCTATTCCCTTTCATCTTTCTTCTCTCCCCTATTTTTCTTTCCTCTTTTTCACGATTCTTCCTTTCCCATTTCTTCTGTTTCTTTCCCTTTTCCTATTTTCTCTTTTCCTGTTTCCTATTTCCTCTTTGCCCCTTTCCTGTTTCCTCTTTACCCTTTTCATTTTTCCCTTTCTTCCTTTACCTTTTCCCCTTTCCCCTTTCCCCTTTTCCTTTCTTCTTTCCCCTTTTTATTTTCGTCTTTCATTATTTCCCCTTCCTTTTTTTAATTTTTCTTTTTACCTAAATCCCTTCCCCCTTGCCCTTCCCTTGACCCTTTTTCTTTTCCTCTTTTCCTTTTCCCTATTCCCTAGCTCGTTTTACCTGTCCCCTCTTCTTCTTCTCATAATTCCTCCTTTCCCATTTCTACTGACCCTTTTCTTCTTTTCTTTTTTTCACTGTCCCATTTAACCTTTCCCTTTTTCCCTCTCTGAAGCCACTGTTTCTCTGTTCCCATTTCCTTTTTTTCTTTTCCTATGCCCCCTTTTCCACTTTTTTCTTTCCCCCTTTTAGGAAATATAAAAATCTTTCAAAGGATTTGAAATATCAAAGGATATTACAAAAGATGTTAAGGAATGTTTAATACATTCCAATAGTTTGAAGTAATTTCAAAGAATTTTAAAGATTTCAGCTTATTTTTAAAACCTCCAAGAAATGTTGAAAATCTTTGACCAGTTTCAAGGGATTTGAAGGGAATTCAAGAGGTTTAAAAGGATATATTATATTGTAGAGTATTTTTGAAAGTTCCAAAAAATTTTCACGACTTAAAAAAAATTGCAAGGAATTTTAAAACACTATGAAGGAATTGAAATTTTAAAAGGGTATTTTAAAAGGTATTTTAAGAGACTCTAAGAAATTTTCAAGAATTTAAAAAAGTGCTTATGGCCTTGTAAAGAATTTTATAGATTTTAATGATTTTAAAAGATTTGAAAAAGCTCTCACAGTATTTTAATGAATTTCCCAACATTTCAGGAATTATCATCAGATTTCATGTAATTTCACGGAATTTTGTAATATTCTAATAGATTAAAACGAATACATTCACAAAAGTTAAGAGATTTTAAAGGGTTTCAAATATTTTTAAGTCTTTTAAAAAATTCCAAATAATTTACAAAGACTTCAAAAAGTTGCAAGGGATTTGGAAAAATTGAAGAGAATTAAAAATTTCTTAAAGGGTTGTTTTAAAAGGCATTCATGAAGTATTCGTCATTTTAAGTTGATTTCAGTAATTTAATGCGATTTCAAAAGATTAAATATATTTTAGTTTGAACATCTAATTATCAGTAAAAACTAATATTTCATGCATCAAACAGCTTGCATTAAATTTTGCCAAAAACTTGGTCATTTATGTTTGGAAACCATCGTTATGACTCGCGACTGGCTGCTTTACCACGACAAAGCATCTGCTTATTAAGGGCAGCTTACTCAGCAATTTCTGGTGAAACACGCTTTCCAAAACTTCAGCAGTCCCGAGTTAGTTATAACCTGGCTTCCTGTAGTTTCTGGCTTTTTTTCAAACTGAAGTATCTTGCAAAAGAAAAACGATTTTTTAACCTAGGGCACCAGGTCATTTATTACTACTTATTTAGCAATTTCTGGCGAAAGTCGGTCTTACACAACTTTGGCAGTCTCCATGCAACCCTGGCTTGTCACCCTGTGATTTGTAAATGTTTCTCAAATTAAAGTATTCTCTGAAAGAAAAACGATTTCAAAATGTAGAAGAAATAAAATATAAAACAATAAAGTAGCTGTTAGCTGTTTCGATAGGTGACTTTGATTAGTGCTTTCAAAACTGGGGTGATCACTGAAAGGAGAAAGTAGCCTAACTTGTGAAAAAACGACGATTTAATCCATCAGAATGACAATGCACCTATCCATTCATCGCAGCTTATTCAGCAATTTCTGGTAAAGCATGGTCTTACACAACTTCGACGGCCCTTATATAGTCCTGAACTAGCTCTGTGTGATTTATGGCTGTTTTCTGATTTAAAGTATCCTTTACAAGAAAAACGATTTCAAGACGTAGAAAACATAAAATAGAATGCAATGAGTCAGCTGTTAGCTATTTTAAAATGTGAGCTTAAGACATGATTTTAAAAGTAGAAGGATCGTTGAAAAGAGAAAA
>JAUELO010000143.1:561562-572539 GCA_032357855.1 Amphibolips quercusostensackenii
TCCTGAGCAGTATGTTGATAACCCTGGGTATTATACTTGTAATACTGGAAGATATATTTTTGTACCCCTGAGTAATATACTTGTAATTCTAAATATTATACTTTTGTAATTCTGAGTGATAATTTTGTAATTCTGAGTCATATACTTGTACTTCTGAGTAATATATTGCTAACCCTGAGTAATATACTTGAAATCCTAATAAATATATTTTTGTAGCCCCAAGTTATATACTTGTAATTATAAATCATAAATTTGTAATCCTAAATAATATATTTGTAATCCTCATTAATATATTTATGACTCGAAGTGATATAATTGTGATTCCGATTAATATAATTTTGTAATCTTAAGTATTTTAGTTGTAATCCTGAGTCAAGAATTTGTAATTCTGAGGATTACACTTAACTATTGGTAACCCTGAGTTATAAACATGGAATCTTAAGTGATATATATATATATATATATATTTGTAATCCTGAGTAATAAACTTTTGTAATAATGAGTGATATACTTGTATTTTAGAAAAATAAATTTGTGATAGTTAGTGATATATTGATAACCCTAAATAATATACTTATAATCCTGAGTAATATTCTTGTAATCCTAGGTAATATATATGCGTACCTAAATAATATACTTGTAATACTGTATAATATACTTTTGTTATCTTAAGTAATATACCTGTAATCCTGAGTAATAAACTTGTAATCCTGAGTGAAAGCTTCTAATAGTGAGTTATTTACTTTTATTTCTAAGTAATATATTTATGATCCTGAGTAATGAACTTGTAATTATAAGTAATATATTGGTGTCTTTGAATAATATAATTGTGATCCTAAATAATATAATTATTATATATATATATATAATATCCTGAGTATTATACTTGTAAATTATTATACTTTTTCAATTCTGAGAAATAAACTTGTAATCCTAAGTCATAGACTTGTAATCTTAAGTAATATATAGGTAAACCCAAGTATTATGCCTGCAATCCTGATTAATATACTTTTGCAATATTTAATAAATCACTGGTAATCCTGTGAAATATACTTTTGTAAACCTGAGTAAAAAATCTGTCATCATGAGTTATGTACTTGTAATTCTGAGTATTATACTTGTGATGCTAAGTAATATACTTGTCATCCTAAGTAATATATTGGTGACTCTAAGTAATAAAATTGTAACCATAAATAATATAATGTTGTAATCCTGAGTAATACACTTGTAATCCTGATTAATATATTGGTTATCCTTAGTAATATATTTGTAATCCTGATAATTATGTTTTTGTACCCCTGAGTAATATACTTGTTATCCTGAATAATATACTTTGGTAATTCTGAGCAATAAACTTGTAATCATGTGCAATATTATTTTCTAATCCTGAGTATTGATTTGTAGTCTTAATTTATATACTTATTATCCTGAATAATATACTTTTGTTGTCACGAGTAATATACTTTTAATCCTGTATAATATACTTTTGTAATACTGAGTGATGAAATTTGTAATCTTAAGTTATATACTTGTAATTCTGAGTAAAATATTTGTAATCCTGAGAAATAAACTTTTGTAACTTTTGTAACTTTTGTAAGTCCCTAGATAATATATTTGTGATCCTGAGTAATATACTTTTGTAGCCCCAAGTAATATACTTGTAATCCTGTGTAATATACTTTTGTAGTACTGAGTAACCAACTTGTAATCCTGAGTTATATACTTGCAATCCTGATCAATATACTTGTTCTTCTAAGTAATATACTTGCAATTATAAGTAATATATTAGTGACTTGAAGTAATATAATTGTAATGCTGAATAATATAATATTTTATTTTTGAGTAATATGTTTGTAATCCTATACAGTATGTTGATAACCCTGAGTAATATACTTGTAAAACTGGAAGACATATTTTTGTACCCCTGAGTAATACAATTGTAATTCTAAATATTATACTTTTGTAATTCTGAGTAATAATTTTATAATTCTGAGTCATATACATGTAACTGTGAGTAATATATTGCTAACCCTGATTAATATACTTGAAATCCTGATAAATATATTTTTGTAATCCCGAGTTATATACTTGTAATCATAAATAATAAATTTGTGATTCTAAATAATATAATTGTAGTCCTTATTAATATATTGGTGACTCTAAGTGATATGATTGTGGTTCCGATTAATATAATTTTGTAATCTTAAGTATTTTACTTGTAATCCTGAGTCAAGAATTTGTAATCCTGCTGATTACACTTAACTATTGCTATCCCTGAGTTATATACATGTAATCTTAACTAATATATATATATATATATTTGTTATCCTGAGTAATAAGCTTTTGTAATAATGAGTGATATACTTGTATTTCCAAGCAATAAATTTGTGATAGTCAGTGATAAATTAGTAACCCTAAATAATGTACTTGTAATCCTGAGTAATATACTTGTAATGCTTGGTAATATTCTTGTAATCTTAAGTAATATATATGCAAACCTAAATAATATACTTGTGATACTGAATAATATACTTTTGTTATCCTGAGTAATATACCTGTAATCCTAAGTAATAAACTTGTAATCCTGAGTAAAAGCTTGTAATATTGAGTTATTTAATTGTATTTCTAAGTAATATATTTATGATCTAAGTAATAAACTTGTAATTATAAGTAACATATGAGTGTCTTTGAGTAATATATTTGTGATCCTAAATAATATGATTTCGTAATCCTGAGTAATATACTTGTTATCCTGATTATTTTACTTCTTCAATCCGGAACAATTAACTTGTGATCCTGAGTCATATAATTGTAATCTAAAGCAATATATAGGTAAACCCGAGTATTATACCTGAAATCTTAATTAATATACTTTTGCAATATTTAGTAATATACTGGTAATCCTGTGAAATATACTTTTAGAAAGCCTGATTAAAAAATCTGTGATCATGAGTTATTTACTTATAATTCTGAGTAATATACTGGTTTATGCTGAGTAATATACTTGTCATCCTAAGTAATATATTGGTGACTTTAAGCGATGCAATTGTAACCATAAATAATATAATGTTGTAATGCTGAGTAATACACTTGTAATCTTGATTATTATATTGGTAATCTTTAGTAATATATTTGTAATTCTGATAATTATGTTTTCGTACTTTTGAGTAATATACTTGTTATCCTGATTAATATACTTTGGTAATCCTAAGCGTTAAACTTGTAATCATGTGCAATATTATTTTCTAATAGTTGTAATACTGAATAATATACTTCTGTTATCCTGAGTAATATACCTGTTATCCTGAGTAATATACTTGTAATCCTTAGAAATAGACTTAAAATCCTAGGTAATATATTGGCCCCGAGTGAAACACTCGTAATTCTAAATTATAAACTTCTGTATTCCTAAGTAATAAACTTGTAATCCTAAGTGAAAGATTATAATTGTGACTTATTTACTTGTATTTTTAAGTAATATACTTATGATCCTAAGCAATAAACTTGGTATTATAAGTAATATATTGGTGTCTATAAGTAATAACATTGTAATCCTAAATAATATCATTTCGTAATCCTGAGTAATATACTCGTGATCCCGAATGATATAATTTTGTAAATCTGACTAATATACCTGTAATCCTGAGTAATACGCTATTGTTATCCTGAGCAATAAACTTGTAATAATGTGCAATATTATTTTCTAATCCTGAGTAATGATTTGTAGTCTTGAGTTGTATACATGTTATCCTGATTAATTTACTTTTGTAGTCACGAGTAATATACTCTTAATCCTGTTTCATATACTCCTGTTATCCTGAGTGATGGGTTTGTAATTGTGAGTTATATACTTGTAATCCTGAGTAAAATACTTGTAATACTAAAAAATAAACTTTTGAAATAATGAGTAATATACGTGTGTTTCTGAGCAATAAATTTGTGATCCTCAGTAATATATTGGTTAACCTCAAAAATATAATTGTAATCCTGTGTAATATACTTGTAATACTGAGTGATATACTTGTAATCTTAAGTAATATATATGAAAACCTAAATAATATACTTATATCCCTGAATAATATACTTTTGTTATCCGAAGTAATTCACTTGTCATCCTGAGTAATATACTTGTGATTCTAAGAAATATACTTGCAATACTAAGTGATATATTGGAGAACACGAGTAATATACTTGTAATTTCAAATTATATATTTTTGTTACCCTTAGTAATATGCTCTTGTGATCCTGAGTCATATACCTGTAATCCTGATTATTATACTTTTGTAATCCTGAGTTATTACCTTGAAAGCCTGAGTAATAAATTCGTAATATTGAGTTATATATTTGTAATCCTAAGTTACATACGTGTAATCCGGAGAAATATAATTTTGTAATCCTGAACAATAAACTTTTAACCCTAATATACTTTTGTAATCCTAAGTAATATACTTGTAATCTCGTGTAATGAGCTTCTGCAATCCTGTTTTATAATCTTGTAATCCTGAGTCATATACTTGTAATCCTGATTGATATACTTTCTTAATCTTGAGTAACATACTTGTAATTCTTAATAATATACTTCTGTAATCCTGATTAATTAACTTGTAATCATCAGTAATATACTTATCATTCCGATTAATTTACTTTAGTAATCCTAAGTAATATAATTTTGTCATTCTGAGTAATAAATTTGTAATATTGAGTTATATATTTGTAATCCTGAGTTATATACAAGTAATCTTGAGAAAGATACTTGTAATCTAAAGTTATATATTAACAGACCTGAGTAATATACTTGCAATCCTAAATTAATACACTTTTTAACGCTACGAAATATAATTTTAATCCTGAATAACATGCTTTTGTAATTCTAATTATATTACTTTTGTAATCCTGAGTGATATACTTGTAATCTTGCGAAATACACTTTTTTGATTCTGATAATTAAATTTGTTATCCTTAGTCATATGCTTGTAATCCTTATTATTATACTTTTTTAATCCTGAGTAATATACTTGTCATTCTGAGTTATATACTTGTGATCGTCATTAATTTAAATTGAATTATAAATTTATTAAAAAATAAATAAATTAATTAAAAACTTAATAAGAAAATCTAACTTTTTTTTGTTGAAAAATAATTAATTTTAATTGAAAAGTTTTCTATTATATTTTTGGTTGAGGATTCATCTTTTTGGCAAACAAATTTTATTTTTTGGTTAAAAATTCAACTATTATGTTGAAAATTCAATAGTTTTGTAAAAAATTCGTCTTTTTGGGTTGAAAATTATACGATTATGGTAGAAAATACAACTGTTCGGTGAAAAATTAATAAAAAAACAAAATTCTTATTTTGTGGCTAAAAATGTAAGTGTTTTTAAAAAAAATCTGTCTTTCTCGCTTGGTTAAAAATGAATTTGTATTTGTTAAGGCCTTCATTATTTCAGTGTTAATTTGTCTTTTTTGTCTAACCTTACTGTTCTTCATTCAAAATAAAAATATTTTTTGTTGAAATATCGACTATTGCATTTTTTGTTGACAACATATGTTTTTCGGTCGAAAATTAAACTTTTTTGTCAAAAATTCGTGTTTTTGTATCAAATTCGTTCTCTTAAATTGAAAATTCATCTTTAGTGAAGAAGTCATATATTTTGTTAAAAATTCAACTATTTGGTTGAATGCTGAACAATAAAATATTTTATGGTTGAAAATCCTGTTGTATTGCTGAAAATTTATCTTTCTAGATAGACTTTGGCAATAAGATTTTGTTTTTATTTTTAAAATTTTTGTTCTTTTTCTATCTTTTTTAGTCGAAAATTAAACTTTTATGTCAAAAATTTCTCTTTTAGAACGAATTATTTTTAAAAATAACTTTTTTGGTTAAAGAATCATCATATTTTTGGGTGATAATTCAACTGTTTTGTTAAATTATTTGTTAAAAGTTCAACTATTTTATTCAAAATTGAACTTTTTTGAAAAAATGATTTTTTTGTTTAAACATTTATTTCACAGTGAAGAATTGAACTATTTTATAAAAAAATTAATATTCTGTTGTAAATTCGTATTTCTTGGTTTCAAATTTAACACTTTTGTACAAAATTCGCCTTTCTGGCTTAAAAATTCGACAATTTTTTTTTATCTTTTTTTCTGGTTTGACTCAAAAAATTTACCTAGTGGCAAATTTGTCTTCTCGCTATAAAAATTAATCTATTTTAGTTGAAAATAAAACTGTTTGTTGGAAATTAATCAGTTTTAGTTAAATTTAACTACTTGGTTGAAAGTTGAACTCTTTGATAGAATTTTGAACTACTTTGTAAAAAATAAATTTTTTTTTGGTGAAGATTCATAACTTTAAAAGAATTTTTTTTTTTTTAATTGAAGATTAATTTTTCAAACTGAAAATTGTACTATTCTAATTTTAGTTATAATAGCAACTGTATATTATTGTTATACAAAAGAATTTATTTCCTTATTTTTTACTTTTTTTGTGCAGAATCAGTCTGTTCCCCCTGTTTTAAAGGGGTGACTTATGAGACGGAAAACCAATAAAATTGAAAAATGATCGGGCATTTCTTCGACTAAGAGATCTGAGAATTCACAGTGCATTTTTTTTCGACCGAGAATTTTACAAATTTTCAGAAAAAAAATCTTTCTAATCACTCATTTTTAGTCGTACATTTATAATTCAAAAAATAGTTATAAGTTAAAAGCGTTTGAATTTATAGTTTTGCATGAAAAAAATTTTTAGAGGCTTAATTGTGAATATTAGTTAATCAATTATTTTTAAAACTGAACTGTAGGTTACGTGTTAAGAATTAAAAAAACTTCACACTTTAGAACGCTATTCTGAATTTGTTTACAATGAATTATTTCTCTGATTTCAAAGTTGAAAATTCAAATATTTTTGTAGTCTGAAATATTCGATCAGATTTGATGTTTTTACATTCTTATTGATTTTAAAAGTAGGAAATTTTAGTTTTCAATTTTCATAAAATTCGCAGATGGACATTTTGTATTTTTAGGATTATTGCCGAGTTGAAAACGGGAAAATTTCGTTTTTAGTATTTTATAAACTGGAAGAAGACTACTTAAAAAAAAACAATTTTATTAATTTGGAAGAGAAAAAACTTGGTTTTTAATTTTTTATGAATTGGAGAAGGCTCTTTTGGGTTTTAGCATTTTTATTGAGTTAGGAGAAATAAATTTTTTTTCTGAGCTAGAAGAGGCCATGTTTTATTTTTAACCTTTTTCATTTTGTGTAAGTCAAGAATTAAAAATTTTTTTTCTGTAATAAAGAAAGGGTATTTTTTATCATCACTATTGATCTTCACTTTAAAATAAAAACATTTTAATTTTAAATTTTTACCGAATTAGAAAAGTGACATTACTAATATTTTAATAAATTTAAAAGAAACACAACTCTGCTTATTAATTTTTTTTCTAAATTTTATTTCTATGTTTAATTCCATTTTAGTTTTATTTCAATTTAATTTCCACTTGTTTACTGAATATAAAAAGGGGAAAGTTTTATTTCTAACTTTTCCAATAATTAGAGTCGAAAGGATTTAAAGATTTCTTTTTATTTAGAATTTTGAGAATGATAGCGAGGATTTTCTTCACAAGAAGTATTTTTATTGTTTAATTCATAAAAGTTAAAAATTTTACAGTCTGACGGAATTCAATTTTAAATCTGTTATTTAAAAATTCTTGAAAGCTTTCATTTTATATATGTACATTATTAATTGTTTGAATTAAAAAAGGTTCAAGCTTTAATTTTAAAATCCTAAAATTCAAAAGTATACCACTTTAAGTGTTATAAATTCCACTTTAGTTCTGATTACATTAAATGCTTTTTTTTTTAGTTTGAAGAGTTTGATTTTTTAAATTTTGACTCCCAGGGATTTTTATCCTTGATTAAGACCACCCTGTAATGATGAAATTTTGAGCTGTAAAGTCTGGAACAAAAAAAAAACAACAAAAAAATTTTTTTTCTAATCTGAACAAGTTTTTTTCATCAAGCGTCAGACGATACGAATAGAATTGGTTTTCTGTAATCTCTGTTAAATTGAATTCGTTTAAAACTGTGCTAACCCCTTGAAACTCGAATTTTTTGTATTGCTCTCTGGAGGATTTTAATATACGTAGCTTGTAAGGGTGGTTTGTTGTAGTAGCAGGGATGAAGAAGTAGGGGGCAGGCGCGGGGGTGTTAGCTGGAGGCGGCGTGGAACCTTGCGATAATCCACGAATAAATTCAGCTGCTGTGCGATCTTTCTGACGGGAACATAATTTATGGTAGTCGAGCTAGGCAAAGTCTTTTCGAAGCTCTGAGTTTGACACCTCACGTCACTCTAAAGTCTGGGAAATTTTTTTTTATGCATACATTGAAAAGTTATGCTTGCAAAAACCTCAAAGTGTACAATGTGTAGCCCTACAGAAGAGCGGAATATTACAAATGTTTCTGTTTTGTCTCTCGGTCGTAAAACACAAATTATTTCTGAGTGCGTCCTATCAAAAAATTAGTCAAAGTAGGCACAGCGCGCCTAGAAAAGAGCATTTTAAGGCCTATTAAACCGTTTTTGAGTAGCTTAAAACCTTACCCTCCCATATTTTCCCTCTCCCACGATCCCTAATTTTTTTCACTTCCCCTTCTACTCGCTCCCAACACGCTTTCCTACTTCCCATATTCACTACAACTTCTTTTTCTACTAATTATTATCTTCTCACTTCCCCGGCTAACATTCCACTCTCCCTACCTCCTTCATCAGCCTTTACTGTACGTCGCCTACTTGCTCGCACTACCCTACTTGCCCGCACTACCCTACTTGCCCGCACTACCCTACTAGCTGTCCCCTTACTTCATTTCACTACCCTCTCTCATTCATAATCATTTCTTCTAATTATCCTTACTTCTACTATCTTTTCCTTCTTCTTTCACTTTTTCTTAATTCCGCTATGCTCATTTATTCTAAAATCCCCTTCTTCTTCACTCTTTGCTATACATTTTAAATTCCCTACTTCTCTATCACTCATTTTTTTTACTTCTCCTACTTTCCTTCGTCTCATTTCCTTTTATTTCACCTACTTTCTTTTGCCTTATTTTTCCTTACTTCTACTCTCTTTCTCTAATTCTCGTTCTCTTTCTTCTCCTGACTTACCCTACTTTTTCACTCTTTGCTTCCCATTATTCTCCTCTGGTAATTTTCCTAACTTTCTCTTTTCTGATTTTTCCTTGAATTCCCTACTTCTCGATCACTCATTTTTAACTTCTCCTACTTTCCTTCGTCTAATTCCCTTTTATTTTACCTAATTTCTCTTGCCTCATTTTCCCCCAGTTCTACTATCTTTCTCTAATTTTTGTTCTCTCACTTCTCCTGACTTCCTCTTCGCTTATTTTTCGTGACTAACCCTACTTCTTAACTCTTTGCTCTCCTTCTTTTTCTTTGTTTATTTTCCTTACTTACTCTTTTCTGCTTTTACCTCTTATTTCCTACTATTGTACCCCTTACTGATTCTCACTTCTTCTACTTTCCCTTGCCTCATTTTCCTTCATTTCACCTACTTCTTCTCATCCTATTTCCCCTCACTTCTCTTACGCTACTTCCCCTTCCATAATTTTCTATCACTTCCCCTCCTGTAAAAAAGTGCGAAGGATAGGTGGAAAATTGGCCGAAACTATAAGTGTTTTTGACAAGGGTTGCGAAACCCTAAAAACGTGATGTCAGAAAAGATGTCGAAAATTAGGCCAAAAAAGACTTCAAATTGTGAAATATATAGTTATGTCACTTATGACTATTATAATACATCCAGGGTGACGGCTGGTCACAGAAAATCTCGAAGTCAGGGAAAATTAAGGGATTTAAAAAAAAAATCTATGGGAGGGAAACGATGGCAAGAAAAATGAGGGGGCGAGTAGGGAAAGTCAGGGGAAGGTAAGTAAAGGAAGTGAGATGGAAGGAGAGGAAGCAAAGAAAGTAAGGGAAAATGATAGAACGGGAAGTAGCGAGATAAAATTTTTAATAACATTGTACAAGGGAAAGTAGACGAAGTAGAAAGAAATGAGGAGAAATAATGGAGAAGGAAATAGGAGAAATGATGGAACAGGGAGTGAACTAAAGTTATTAAAGTAAAGGAAAGTAAAGGGAAATGGCATTAGGGATGTAAAGAGGATAATATAAAGGGGACGGGGACAAGTGAGAGAAAATTAGCGGAAACGAGGGAAGTGGGAGTAAGAGGAATTAGCAGAAAGTGAATGAAGCGATGCAGAAAATTTGATGGACGAGTAAATATGAATAGTGAGGTAAAATAAGGGGAGGGGAAGTAGAGGAAGAGAGGAAAATTAAGGAAAAAGTAGAGAAAGAGAAAAAAATCAGGGCAGGGAAAGTAGCGAAAATGAAGGAAGAGGCAGTAGGTGAAGTAAGGGAAAATAAGGATAACAGAAGTAGAATGAGTAGGGAAAATGAGAGAAGGGGAAGTATTAGAAAAGAGGGGAAGCGAAGGTCAAAGTGTGGAGCGAGGAGTTAGGAAAATGTAGGGAAAGTAGGGAAGCATAATATTGGAAGGTAAAGTCATTCTACTTATTTGAAACAATACAAGCATCACTTTATTCACTTTTCTTTCAAAAAAAATCTTCCAAGAAATATTCCAAAATTTTTAAAAGCTTCAAGAAAATTAAAAGACTTCAAAAGATTTTATATACTTTACGGTATAACTAGACTTTGTATTAAATTTTTAAAAGCTTAAAAAAATTTCAACAAATTTAAAAAGATTTTAAATGATCTAATATTTTTTAAGGTATCTTAAAATATTGCAATACATTTTTAAGATATTTTGAAACATCGAGGGATTTCTAAGGAATTTATAATAATTTTAATGAATTTCACAAAATATCAGATATCATAGAATTATTTATAATAATTGTAATGTCATAGTTATTAAATTTTTAATCAAGAAGATTAATTTTATAGTAAAATAGGCGAAT
>JAUELO010000143.1:580690-591350 GCA_032357855.1 Amphibolips quercusostensackenii
TCATGTACTTTGTTGAAAATTCCTCTGTATGGTTGAAAATTGAACTATTTTAAAATAAAGTCGTTTTTCAGCTGAAAATTATTAATTTTTTAACCTGGAAACGTAACTATTCCATTTTCTGTTGAAAATTGATCATTTTCAGTCAAAAATTCATGTATTTTGTTAAAAATTCATTTTTTTGGTTGAAAATTTAACTATTTTGATCAAAAGTCATTTTTTGGCTGAAAATGATTTTTCAAAACTGAAAATGTACCTATTCAATTTTATGTTGAAAATTGATCCTTTTTAGTTAAAAATTCATGTATTTTGTTGTAAATTTTTTTTTTATGTTAAAAATTCAACTATTTTGATCAAAAGTCGTTTTTTTTGATAATTTTTTTTTTCAACTGAAAATGTAACTATTTCATTTTTGGTTTAAAATTGCTCCTTTCTAGTTAGAAATGCATGTATTTTGTTAAAAATTCGACTTTTTTGGTTAAATTGAACTGTTGTCGTTTAAAATTTATTGTTATTTTTTAAAAAGTCTCCTAATTTGTTAAAGTTTAAATTTTTTGTTAATTTTTTTTGTTTGGCTTAAGATTTATCATTTTAATTATAAATTTATCTCTGTAGTTGAAAATTTAACTATTTCGTTAAAAAGTAATTTTGCCGGCTGAAAATTATTGTTATAAACTGAAAATGTAACTATCCCATTTTTGGTTGAAAATTGTGCCCTTTCAGTTTGAGATTCATGTATTTTGTTGAAAATTTCTCTTTATGGTTGAAAATTGAACTTTCTTGATAGAAAGTCGTTTTTCTGCTGAGAATTAATTTTTTGTTTAACCTGGAAACGTAACTCTTTCATTTTTTGTTAAAAATTGATCCTTTTTAGTAAAAAATTCATGTATTTTGTTAAAAACTCGTCTTTTTTGTTAAATTCAACTGTTGTCTTTGAGAATTCATAGTTATTTGTTAAAAATTCTATTACTTTGTCGAAAGCTTAATTACTTTGTTAAAAATGATTATTTTTTGGCTTAAGATTATGATTTTAATTATAAATTAATTTCTTTGATTGAAGCTGTAACTATTTCGTCAAAAAGTCGTTTCTCCTGCTGAAAATTAACGTTCAAAACTTAAGATGTAACTCTTTTGTTTCTATTTGGAAATAGATCCTTTTCAGTTAAAAATTCATACATTTTGACGAAAATTCGTGTATTTATTTGAAAATTTAACTATTTTTAATAAAAGTTGTTTTCTGGTCGAAAATTATTTTTTTGACCTAAAAATGTAAATATTTGATTTTGGGTTGAAAATTGATCCTTTTCATTTAAAAATTTATATATTTTGTTAAAAACTCGTCTTTTTGGTTAAAAATTTATCTATTTTGATCGAAAGTCGTTTTTTGGCTAAAAATTATTTTTCTTACGCTGAAATCATTATTGGTTGAAAATTTATCCTTTTCAGTTCAAAATTGATGTATTTTGTTGGAAATTCATCTTTTTTTGGTGAATTTAACTGTTATCGTTGAGAAAACATCGTGATTTTTTTAAAATTCTACTACTTTGGTGAAAGTTTAACTTCTTTGTCAAAAATATATTTCTTTTTTTTTGGTTGAAGATTCATGATTTTAGTTTTTAAGTCGTCTCTTTGGTCGAAGATTTAACTTTTTTTTCATAAAAATTTCTGTTTTCAACTGGAAATGTAACGATTTAATTTTTTGTTAAAAATTCATCCTTTTTAGATAAAAATTCATGTATATTGTTGGAAATTCGTCTTTTTGCTTGAAAATTTAACAATACTGATTAAAAGTAGTTTCTGGCTAAAAATTTCTTTTATTTGAAAATGTAACCATTCAATTTTTTGTTAAAAATTTATGCTTTGCAGTCAAAAATTCATTTGTTTTACTAAAAACTCGTCTTTTTGGTTGACAATTGAACTATTTTAATAAAAAGTCGTTTTTTGTCTAAAAATTAATTTTGTATGAATGAAAATGTAACTATTCTATTTTTGGTTAAAAATTTATCCTTTTCAGTTCAAAATTCATGTATTTTGGCGAAAATTTGTCTTTTTGATTGAAAATTGAACTATTGTGATCAAGAGTCGTCTTTTTGCTGAAAATTATTTTGTTTACCCAAAATGTAACAATTCAATTTTTTTAAATTGTTCCTTTTTAGTTAAAAATTCATGTACTTTATTAAAAGTCCATCCCTTTTGGTTAAATTGAACGGTTATCGGTTAGAATTCATCCTGATTTTTTAAAAATTATAGTACTCTGTTGAAAGCCTAATTACTTTGTTAAAAATTAGTTACGACTAAAAAATCTCGAAAAATGAAATTCCCGCCACTGTAAAATTCCTAAAATGGAAAATTTCCGAACAATTTATAGTATTGCCGAATGGCGAAATTTCTGATAAAAATTGCGAATTATAAAATTTCCGAATTTAAGCAATTAAAAATTTGTACATAATTTTTATATAATTATTAAAAATACAATAATCAGGTTTTTTAAAATTATTGTTATTTTAAATTCAAACAGTAAATCAAATTTACAAAAAAAATTTAATGTTTTGAATGCGGAAATTTTTTAGCTTAAATATTTTATAGTTTGGCAATTTTCTGTCGAAAATTTTATCATTTAAGAATTTTCAAGTTCAGTAATATTAAAATTGGTTCAGGAACTTTATCATTCAGGAGGACGATTGAAAAATCTTAAAAATTAAAATTCTCAAATCGGAAAATTTTCGATCAATAAAATTCTCGAGTAATGAAATTTTTAAATAATAAAATTTATGAATAATAAAATTTCCAAATTACGAAATCCCGAATAATGACATTTTGGACAGTTTATAATATTAGCGAATTTAAAAATTCCCGAATTTTAAATTCTTGAATTTAAACAATTAATTTTTCCAAGTATAAATTATTTATTAAAAATGCAATAATCAAATATTTTTAGTGAAAAAATATTGTTAATGTTTCAAGTTTCTAAAATTGTTGTTTAAATTAAAAATAACAGACACTGACTTGTATCTAGTAATACGGAATTTTCTGTCCTTTAGCACTGAACAAGCTGGAAAAGGGGTTGGTCTTATAAAAAATTCCGTAACAATAGACATTTCGAAAATAATAATCATTGAAAAAATTATACTTCTAAATGAGAGTCGTTTTTAGTTATTGTTATTCTAAATTCAAATAATAATTTTGGGAAGTTTGGGCACTAAAAAAATATTTGCTTTTGATTAAAATATTAATTTTGAAAAAATGAATAATATTTATCATAAAACTTAAAAAAAATTTTTTTTTTGTCAATTTGGGTATTTTATAATTCGGAAATTTTTCAGTTTATATATTTTATAATCCAATAATTTTCTGTAGTAAATTTTATTAAATCGGGAATTCATTATACGGGAATTTTCCAATTCGGTAATATTATAAACCGTTCGAGAATTTTATGATCAGGGAATTTTATTATTCGGGAATTTTCCAATTCGGGAATTTAACACTGTCGGGTATTTTATTTTTCGGGATTTTTCAGTCGTCATAAAAATTAATTTTTTTAATTAAAGATTTATGATTCCAATTCAAAATTAATCTCTTGGGTTAAAAATTTAACTATTTTGTTAAAAAGTCATTTTTTTGCAAGAAAATTATTGCTTTAAACTGAAAATGTATTCCATTTTTGGTTTTAAACTGATCTTTTCATTTAAAAATTATTGTACTTTGTTGCAAAATCGTCTTTTCGGATAAAAATTGAACTATCTCAATCAAAACTCCTTTTCTTGGCAAAAATGATTTTTCTTCAACTTCAAATTTAAAAAATTCCATTTTTTGTTGAAAATTCATCCTTTTTAGTTAAAAATTCATGTATTTTTTTGAAAATTCGTCTTTTTGATTGAAAATTAAACTATTTTGATCAAAATTTAATTGGCGAAATTTTTTTTTAATCTGAAAAAGTAAAAATCCAATTTTTTGTTAAAAATTGGTCTCTTTTAGTTCATAATTCATGTATTTTGTGAAAAAATTTGTTTTTTTTTTAGTTGAAAATTGAACTATTTTGATCAAAAGTTGATTTTTGGCTGAAGATTATTTTTTGAACCTGAAAATGTCACGATAATATATTTTTTTAATTGGTCCTTCTTAGTTGAAAATTTACGTATTTTGTTGAAAATTCATCTTTTTAGTTAAATTTAGCTGTTCTCCTTGAAAATTTATCGTGATTTTTTGAAAATTCTACTACTTTGTTAAAAGTTATAGTTCTTTGTTAAACATTTTTTTTTTAATTCATGATTTCAATTTTAAAGTCACCTCTTTGGTTGAAGATTTAACTATTTTGTTAAAAATTCGTTTTTTCGTCTAAACATTGTTGTTTTAAACTGAAAATGTAACTATTGTATTTTTTGTTTAAAATTTATTCTTTTTTATTTGAAAATGTATGTATTCTTTTAAAAATTTGTCTTTTTGGTTGAAAATTTAACTATTTTGATCAAAAGTCGTTTTTTGCCTAAAATTTTTTTTTAACTGAAAATGTAACTATTCCATTTTTGGTATAAAATAGATCTTTTTTAGTGAGAGATTTATGGATTTTTTTGAAAATTCGACTTTTTCAGTTAAATTTTACTGTTGTCGTTTAAAGTTTATTGTTGTTTGTTGAAAATTCTACTATTTTGTTGAAAGTTTAACTTTTTTATTAATTTTTTTTTTAGTTCAAGATTCATGATTTTAATTTTAGATTCATCTCTTTGATTAAAGATTTAACTTTTTTGTTAAAAAGTCATTTTCTAGGCTGAAAATTATTGTTTCAGACTAAAAATTTAACTATTTCACTTTTGGTTGAAAATTGTTACTTTTTAGTTAAAAATTCATGTATTTTGTTAAGAATTTTTTTTTGGTTAAAAATTTAACGATTTTGATCAAAAGTCGTTTTTTGCTTGGAAATTATTTCTTTAACCTGAAAATGTAAAAATTCTATTTTTTTAATTATTCCTTTCTTAGTTGAAAATTCACATATTTTTTTGTTAATTCATCTTTTTTGGTTGAATTTAACTGGTATCGCTAAATGTCGCTATGGTTGTAGACTGACCTATTTTGTTAAAAATTTGCTTTTTCGGCTAAAAATTGTTGTTTTGAACTGAAAATGTAACTATTCAATTTTTGGTTTAAAATTGATCTCTTCTGGTTAAAAATGCATGTATTTTGTTAAAAGTTTTACTTCTTTCGTTAAATTGAACTGGTGTCGTTTAAAATTTATAGTTATTTGTTAAAAATTCTACTACCTTGATAATAGTTTAAATTTTTTGTTAACTATTTTTTTGTGTGTAAAGAATTATGATTTTGATTTTAGATTCATCTCTTTAGTTAAAGATTTAACTATTTTGTTAAAAAGTTATATTTTCGGCGGAAAATTATTGTTCTAAGCTAAAAATGTAACTATTTGATTTTTGGTTGAAAATTGATGCTTCTTAGAAAAAAATTACCTTAAGAATTTCAAATACATTATATTCTTTATAATTTTTTTTGTTGACAATTTGTATTTTTGTTTGCAAATTAAAATATGTTGATAAAATGTCGTTATTTGGCTGAAAATTATTGTATTAAACTGAAAATGTAACTATTCCATTTTTGGTTATAAATTTATCCTTCGTCGTTAAAAATTCATGTATTTTCTTTTAAATTTCTCTTATGGCTGCTAGTTCAACTAGGTTAATAACAAATAGAATATTTTGCTTAAAATTAATTTTTAGACGTAGGTTAATCTCTTTTGTTAAAATTTGATCTATTTTTTTAAAAATCCAAGTTCTTGTTGTTAAAAATACAACTATTTGATTAAAAACTTATGTATTTTACGTATGTCTCACTTAATTTGTTTATGACTCCTTTTAAAATTCATTATGACTATTGTCACTAAAAGTTTCAAAAAAAAATCTATTAAAAAACAAAGATTTGTTTAGAATCTACATTATTGTTCACCTAGATGTAAGGTTTTTTTCTAACTAAAAAGCAAATTAGAATAGTCAGGCAAAATGAATAACTGGTTAGGAAAAGTCAGGGAATTTCGAAATCGGGATTCTGTAGCAGCCCTAAAGTATTCTCCCAACAAGGTGGCAGCGGTGGGAGTTCCACAATGGGACTGAATTCATACATCAGTTTTAAATTCCCGGTCTCGATTCACCTGCAAAGAAGAGGATAGACTACTCGTATTAAAAAGATGTTACTTATTTTTCCATTTTTCCGTTTTTCCATTTTCTAATGGTAATTATAGTTCTTCTCATATAGAGACAGAACTATGAGAAGATTAATTATTTTCACTGTGTCGGTCTGCTGTGAAGCCCACACCTTCATTAAAACAGCGCATTAACTAAATTGCGCAGCATTTCCCTACTGGCCCCGGGTTTTGCCTGTGTCATGCGCTCGTTTGTTAGCCGCTAAAGCCCTTTCGCCACAGAGGAAAATTTATGGCATTCTTGCTTGAGATCACTGGCAAACATAATCCTCTGTCCCCTAAGACGAATGTCTCTTTTCTCTTCTCGCGACTTTCCTCTCCACTCCTCACTGCTCCTCTCCTAACCAAGTCACGTATGTTTTATTCCACTTTTGGTTTAGTTGGTCAATGCCGCTCGAACTCTCTGCAAGTGTAACATATGTACACTCACATATGCATACATTCGGTGCTTTAACTAAAACTTAACGGAGTGTAAATCCGCCCAAATAGGAGTACAAGTACAACACGTGTAGAAAATGTGATCAGTTTTTCAAATTATCACAGTTTTCAATATTTAAATTTAAATTTATCCACCGTCTTGGAACTTCAGTTTCTTCAAGACATTTAATTGTATTAATTTTTTATAACTATAAATGATCGCAGTTCAAAGTTGATTCGCAGAGACGCTTTTATTTTTTTATCTATGCACATAAGTCTAAAATAAAAAACACGCATACTATCAAAACAATTTTCCCTTTCCTCTTTTCCCCTTTTTCCCTTTCTTCTTTAGCTTTTACCTTTCCTATTCCTCCTTACCCCTTTCCCCTATTTTCATTGTCTTCTTTTCCCTTTCCCCTTTTTTTCTCTTGCCCCTTTGCCCCTTTTCATTTTATTCTTTACCTCTTAATAGCTTTCCCTCTTTTTCCTCTTTCCCATGTCACCTTTCCAATTTCCCCTTTCCCCTCTCCCCCTTTCTCCTGACCCCTTTCCACTTTTTACTTTGTCTCCTTTCCCTTTTTTTCTTTTCGCTTTAACCTCTCCCATTTCTTCTTTTCCTTTTTTCCTTTTCTTCCTGCCACTTTTTTCCCTTTTCCCTCTTTTCTTTTTCTCTTGACCCTTCTCCTTTTCTCCCTTTTCCTTTCGAGTTTTTTGTGTCGATTTTTCGCCGAACCCCCGTGCCTTAAACATATTTATGTTAAAGTAATGTTTAACTGACAATATATAAAATATTTTAGGACCAATAAACGAAAAGCCTTAAAAATTTTTGCCTTCCAATATTAATTTCAGTGAAAATAATTAAATAAATTGTAAAAATCTATTGCAATTATAACTTTTCAATTCCAAGCAGATGTAAAGTCTTTAACCTTCTCAGTTTATTATACAAAAAAATAAAAAATAAAAATATTTAATCCTTAAAATCCTGAAAGTTTCTGTATTCCTTCAATTCTCTAAAATCCTTAAACATGCTGAATTTGCCGCATTATTTTAATGTTCCGAATTTTCTGAAATCCTTTGAACTTTCTGATTTCCTTGAATTACGTTAATGCTCTGAATTATATAAATTCTCTAAATTCCTTGACTTATACGAAGTCCTTAAATATTTTGAATTTCTAAAATTCTTCAAATTCTCTATATTTCATAAATTTTTTTAATATTCTTAATTCCTGAAATCCTTGGCATTTTTCGTTTTCCCTAAAATCCTTGAATTAATTGAATATTCTAAACACACTGAAACCTTAATCATTTATTAAACCCACAAATTCCTAAAAAATCTCGAATTTCTTAAATATTTGAGATTCTCTGCGTTCCTTGACTTTTCTGAAAGCCTGAAATATTGCAAATTCCTAAAAATCTTTGAATTACTAGAATCCAGACAATTCATTAGATTACGTAAATGCTTAAAAATCCCTGATTTGGTAAGTATTTGGAGAGCTTTAAACTCCTTGACTTCTTTAAAATCCTTGAATATTATAAATTTCTGAAATTGTTTGAACTTCCGGAATTCTCTAAATTTCCTCAATTCTTTAATTTCACTGAATTCTATAAATTTTACTAATTCTATAAATACCCAGAAGTATCTGTATTCTCTGAATTTTAGAAATGCCTAAAAGTATCTGAAATCCCTGAAATTTGTGAATTTCCTCAATTCTATGAATCATCAAAAGTATCTGTATTCTCAAAATTCTATGAATCTCTAAAAATATCTGAAAATGCATTCTATAAATTCCCTGATTTCTAGGAATTTCCTGAATTCTAGGATATTCCTGAATTCTATGAATTCACTAGTTTCTCGAAATTCTCTTCATTTTAAAATTTCCTTAATTCTTGAAGTTCACTGAATTTTAGAAATTCCTTAAATCTTAAGAATTTTTTTGAATTTTATGAGTTTCATGAATTTAACGAATGCCCTGAATTTTACAAGTTCCTAAAATTCTACGAATTCACTAGATTCTACAAACTTCCTAAGTTTTATAAATTCCCTGAATTCTATAAATACCCCGAATTCTACAAATTCTGTGAAGCCTTAGAAGTCCCTAAATTCCCAGAAATCTTTGAATTCCTTAAATTCTATTAATTGTCTAAACTCTCTGTAATCTTGTATTCAATGATTTCTATGGATTCCATGTATTTTTAGAATTCTATGAATTTTACATCATTACCTGAATTTTTTCAATTCCGTAAATTCTATAAATTTTCGTAATTCTATGAATTCCCAGAAGTATTTCTATTGCCTGTTCTCTATGAATTCCTTAAATTCGATGCATTCTTTATATTATTTAAGTTACCTGCATTTTACTAATTCTCTGAATTATTTGAATTTTCTGATTTTTATGAATTTCCCGAATTTTATAAATTACCCGAATTACATGCAGTCTACAAATTATATGAATTTCCCAAATGCTTCAAATTTACGAATTCTATTAATTATCTGAATTCTAGGAATTCTGAAAATTCTATGAATCCCTTGAATTTCCTAAATTCTATGAATTTTCAGAATCATTTTTATTCCTGAATTCAACGAATTCTCTAAATTCTATGAATTCCCCGAGCTCTATGGATTTTCTTAATTTCCTAAATTCTATGAATTTCTCGAATTATTTGTATTCGTTAAATTCTATGAATTCTGTAAATTCTATGAATTCCCTGAACTCTATGAATTCCCTAAATTTCCTGAATTCTATGAATTTCACGAATTATTTTTATTCCCTGAATTCTATGAAATCTCTAAATACTATGAACTTTTGAAACTCTATGAATATCTTGAATTATTTGAATACCCTGAATATCCTGAATTCTATGAATTCATCGAATCATTCGCATTCCCTGCATTCTATGAATCCTCCAAATACTATAAACTCCCTGAAATCTATAAATATCCTGAATTCTGTGAATTCCTTGAATTCTATCAATTCCATGAATTATTTGCAATCCCTGAATTCTATAAATTCCCTAAACTCTACAAATATTCTGAATTCTATGAATATTATAAATTCTGTGAATTCCCTGCACTCTATGAATTTCCTAAATTCTATTAATTCTCAGAATTATTTTCATTTTCTAAATTCTATGAATTCTCCATTTACTATGAATTCCGTGAATTCTATAAGTTCCCTAAATTTTGTGAATTCTCCAAATACTAGGCATTTTCTGAACTCTATAAGTTACCTGAATTCTATTAAATCCCTAAACTCTATAGATTCCCTGATTTATATGAATTCCCCGAATTATTTGCATTTGCTGAATTCTATAAATTCTCTAAATGCTATGAATTCTGTGAATTCTATGAATTTCTTTAATTCTATGAATTCCCTAAACTCTATAAATATCGTGAATTCTATGAATATTCCACATTCTGTTAATTCCCCGCACTCTATAAATTTGCTTAATTCTAGGAATCCTCAAATCATTTGCATTCCCTGAAGTCCATGAATTCTTCAAATTTGTCAAATTCTCGAAATTTTCCGAATTCCATTAATTCCCTGAATTCTACAAATTCTTCGTGTCATTTACAGTTCCCTGAATTTTATAAAATCTATAATTTCGATGAATTATCTGAACTCTATAAATTTCCTGAATTCTATTAATCCTCCAAATTATTTTCATTCTCTGAATTCTATGAATTCTCCATTCACTATGAATTCTCCATTCACTATGAATTCCCTAAGCTCGATGAGTTCTTTGAATTCTATGAATTTTCCAAATACTAGAAATTCTCTGAACTTTATAAGTAACCTGAATTTTATAACTTCCCTAAACTCTATAAATTCCCTGGATTCCATTAATATCCTGACTTCTATGAATTCCCTAAATTCTTTAAATTTTCTGAATTCTATAAACCGACGGCTTTCTATGAAATCCCTGAATTTCATGAATTCCCCGAATTCTATAAATTTCCCGAGTTCTATTAATTCCCTAAATTCTATGAATTCCCTGAATTCTAGGAATTCTCCAAATTTTGTGCATTTTCGGAATAATGTAAAT
>JAUELO010000143.1:626993-654808 GCA_032357855.1 Amphibolips quercusostensackenii
ATCCTTTAAGAATTGCACTGTCAGTCGATTTTTGTCCAAAAAATGTGCTTTTTCTCCCACTGTGCGGCGGTTTGATTTCTAATTGTTTTTAGCTGACAAAAAATAATTATTTCTCATTTACTGTAGTCGTCTGTTAGATATAAATGTGGTTTATGGTAGTTGTGTGAATTTTAAAGAAGTTTCTTTTGAAAAAACTCAAAATATTGATCAATCTATTTTAAATTTCACATAGATTATAGGAGCTGAAATAAAGCTTGTTAAACGGCAAGCTGTTTTTAATTTTCAATTTTTTCCGTCCGACCGCAAATAATCAATTCTAACTTACCGTAGATTTTTTTTAGATAAAAATGTGGTTCAAGATAGTTGTATGAATTTCAAAGGAGAGTGATTAAAAAATTTGAGATATTGATTAATCAATTTTAAATCTTACATAAATTATAAAGGACTCAATATAAAACTTATTCAGGCACAAGCTGTTTATAATGATCAATTTTTTTCAGCTGTCCAATAATAAACAATTTAATTTACTGTATTTGTTTGTTAGATGAAAATGTGGTTAAAGGTAGTTGTATAAATATAAAAAAGCAGCTTTTTTTAAAAAACCTCACAATATTGATCAATTTATTTCAAATTTTACATAGATTATAAAGGTCCTGACATAAAAGTTGTTTAGCGACAGGTTGTTTTTAATTTTCAATTTTGTTGGCCGAACATAAATAAGGATTCCTTATTTACTGTAGTTATCTGTTGAATAAAAATGCAGTTTAGGATAGTTGTATAAATTTTTAAGAAGTTTCTTGCGAAAAAAACTCAATACATTGATCAATCTATTTGAAGTTTGACACAGATTATAAAAGACCAAAAATAATGCTTTTTCAATGGTAGGCTGTTTTCGATTTCAAATATAACTGTTTCTAGACCCACCCTTATAATAAATTCTATCTTACATTATTTGCTTTTTAGATAGAAATGTGCTCATAGGTAGTTGTATGGATTTTAAAAAAGGTTTTTTTGAAAAACCTAAAACTATTAATCAATCTATTTCCAATATTTGAAATATTGATTAATCTATTTAAAATTTAACATAGATTATAAAGGACCTGAAATAAAACTTGTTTAGCGACAAGCTGTTTCTAATTTCCAATTTTTTTTAGGCCTACTATAATTAGTCATTTCTAAATAACTGTAGTTGTTTGTTAAATAAAAATGTAGCTCAAGATTGTTGTATAAATTTGAAAAAAGCTTTCTTCAAAAAACCTGAAAATATTAATCAATCTATTTCAAATTGTACACAGATTATAAGAAACGAATCAAAATAAAACTTTCCAGTGTTAGGCTGTTATTAATTTCCAATTTTGTTATTTTTAACGACCCTTATAATAAATTCTACCTCACAATAGTTGTTTGTCAGATAAAAATATGGTTTAAGATATATTTATGAATTTTAAAGAAGAGTTATTGAAACATTTGGAATATTGGTCAATCAATTCCAAATTTCACATGGATTATGAAGAACTTGATATAAAACTTGTTTAGTGATAAACTCTTTTTGATTTCCAAATTTTTTGGCCGACCATTAATAATCAATTCTAACTTACTGTGGCTGTTTTTTAGATGAAAATGTGGTTTGAGATAAGTGTATAAGTTTTAAAGGAGAGTTATTGAAAAATGTAAGACATTGATCAATCTATTTTAAATGTTATATAGATTATAAGAGACCCAATATAAAACTTGTTTAGGATATGCTGTTTATAATTTCCAATTTTTTTTGGATGACAATAAATAATCATTTCTAATTCACTGTAATTTTGTGTTTGATAAAAATGTGATTCAATGTAGTTGTATACATTTTAAAAAAGCTTCTTCTAAAAAACCCCTATAATATTGATCAGTCTATTTCAAATCCTGCATAGAATATCAAGAAACTGAAATAAAACTTGTTTAGTGCTAGGCTGTTTATTGCTGCAGCCTGTTTTTATATAAAAATGTGGTTTAAGATATCTGTATAAATTTAAAAAAATTTTTTTCTAAAAAACATTAAGGTGTTGAATTATTTATTTCCGATTTTGCATAGATTATGAAGCACCCAATATGAAACTTGTTTAGGGACATGCTTTTCATAATTTCCAATTATTTTTGGCCCACAACAAATAAGGATTTCTCATTTATTGTGATGTTTGTTAGATAAAAATGTGGTTTAGGATAGTTGTTTGAATTAAAAAAAAAAGTTCTTTTGTCAAAAATCTGAAGGTATTAATCAATTTGTTTCAAATTTCACACAGATAATAAAACCCCAAAATAAAACTCTTTAGTGCTAGGCTCATTTTCAATTTAAAATTTTACAGTTTCTACACCTACCCTTATAATAAATTCTATCTTAAAATAGTTGTTTCTTGAATGAAAATATTTTAAGATACTTGCATGAATTTTAAAGAAAAGTTATTGAGAAATTTGAGATATTAGTCATTGAATTTCAAATTTCACATGGATTATGAAGAACTCAATATAAAACTTGTTTAGTAATAAGCTGTTTTTGATTTTCAAATTTTTTGGCCGACTATAAATAATCAATTCTATATGACTGTAGCTGTTTTTTAATTAAAATGTGGTTTGAGATAACCGTATGAACTTTTTAGGAGGGTTATTAAAATATGTGAGACATTGATCAATTTATTTTAAATGTTATAAAGATTATAAGGGACCCAATATAAAACTTGTTTAGGACATGCTGTTTATGATTTCCAATTTTTCTTGGCTGACAATGAATAATCATTTCTAATTTACTGTAATCTTGTGTTTAATAGAAATGTGATTCAATGTAGTTGTATACATTTTAAAAAAGCTTCTTTTAAAAAACCCCTATAATATTCATCAGTCTATTTCAAATTCTACATAGAATATCAAAGAACTGAAATAAAACTTGTTTAGTGCTAGGTTATTTAGTGCTGCAGCCTGTTTTTAGATAAAAATGTGATTTAAAATATCTGTATAAATTTTTAAGAATTTTTTTCCAAAAAAACATTAAGATATTGATTCATTGATTTCCAATTTTGCATAGATTATGAAGCAACCAATATGAAACTTGCTTAAGGACATGCTGTTTATAATTTTCAATTATTTTTGGCCGTCAACAAATGAGGATTTCTTATTTACTGTAATGTTTGTTGGATAAAAATTTGGTTTAAGATAGTTGTATAGATTTAAAAAAAGTTTTTTTTCTGAAACCTTAAGGTATTTATCAATATATTTAAAATTCTACACAGATTATAAAAAACCCAAAATAAAACTCTTCAGTGCTAGGCTCTTTTTGATATTGAACTTCACTGTTTCTACACCTACCCTTATAATAAATTCTATCTTACAATAGTTGTTTCTTGAATAAAAATATGAATTAAGGTACTTGTATGATTTCTAAAGAAGAGTTATTGTAAAATGTTGGGACATTGGTCAATCAATTCCAAATTCCACATGTATTATAAAGAACTCAATATAAAAGTTGTTTAGTGGTAAGCTGGTTTTAATTTCCAATTTTTTTTGGACGACCATTAATAATTAATTCTAACTTACTGTAGCTGTTTTTTAGATAAAAATGCGGTTTAAAATAAGTGTATAAACTTTGCAAAAGCTTTTCTTAAAAAACCTCAAGATATTGATCCATCTATTTCAAATATTATGTAGATTATGAGGAACCCAATTAAAAACTTGTTCAGGGACATGTTGTTTTTAATTTTCAATTTTTACGGCCAACCATAAATGATGAATTATAAATTACTTTAGTTTTTCGTTAAATAAAAATGTGGTTCAAAATAGTTGTATACATTTCAAAACAATTTTTTTTAAAAACCTTGAAATGTTGATTGATTTATTTCTAATTTTGCACAGATTATAAAGGACTCAATACAAAATTTGTTTAAGAACATGCTGTTTATAATTTCCAATTATTTTTTGCCGAGCACAAATAAGCATTTTTAATTTACTGTAATTATTTTCTAGATAAAAAAATGGTTTAAGATATTTCTAAAAAAATTAAAGAAGATCCTTTTAAAAAATCTCAAGATATTGATCATTCTGTTTCAAATTTTACATAATTATAAAAGATCCAAAGTAAAACTTTTCATCGCTAGGCACTCTTTGATTTTGAATTTTACTGTTTTTAGACCAACCTTTATAATAAATTCTATCTTACACTAGTAGTTTGTTGGATAAAAATATGGTTTAAGATATGTGTATGAATTTAAAAAAAAAATTATTAAAAAAATTTGAGATATTGATCATTTAATTCCAAATTTTACATATATTATAAAGAACTCAATATAAAAAATTGTTTAGGGACGAGTTATTTATAATTTGCAATTGGTTTCTAGTTGACCAATAATAATTATTTCATATTTACTGTAGTTGTTTGATAGATAAAAATGTGGTTTCAGGTAGTTGTATGAATTTCAAAGAAGTTTTTTTTTTTAAACCTTGAAATATTGATCAATCTATTTTAAATTTTACCTAGATTATAAAGGAGATGAAATAAAAATTCTTTAGCGGCAAACTGTTTTTTAATTCCATTTTTTCCGTCCGACCTTGAATAATTAATTCTAACTTACTGTAGCTTTTTTTTAGATAAAAATGTGGCTCAAGATAGTTGTATGAATTTCAAAAAAGAGTTATTGAAAAATTTGAGATATTGATCAATCAATTCCAAATCTTACATAGATTATAAAGGACACAATATAAAACTTGTTTAGGGATAGGCTGTTTATAATTTACAATTTTTCCAGCTGACCATAAATAATTATTTTTAATTACCTGTAGTTGCTTGTTGGATAAAAATATGGTTTGAGGTAGTTGTATGAATTCAAAAAAAGTTTCTTCTGAGAAACGTCAAGATGTTGATCGATCCGTTTCAAATTTTGCATAGATTATAAATAACCCAATATAAAACTTGTTTAAGGAGACGCTGTTTATAATTTCCATTCTTTTGGCTGACAACAAATAATTATTTCTAATTTACTGTAGTTGTTTGTTCGATGAAAATGTAGTTATGTATTGTTGCACAAATTTAAAGAAGTTTCTTTTGAAAAACTCAACATATTGACTTATCTATTTAAAGTATTACACAGATTATGAAAGATAAAAAATAATACTCTTTCAGTGGTAGGCTGTTTGTCATTTCGAATTTTATTGTTTCTTGACTCACTCTTATAATGAATTCTATTTTACCATAGTTGTTTCTTTGATAAAAATATGGTTTAAGATGATTGTATGAAATTGCAAACAGTTTTAATGGAAAGCTTAAAATATTGATCAATCTATTAGAAATTTTACGTACATTATAAACGACCTAAAATAAAACTTGTTCAGCGATAAGCTGTTTTAAATTTTCAATTTTTTGCGGCTGACCATACACAATAAATTTCTAACTTACTGCAGTTTTGAGATAAAAAATGTAGTTGAAGATAATTGATTAAATTAAAAAAAAAAGTTTTTTTTTGAAAAAACTCGAGATATTTATCAATTTATTTTATATTTTACGCAGATTATTAAAGATTTTAAATATAATTTTCTTCAGTGCTGGGCTATTTATAGTTACTAGTTGATCCTAGTTACTATTTTACTGTATCTTGACCTACCATCATAATAAATTCTATTTTACAATGATTGTTCGTTAAATGGAAATATGGTTTAAGATAGTTGTATAAATTTTGAAAAAGTTACTTTTGGAAAACCTTAAGATATTGAATAATTTATTATAAATTTCACACAGATTATAAGAGAGACAAAATAAAACTTTTTCAGTACTAGGCTGTTCTCGATTTCCAATTCTATTTTTTTGACTTATCCTAATAATCAATTTCAACAAACTGTACCTGTTTTTTAAAGGAAAGCGTTGTTTAAGATAGTTGCATGAACTTCAAAAAAGTTTTTTTTTAAAACCTTTAAGATATTGATCAATGTATTTCAAATTTGACAAAGATTATAAAAGAACCAAAAAAAAAAAATTTCTTAGGGACAGGCTGTTTTTAACTTTCAATTTTTTTGTCTGTCAATAAATAATTAATTTAAACTAGCTATAGTTGTCTTTAGGTAAAAACATGGTTTAAGATAGCTCTATAAATTTTTAAAAAGTTTCATTTAAAAAACATCAAGATATTGATCAATCTATTTTAAATTTTACATAGATTTTAAGAAAGACAAAATAAAAACTTTTTTAGTGCTAAGCTCTTCTTGATTTCCAATCCGATTTTTTTGGCCTACACTAATAATCATTTTCAATTTACTGTAGCTGTTTTTCTCAGATTAATATGTCGTTTATGATATTTGTATAAATTTAAAAGAAGTTTTTTGCAAAAAACTAAAACACATTAATCAATCTATTTCAAATTTTACGCAGATTATAAAAGACTCAGAATAAAACTTTTTCTGTGCAACGATGTTTTTTATTGTGAATTTCACTGTTTCTTTACCCACCTTATTATAAATTTATCTCACAATAATTGTTCCTAAAATTAAAATACGTTTCAAGGTATTTGTGTGAATTATAATAAAGAGTTATCAAAAAATGTAAGAATGTTGACCAAACTGTTCTAATTTTACACATATTATGAAGGACACAAAATGAAATTTGTTGAGGGACAAGCTGTTTTCAATTTTCAATGCTTTACGGCCGACCATAAATAATGAACTCTAACTCACTGTAGTTGTTCGTCAAAAGAAAACGTGGTTTAGAATAGTTATATAAATTTTAAAGAAGTTCCTTTCGAAAAAACTTAAGATATTGATCACCCTATTTCAAATTTTCCACAGATTATAAGGGAGCCAAAATAAAACTTTTTTAGTGCTAGGTTGTTCTTGATTTTTAATTCCATTCTTCTAATCAGAAGTTACTTTTGAAAAACCTCAGGATATTGATCAACCTATTTTAAATTTCACGCAGATTATAGAAAGCTCAAAATAAAACTTTGCAGTGCTAGGCTCTTCTTGATTTCCAATCCTATTTTTTTGGCCTACACTAATAATCAATTTTAATTTACTGTAGCTGTTTTTTTAGATGAAAATGTGGTTTAAGATATTTTTATAAATTTTAAGGAAGTTTTTTTTGAAAACCTTAAGATATTAATCAATTTATTTCAAATTTCATGCAGATTATAAAAGACCCCAACAAAATTTTTCTGTGCTACGATGTTTTTTATTTTGAATTTCACTGTTTCTTCACCCACCCTTATAATAAATTCTATCTCACAATAATGGTTTGTTAAAAAAAAATGTGTTTAAGGATGAATGTGTGAATTTCAATAAAAAGTTATTAATCATGTATCAATTTTGACCAAACTGCTTTAATTTAAACATATTATAAAAGACCTAAAATAAAACTTTTCAGTGCTAGGCTGTTTTTGATTTTCAATGTTACTGTTTCTTGAACCACCCTTGTGATAAATTCTATTTTACAATAGTTGCTTGATAGATGAAAAATCGCTTTAAGATAGTTGTATGAATTTAAAAAAATTGGTCCTTTGAAACATATTTTTGCAGTTTATGATAAATTTTAGGTCTCCTAAGACTTTGCTTTGAATTGTATCACTGTTATATCAGTTCTTTCAAGAACGTCAAACTTGTAAACGGTAAGAATTTGTAGTGCACTCAAGAATCATAGGAGAATTCCGCGCACGTAAATCTTGGCAAATCTTGAAGGACCTCCTTCTGCCGCCTGTTTCTTTTCTGTCTGATGTCGGTTTGTATTTTCTTTGGACTTTTTGTTATTCTTTGTGTTAGGAGAGAGGTAAACGAGCTGAACCTGACTCGTTAACAATCGTTGCTTTGACTCGTTTCTTTCCAGTTTATGTACAAAGCTTTAACTTTGATTCTTTCTGACCAAAGCACGATTTTTGTTCTTGAGATAATAGCTTTAAAGCGCAAGAAAATTTGATAACAACTGCTGCGTACTTTAAAAAAGGCTCTATCTACAGTTCGGGTCAGAAGGAGAAATTAAAAAAAAACGTGTTTGTATCGGTACTGATCATTGGTGCACAAAAAATAATTAATTTTAATTATCTATATGCAAAACTCTTTGATATTCAAAAGCTCAAAAGGCGAAGAATATGAAGAAAAAACGTATCTACGTAGATAGGTTTTTCTTAAAATGTTAATAATATTTCTAAAATCTTCAGAAAGTTTTAAAAGTTTTAAAAATTGTTTTTAATCTTTAGAATTATCGCGAAATCTTTGAAGTTTTATACATCCTTCGGGATTTATGAAATCTTTGTAAAATCTTTAAAATACTTCTGAAATCCTAAAAATATTCTGAATTTTTCTGAATCTTAGAATCGCTGTGTAGTCCTCTACAATATTTAAAATTAACGTGAGTTTCTTTGAATTTTTTGAAACCTTTGTGAAATCTTGCAAATCTTCTCTGATCTTTGATTTCTTTCTGCAGATTTAAAATCTTATGAAATATTCGTAAATTCAATGGTATATTTATAAAATCTTTGTGAATGTCTTCGAAATCCTCCAAATCTTACTGAAATATTTAGAAAATCTTTTAAAAAGTTTTCGAAATTTTTTAAAATCTTCGAAATCTTTTTGAAACATTTGTGAATTTCTCTAAAATCCTTTCTTATTGAAATATTTTTGAAATCTTTAAATATTTGTAAAATCTTCTGGAATTTTTGTAAAATCTTCAAAATTTATGTGAAATCTTTTTGAATTTCTTGTGAATCCTAAAATATACTAAAAGATTGAGGAAATCTCTGAAAATGTACAAAATCTTTTGAATCTATTTAAAATCTTTCGAATTTCTAAAAATATTTTCAAATTTTCGAAATCTTCGTGGGCTTCTGTGTAATATTTGTAAAATCTTTAGAATCTTCTAAAATTTTTGACATATTCTAAAATCATCTGACATCTTTGAAATATTTTAAAATCTTGAAAATTTTTGTGAGATTTTTCAAATCTCGCTAAGCATTTTTATAAATCTTTTGAAATGTTTATAAATCTTCAGAATCGTTGTGTAGTCCTTGACAATATTCAAAATTTACGTGGGTTTCTTTGAAATTTTTGAAATCTTTGTGAAATCTTGCAAATCTTTTCTGATCTTGGATTTCTTTCTGCAAATTTAAAATCTTTTGAAATATTCGTGAATTCAATGTGATCTTTATAAAATCTTTGTGAATGTCTTCGAAATCCTTCAAATCTCACTGAAATATTTAGGAAAATCTTTTAAAAAGTTTTCGAAATCTTCTAAAATCTTTGAAATCTTTTTGAAATCTTTGTGAATTTCTCTAAAAATTTTTTTTATTGGAATGTTTTCAAAATCTTTAAATATTTGTAAAATCTTCTGGAATTTTTGTGAAATCTTTGAAATTTCTGTGAAATCTTTGTGAATTTCTCGTGAATCCTAAAATATACTAAAAGATTTAGGAAATCTTCGAAATTGTACAAAATCTTTTAAATATATTTTAAATCTTTTGAATCTTTTAAAATATTTTTGAATTTTTAAAATCTTTGTGAGTTTCTGTGTTATGTTTGTAAAATATTTGAAATCTTCTAAAATCTTTTGAAATATCCTAAAATCATCTGACATCTTTGAAATATTTGGAAATTTTAAATATTTTTGTGAAATTTTTCAAATCTCCTCAAACATTTTTTAAAATCTTTTGAAAAGGTTTTAAGATCTTTTGAATCATTTTAAATATTTCGAAATCGTTAAAAATATTTGAAAATATTTTGGAATCTTTGTATCATCTTTGTGAAGTATTTTGAAATATTTTTAAGCCTGTGAAATCTTCCTTAATTTCTCTAAAATATTTGTGAAATTTTTAAATTATTATATTTTTTAATATTTGAAGCATTTGTAATATAATTTAAATTATTTTAGATTTTCTTTAAAAATCTCAAATTCTATAACCTTTGTGGATTACTTTGATATTTCAGATATCCTCTGAAATCCTCTGAATATTTCTAAAACTTTGTAAAATATTTTAAATTATTTTTTAATACTCGTAAAATCTTTTAAATTTTTGTAAAATCTCTGAAATATTAGTGAAGTCGATGTGAATTTCTTTGAAGTATTAAAATTTAATATAATATTTGCGAAATATTCTTAAATTTTTGTGGAATTTTTAAAAATCTTTTTGTGTATTTCTTCAAAATATTTGAATGATTTCTTAAATCTTTTAGAAATCTTCTGAAATCTTTTATAACATTTTTTAATCTTTTGAATCATTTTGAGTCTTGTGGAATCGAAGTTATTCTTGCAAAATATTTAACATCTTATAAAATTTGTTGCAAGAATTGAATTCTTAGAAAATGTTTAAAAATATTCTGAAATCTCTGTAAATATTTTTAAATATTCTTGAAATCAAATAAATCTTTCAAATATTCCTGAAATATTTGGAAAATCTTTTAAATCTCCCGGAACCTTTTAAAATCTTTGAAGTCTTGGTGAAATTCCTGCAATTTTTGTGAATTCTTTATGAAGGTTGATGGAAACTTTAATAGATTTATAAACTATTTAAGAATTCTTTGAAAATCTTTTGATACCTTTGGAAATCCTTTGGAATCTTCTGAAATCTTTTAAAATCTTCTAAGATCTTTTTAAATCTTTTTGAATCTTTAAAATATTTATGATTTTCTTTAAAATTTTTTAAATCAAATAATAAAATATTTTACAATTTTTTGAAATCTGTTAAACTCTTTGAAATATTTTTAAAGTTTTTAAAACCTTCTTACGTTTTTTGACGGCTTTTAAATATTTTAAATTTTTGAAAAATATTTCAAAGTCTTTAAAACCCTTGTGAATCTTTTTAATATATATGTAAAATTTTCGAAATCTTATGTAATCGTTTGAAATCTTTTACAATTTTTTTAAACCTTTGTAGCATTTGTGAATTTCGTAGAAAAATTTTTAATTCTATGAAATCCTTCAAATCGTTGTAAATTTCTTTGAAATCTATGAAATATTTCCTCAATTGCGAAATCTACTAAAATTTTCTGAAATATGCTGAAAACATTATAAACATTCAAAATCTTTGTCAAATCTTTGGTACTTCTAAAACTTGTTTAAAGCTTTGAAATCATTAACAATGTTAGAAAATATTTTGGAATCTTCAGAAAATCTTTCTAGAGTCTTTTGAAATCTTCTGAAATAATTGAAATCTTCAAAATCTTTTAAATGTTGGTGAGATAATTTGTAATCTTTTAAATTCTACGAAATCCTTCAAATATTTGTAAATTTCTATGAAGCCTTTGATATCTTTGGAAATTTTGAAGTCTTTTGAAATCTTTGTAAAATATTTGAAATATTTCAAAATATTCTCAAATATTCGTAAAAGTATTGAACTCTTTTAAATATTACTAAAATATTTGCAAAATGTTTTAGATCTTCTAAAACCCTCAGAAATCTTTGGAATCTTTGTGAAATTTGGTAAATTTCAGTGAAATCCTAATGGATTTTTTAAAAATCTTGAATAGATCTTCAAACTATTTGCAAAATATTCTGAAATCTTATGACATTTTTTGAAAATTTTTAAAATCTTTTGGAAACTTGGTGAAATTTCTGTAAATTATTTTGAAATCTTTTTTAATTGTTAAGATCTATTTTGAAGGATCTGAAATCTTTGTAAGTTTTTTTTTAATCTTTAAAATCTTTTAAAATCGACTGAAATCTTAAAAATCTTTTAAAACCTCTGACATATTTTGAAAATTTAAAAAATCTTGCGAAGCCTTTTTAAAGCTTTTGAAATCTTTTAAGACCTTTGAAATATTTGTGAATTTTTTCAAAATCTTTGAAATTCTTCGAAATCCTTGAAAGGTTTGTGAATTTCTTCAAAATCTTGTTGATCTTCTGAACTCTGTCAAAATCTTTTAAGAAGTTAAAAATATTTTTTAAATTGTTTGCAGTGCTGGTGAAACGTTTTTTAGTTTCTTAGAAATATTTTAAATTTTTTGAAATCCTTGAAATTTTTGTGAATTTACCTGAAATCTTTGATATATTCTAAAATCTTTCGAAATCTTATTAAAGCTCTGAAATATTTTAAAATCTTTAAAATCTTCAAGGAATTTTTTAATCTCTATACTCGTTTTAAATTTTTTAAATCGCTTGGAATGTTTATAAAATCTTGAAAATCTTCTGAAGCTTTAAGAAATCTTCGTAAAGTTTCTTGAAATATTCTAAAATCTTAAAAATATTTGTAAAATAATCTGAATATTAGTGAATTTCTTTAAAATTTTTGTTATCTTTAGAAATATCTCGAAATCTTCTAAAATCTTTTAAATCTTTTGAAATCTTAGTGAAGTTTTTTTTTGAATCTTTTGAAATAATTGAAATCTTTGAAGTGGTTGTGAAATGATTTGAAATTATTGTGGATTTCTTTAAAATCTTTAAAATTCAATGAAATTCTTTAAATCTTTGTGAATTACTTTAAAATATTTTAAAATGCCTACAATATTTTTTAAAATTCGTGAAATAATTGAAATCTTTTAATTATTACTGAACTATTTGCAAAATGTTTTAAATCTTCCGAATCCCTCGGAAATCTTTAGAATTGTTATCACATGTCTGAAATTTTTGTGAAATCTTCATGAATTTTTTTGAAACTTTTAAAATATTTCTAAGCTGTTTGCAAAATCTTTTAAAATCTTTGTGAAATTTCTGTGGAATCTTGTGAAATCTTTTTCAAATTTAAAAATTTATATCAAATGATTTGGAATCATTAAAATCTTTCAAAAAAGTCTAAAATCTTCGAAGTCTTTCAAAATCTCTGAAATATTTGTGAAATTATTTTAATTTTCTTAAACCTTATTGGAGATTTTGAAATCTGTTGAAGTCTTTGAAATATTTGTAAATTTCTTTGAAATCTTTCATACCTTTCGAAATTTTTCAAAATCGTTTAAAAACTGTAAAATATTTCAAAATGTTTGAAATCTACTAAGATTTTTTTAAATATTTGCAATCTTTCTGAATTTTTTAAATTGCTTGCAATATTTGTAAAATCTTGGGAATCTTCTGTGAATTTTAAAAAATCTTTTAAAACATTTTGAAATCTTGAGAATCCCTTGAAATATTCTAAAATTTTTGAAGTTTTAAAATATTTTCAAAATCTACTAAGATATTTTCAAATCTTTAAAATCCTTTTAAGTTTTTTAAATCGTTTAAAATCTTTATGAAAACTTGGAAATCTTTCAAAATCTTTGTAAAATAATTTAAAATATTTGTGAATTTCTTAAAAATCTTTAAAATGGTAAAATCTGTTGTTGTGCAGGGACCTCTGTCTGCGAGCAGTAGAATGTATTGAAATTAAATAGTATTGACTGGATTAAAAAAAAGGGAGACCTGGTTTTTTTTTAAATAACCCTAAAAGAAAGGTGTGATGTGAGATTCCAAGCCCAAGTCGATAAGCCAGATGCCTCTTTTGTGTTTAAATACGCCCTTTGACAGGTTTCAGGAAAGAATCGAAGATTAAACCACAGCCAAACGTAATTACTCCAGATTCTCTTTCATCTTCGCTCTATCTGTCGCCTTGAACAAACTCAGTGAAACTGTCGTGGGTCAACTCGCTCTCTGTAAAAAGTCCTCAAAGCGTTGGTTTATTTGCTCGAAAACTCGAAAGGACGGCGCGGGCACGGCGCGACGACGCGCCGGGCTAGGGCCAGGCGTCTACGTGAACGGAGGAAATACCAGGAGCCGACTACCAGGAGGCGAGTCCTGGTATGGGAGCTGAATGAATACCATTGCCTTGCCTTCATCCTCTCCACACCTTTCCAGCTTACATTAGACTAGAAAGACGCTTCCGTCTCGCGCTCCTTTCCTTTATCGCTCACTTCCTGCCATCCTTTTACCTGCTTGAGCAACTTTAGCGATGGCACCCCGCACCCTACTCGCAAATGTCGTCGCTAAAACTTGAAAAGGAGATAATTTTACGAATTTGCATTTTTCTTCAATTTCGTCATACACCTTCTCCTATCTGGCTGTTGTGAGGAATTCTTTCCAAGCGTCGCACATCCGGAATAGGGCATTTTATCAAAAGAACTTTTAGAATTAAAGTATAATGTAAGAATTTCCTTGAAATTATTGCGCGAAAATGTTTAAAGCGTCTATTCGAAAAAATTTGTCCTGATGTCTATCTGATCAGGAAACCGGAAAAACTAAAGAAAGCCCAAAAAATTGGTTTCAATGAAAAAGCGGGAAATGATTGTGAATTTGATTCAGTGACAGTTCTAAATATAAGCAGAAATTTTTGAAAAATTATAATTCTGTTTTGGACCAAAAAATTTAAAAAAAAATTATATTTTTGAGTTATACCTGAATTAAAAAAAGAAGTATAATAAAATAATTTTGAAATCGAACAGTGAATTTTCGAAAAAAAAAAGATAATTTTGAGTCGCAACAGGAAATATTACGCAGCAATTATATGGAATACTCAACTGCATAAGAAAAATTAAAAAAATTAAAATGCAGATCTGAAAAAGGAATTTTGAACAAAAATGATAATTCTGATTAGGAAGCGAACATTTTTGAGGCGAATTATAATTCCGACTTGAAAAAGTATATTCACTAAAAGAATTAAAATTTTGGCTTAAAACGGAAAATTTTCAAAAAAGATCACAATTTTGCCGCGGAGCGAAAATTTTTTTTAAAGAATTATGATTATGATTTAAAACAGGGAATTTTTGAAAATAATTATTCCTATGATTTTAAGTGGAGAATTTTTGAAAACAATTTTTATTTTGATGGTCAAGGAAAATTTAAAAAATAAATACATATAACTAGAGCGTAGATTTTAGTGGAATCATTAATTTTTTAAAAGTAATTATAAGTAATTCTGATTTGCAATAGAGAATTTTCGAGTAAAATGTTAATTCTAACTTGAAAGAGAAAATTTTCAAAAAGCATTTTAATTCAGATTCAGGACAAAGAATTTTGCAATAAAATTACAATTGGGGTTTCAAAAAGTCAATTTTTAAAAAGAATTTTAATTCTGATTTGGAACTGATAATTTTTCAAAAGAATGATGATCTTGAGTTGATTAAGGAAATTTCTTAAAATAATCAGGATTCTAAGTTTTACCTGCATTCAAAAAATGAATATAAGAAAGTATGATTCCGACTTGTAATTGAGAATTTTTGAAAAAACTGGTATTTTTTAGTGGGTACAGGAAATTTTTCAAAGATTTGTAATTTTAAATTAGATCAAATAAATTGAAAAAATTACATAACTTTAAATCGGACATTTTCAAGAAAAGTAATAATTTCAAAATGAATCAGGGAACTTTGCAAAAAATAAAACAATTTTGACTTGCAAAGGAGAATCATTGAAAAGAATCAAAATTCTGATTTGGAACAGAAAATTTAAAAAAAAAATAATAAGATTTAGGGAATTTTCCAGAAGAATTATGCTTCTGAGTTATACCTGGATTTAAAAAAGAAATTTAAGAAAGTATAATTCTGGTAAGGAACAGTGTATTTTTAAAAAAACTGTTACTTTTTACTAAAACAGAAAATTTTCGAAGATACATAATTCTGAATCAGATCAGAGAAATCTAAAAAAAATACAACTTTGATTCAAAAATTTTGAAGAAAAGTAATAATTTACAAATTAAACAGGGCATTTTCCAACAGAATACCAATTTTGACTTGTAGGGCATAATTTTTGAAAATAATAGGGATTCTGATTTAGTACAGGAAATTTTACAAAAAATGTAAATTTCACTTGAAACAGAGAATTTTTTGAGAAGAATAATAATTACAAATAAAAGAAAATTTTTCAAAAGAAATACGATTTTTACATAGATCAGTGGATTTCTTGAAGAATCACTTTTTATGGTTTGGAGCATGGAATTTCAAAAAAAAATGATGATTTTGAGTTATGTCAGGGAATTTCAAAAACAAATGGTGGGTTTTTAGCTGGTGCCGGGAATTTTCTAAAATGATTAAAATTTTAACTTTGAACCTGAAAATTTTAAAATGAAGTTCAATTCCTAGACTGTAAAAAAAAAAACGTTGGTAAACAAATTAATTCTCATAAGTCAATTTTTATCTGATTTGAAATAAAGAAAAAACTAATAAAATATTGCTTTAATTAAACGTATTAGATATTTAAAAAAGGTTACTTTTTATTAAAATTTAATAATAAAAATGAAAATTATTAAGGTTGAAATTATGCCGTTTTTTGAGAAATATTTATATTTATTTCAACAAACTTGAAATTCTAAAGGGGTTTAGGCTAATAATATAATAATAATAATAATAATAATGATAATAATGTAATATAAGTATAATAATCAGAGAAGCATCTTTTGCTAATTTGTAAAAGATGATGAAAATTTGTTTAAAAATTGTTATGTCTATAATGATTGTTGTTTCTAACAAATTGAATAATTTTTCAAACACCAATATTACTGCAGGACATTTTCGTTGAAAAGCTTTTTTTTGAATCTAGATATTTTAAAATAAATCCAATCATCTCTAAAAAAACTGGTACTTTTGAAAATTAAAAATGTGTTTTTTTCACTTTTGTTTAAATCAGATAAAAATTGTCTCCTGAAATTCAGTTTGTCCACATGCATTTTCTTCTCACTGTGCGCCTTAATAATCAGATTATAAAAATGCTTTTAAAAACATTTAAAAAGCCTTTCAAATATTTGTAGGTACCTCGTAGCTTTTTGAAATTATTATAAAATAAATAGATTTTTTTAAAGACTGCTTATGCAAAATATTTCACAAACGTAATTGTTTCAACGAAATTAATTTACGTTTAAAATGTCTAGTATTTCAATGCTCGGAACTTTTTATTAAAAGCATGAACTAATTTTCATATTTTTTATTTCGCAAATTCATAATAAGTTTGTAAACAATAAAATTTACTTCTTCCCTTATTTCACCTCAAAATATAATTTTATAAACTGCCCTTCTTCAATTTACTCTTTACATTATAATTAATATACCCCTCTGAAAGAGCATAAAACCGATATTAATTGAAAATTTTACAGTCAATATTGAAGCAAATTTAAAAAACATGAAAATTGTTTAAAAAGTCTCGAAAAATTGAAAAGTCTTAAATCACTTAAAGGCTACATCTTAAATTAAGAAAAAAGAACTTTATCGTAATAAGAAGGACAAACAGAAATTGAAAATTTAGAGACACATAAAGAAAGTATACGTAATGAGCGCTGATAGACATAAGACTAGTTTATACTAAAACCACTGATGGGGAAGCGTGTGAAAATTAATTAAAAATTTAAAATATGAGAAATTTTGCAAATAAAAAGATGCAATTATTTTATAATACTTTGATTAATTTTAATTACCTTTAGAATTTTAGTATGTAGGTTAACTAAAATATTTTTTTAATGAAAATCACAGTAATGATAAAAATTGAAAGGATGTTGCCACAAACCTGTGTTAAAATCTTCAACTCTACAGTCTCTTTTGTGTTTAGCAATTCTAGTTCTTAATCTTCGGCCAGTTTGACCTATATACACCTTGAATAGACAATACTTAGCTTGACACATCTACCTACTAAACCCTTTATCAAACCAATTTTTCGACAAAATTAATTATTTGAATTTTAGGTTACATATCTTTCAGAACAAGAGGGTTTTTTATATTTATTGATTGATGAATTATAATTTTTAGTTTTTAATAATTTGTTATTTAAGATAGTCATAACATTATTGATATTGCGTTCATGGGTGAAGTTTATACAATCTTCAATACTACTTAACACATTTATAAAAACTTCGTTCTTGTCAGTAGGAACAATAGCTTAAATTTCATCGACACACTGTTTATATAAAATAGCGTGACATCTTATAATTTTAGAGCTCTTTTCAACATGTTGTAAAACAAAATCAGAAGCAACTGGGGATAAAGGAAAATTCATAGGGCAACCCGAAATTTGTTCATAAAATTTATTATTAAAGAAGAAAAAAATACCATTAAAAACCTTTCTAATATCAACTAACAATGTATTTTTAGTCATTTTTGTTAAGTTATGATGTAAAATAAGTTTTTCTTGAATGCAATCTAAGGCAAGATCTTGTGGGATGCCATCAAACATGGACACCACATCTGAAGAAACTATTGTACGAGGTTTTGGTACATGAATGTTTTTTGATATATCTTTAAGTTTTTAAATATTTTTTATAAACAAATTAGTGTTTACAGAAGCAGGTTTTAGAATATTCAAAATACACTTTGATGAATTGTATGTGGCAGAACCAGCAGTAGAAACAATCAGTCTCAAACTTGAATTAGGTTTGTGAACTTTAGGGACAGCATAGGATTTTATTGACACTATTGTGAGTTTTTAAACGATATGGACATTGATAAATCAATCTTCTATGTTCCCACCTAATACCAATGTCATTAAATTCATTTTTAATAGTTGTAAGCATACCGGTTTTATTTTCATTAACTAAACTGGTTTTACAATTATTTTTTGTTAACTTTGTTAAATTATTATTAGGAATAAGTTTTTCTTCGACACATTCTAAAACAAGATCTAGTGTCATGCTATCAAACATAGACACCACATCTAAAGAAACTATTGAATTTGTTTTTGGTACATTGATATTTTCAAAAATATCTTTAGGTTCCCAACTTTAACCAAACTGGTCTTACAATTTTTTTTGTTAACTTTGTTAAGTTAATATTAAGAATAAGTTTTTCTTTGACACATTCTAAAACAAGATCTAGTGTCATGCTATCAAACATAGACACCACATCTAAAGAAACTATTAAATTTGTTTTTGATACATTGATATTTTCAAAAATATCTTTAGGTACTCAACTATTTCTTATAAATAAACTAGTTTTAATAGAAACAGGTTCAAGAATATTTCAAATATATTTTGATAAATTATAAGTGGTAAAACCAACAGTAGAAACAATCAGTCTCTAACTTGAATTAGGTTTGTGAACCTTAGGAAGAACACAAGTTTTTGTTATGGCACTATTGTGAGTCTTTAAACGATATGCATATTGATCATTAATTAATCTTTCATTTTTCTATCTAATAGCAATGCTATTACATTTATTCTCAATAGTTGTAAGCATACTCGTTTCATATCAATGAACTATGCTTGTTTTACAATTCATGTTTTGTTATTTTTGTTAAGTTATGATTTAAAATAAGTTTTTCTTTAATGCAATTTGAAGGAAGAAGCAGTGGAATGCTATTAAACATAGACACCATATCTAAAAAAAACTATTGTACGAGGTTTTGTTACATTAATGTCTTTTAACCTTTTAAGGGCCAAGCCTTGATACCGTTGAACGAAAATTCTGGAAAAATTCAGAAATAATGTATGGTCATTTTCTGATCATTTTTGTAAAAAAAGCGTTTTTTTAATTTTTATTGTTCTCCTGGTTTCTGGTGAGTGTACGATAACTCATAACCACGTAACGAGATGCGGAAGAGTCCACTTTGATCCAGTGCACGTATTTATTTTGCAGAATTCTAAGCTCGTTACATAAAAATTAGCAAAATCGAAAATAGTGAAAGTTGCTCAGCTGCAACAGTGGTCCTCAAAAAGTTAATATATCTTTAAATTTCCAAGTGTTTTTTATAAATAAACTAGTGTTAACTGAAACAGGTTTCAGAATATTTAAAATTTAATTTGATAAATTGTATGTGCCAGAACCAACAGTAGAAACAATCAGTCTTAAACTCGAATTAGATTTGTGAACTTTGGGGAGAGCATAAGCTTTTTCTTTGACACTATTGTGAGTTTTTCAACAATATGCACATTGATCATTAATTAATCTTTTATTTTTTCATCAAAAAACAATGTTATTGCATTTATCTTTAATAGCTGCAAGTACACTGGTTTTACTTTTATTAACCATAATAGGTTTAAAATTCAGTTTTTGTTATTTTTGTTAAGTTATGATCTAAAAAAAGTTTTTCTTTGATGCAATTTGATGGAAGATCTAGTGGGATGCTATCATACATGGACACCACACCTAAAGAAACTATTGAATGAGGCTTTGGTACATGAATGTTTTTAATATATCTTAAAGTTCCTAACTATTTTTTATAAATAAACTAGTGATACCAGAAACAGGTTTCAAAATATTTGAAATATACTTTGATAAATTGTATGTGGCAGAACCAACAGTAAAAACAATCAGCCTAAAACTTGAATTAAGTTGATGAACTTTAGGGAGAGCATAAGCTTTTGCTGTGATGCCCTTGTGAGTTGTTAAGCAATATGCACATTAATTATTAGTTACTCATTTATTTTTTCATCTAATAGCACTTTCATCACATTTATTTTTAATAGTTGTAAGCATACTGGGTTTATTTCCATTAATCATACTAGGTTTAAAATTCAGTTTTTGTTATTTTTGTTTAATTATAATCTATTTTCCTTCAACGCAATTTGATAAAAGATCTAGTGGGATGCTATCATACATGGACACTGATTGAAAAAAAACTATTGAAGGAGTTTTTGGTACTATAATGATTAAAAAAAAAACTTTAGGTTCCAAAATATTTTTTGCAAACAAACTAGTGTTAATAGAAACAGGTTTCAGAATATTTGATCAGGTTCTATATTTAGAACAGGTTTTAGAATATTTAAATATTTGTAAGTGGAAGAAATAACAGGAAAAACAATCAGTCGCAAACTCAAGTTAGATTTATGAACTTTAGGGAGAGCATGAACTTTTGCTATGAAGCTATTGTGAGTTTTTAAGCGATATGCACATTGATCATTGATTAAACATTCATGTTCTCACGTAATACCAATATCAGTACATTTATTTTCAATAGTTGTGAGCATCCTGGTTTCATTTTTATTAACCCTGCTGGTTTTACAATTCATTTTTTGTTATTTTTGTTAAGTTACGCTATAAAATAAGTTTTTCTTTAATGCAATCTGAGGCAAGATCTAGTGGGATGCTAGCAAACATGGACACCATATCTAAAGAAACTACTGAATGCGGTTTTGGTACATAAATGTTTTTAAAAATATATTTAAGTCCCTATTTTTTATAAATAAACTAGTGTTAGCAAAAACAGGTTTTAGAATATAAGAAAATACTTTGACAAGTTGTATGTGGCAAAAACAACAGCAGCAACAATCAGTCTGAAACCTGAATTATGTATGTGAACTTTAGAAACAGCATAAGCATTTCTTTTGACACTTCTGTGAGTTTTTAAGCGATATGCACATTTATCATTGATAAATCTTTTATTTTCCCATCTAATAGCAACCTTATTACATTTGTTTTCAATACTTGTAAGCATAATGGTTTTATTCTTATTAACCATACTGAGATTACAATTCATTTTTGTTATTTTTGTTGAGTTGTGATCTAAAATAAGTTTTTCATCAATGCAATTTGACGGAAGATCTAGTGATATTCTATCAAATATGGTCACGACATTTAAAGAAACTATTAAACAGGCTTTTGGTACAATAATGTTTTTCAAAATACCTTTGAGTTCCCAGATATTATTCACAAACAAATAATTGTTAATAGAAACAAGTTTTAGAATCTTTTAAATATACTTTGATAAATTGTGAGTGGGAGAACTAACAGTAGAAATAATCAGTCTAAAACTTAAATTAGGTTTATGAAATTTAGGGAGAGCATAAGCTTTTGCTATTACACTATTGTGACATTTTAAACGATATGCACATTGATCACATTGATCAAATCTTAGATTTTTTTTTCAATAGCAAATGTCATAAAATTTATTTTTAATAGTTGAAATTATACCGGTCCTCAAATTCTTATATAAAATATCATTCATATGAATGTTTTCAACTTCAATGTTATAATCTTCTGTATTAGCAGTGACCGTTGAGTTTCCTTCAACCTTTACGAAAATTAAATCTTTATGTTTCTTTTTAAAATTGCCGCTAACTGAACAGATCTTCCTAAATTTTTAAATTTATTATTATTATTTTTTTGTGATTTCAAATCATTTAAGCCACAGTTTTACGAATTTTAAGTTTTAATTTTTCTTCAATATTCTTAATAGAATTTATAATATTTGCATCCAAACTATCAATAGGAATTTGATTAACATTCAAAAGAATTCCAAATTTGTTACCTAAAGATAAAATTTTAGCAACCTCATTGGGTATTTTAACAGTTGATAAATTCTTGAACCATTTGTTTAATCTAAAATCAGTAATTTCTCTGATGAATGCTAAAAAACTGCTTTCAATTAAATCAAATTTTTTGATATAATCTTCTTATTTTGAGTATCTTGAATTTCGGAGACTAAAATGATGTATCCTTAACCAGAATAGATACATTTTTTACTAAAAAGATTGCCTTCAGACAAAAAAGACAAATTTGAAAAAAATACATAAATTATCAAATTAAAAAAGATCAATTATCAACAGAAAATTTGATAGTTAAATTTTCAAGTAGAAAAATTATTGTTTAACCAAAGAATAATCAAATTTCTAAACAAAGTGATAAGTTATTAACTAAAATGATGAATCTTTAATTAGAATAGATAAATTTTTAACCTAGACGATTATGCTCAGATAAAAAAGACGAATTTTCAAAAAAATACATGAATTATCAAACAAAAAAAGATTAATTGTAAATCAAAATTTGAATAGTTTAATTTGGAGTTAAAAAAATTATTTCATCAAGAAATAGTTACATTTTCACATAAAGTCAAGAATTTTCAATAAAAATAATAAATCTTCAACTGCAATAGTGAGATTTTAAACCAGCAACATGAAGTTTGAAAAAAATAATTTAACTTTCAAATAAGTAGTTTTATTTAAAGAGAAAAAGAATTTAAAATTAAAATGATGTATATTTAACTGTAATAATTGAAGTTTTAACGAAAAAGATTAATCATCAACCAACAGGATTAATTTTCACCCAGAAGGCGAATTTTCAACTAAAAAATATAATTTTTCAACAAAAAATTAAATATTTAAATTTGCAGTTCAAAAAATCATTTTAGAAAAATAGTTAAATTTTGAAACAAAGTGGAGAACTCTTAACTCAAGTAATGAATCTTCGAATAAAATAAACTAGAATAGTTAAACCTCAAACCCATAATACAAATTTTCAATAAAATAATTCAACTTTCAAACAAGTAGCTTTATTGCAAAAAAAATCTAACTAAAATTAATAATATGTAACAGGAATACCTAAATTTTTTAAGAAAAACATAAATTGTCAACCAAAGGATCAATTTTCAAAAAAGTTGAATAGTTGAATTTTAAACCAAAAAGATTAATTTCCAACTAAAGTTATGAATCTTCAATAGGAATACTTGAATTTTGAACCAAAAAACGAATTTTTTTAACTTAGAAAGATAATTTTCACATTAAAAATTGATTTGTTAAATTTTTATTTGAAATATTTAATTTTCTAACAAAGAAAAAAATTAATTTTCAAACTTAGGCGTGAATTCTGAACTGAAACGATAAATCTTCAGCTGGAATATATGAAATTTAAACCAAGAAGATTAATTTTCAACAAGATAGTTTAACTCACAACCAATTAGTTATATTTTCAACAAACAAAAAAATTAACTTTTCACTAAAATGATAAATATTTAACTGGAATAGTTGAATTTTAAATCAAAACATGAATTTTCACCAAAATTATTCAACTTTCAAACAAGAAGCTTCATTTTTAAACAAAAAAATGAATTTTTAATCAGAACGATGATTATTTAACTGGAATACTTGAATCTTTAACAAAAAAGATTAATTTTCAATCAGAAAATTAATTTTTAAACAAAGTGATGAATTTTCAACTAAAATTGTGAATATTCATTTATTTAAAATAGTTTAATTTACACCAAAAAGATTAATTTTTAACTAAAACTATGAACCTTAAACTGAAATACTTATATTTCAAGCCAAAAAGACAAATTTTCAACTAAAAAATATAATTTTCGAACCAAAAATTAGTTAGTTGAAATTTTAGTTCAAAAAAATTAATTTTCGACCAAAGAAAAAAACAAATTTTTGAACAGAGTGATGAATTTTAAACTAAAGCAATGAATTTTTAACTGAAATAGATGAATTTTACACTAAAAGATGAATTTTCAACAAAAGAGGTAACCTTTCAACGAAAAAGTCTTATTTTTAACCATAAAAATTTATTTTGAACTAAAATAATAAATATTTAACCGGAATAGTTAAATTTGAATCCCAAGAAGATTAATTGCTACTAAGAAGGTGATTTTTCAACTAAAAAAGACTATTTCAAAATAAAAAATTTATTAGTTAAATTTTTAGTTAAAAACATTAATTAAAAAAAGTAATAACACTTTTAAACAAAGTGAAAAATTTCCAACTAAAATAAGGAATGCTCATCTAGAATACTTACATTTTCAAGATAAAATATGAATTTTCAACTAAAAGATCAATTTTTGAACAATGTGATGAATTCTCAACCAAAATTATGAATCCTTACTGAAATACTTGGATTTTAAACCAAAAAGACTAATTTTGAAGTAAAAGGTGATTTTTCAATCAAAAATTGATTAGTTAAATTTCCAGTTCGAAAAATTAATTTCTTACAAAAAAAATACAAATTTTCTAGCAAAGTAATCAATTTTGAACTAAAATGATCAATCCAAACTGGTGATTTTATTGATGAAAGGAAGTCAGGGGAAATTCAGGGATTTTAAAAAAGGTCCTGCAAAACTAAGAGAATTTCTGATAAAGACACTTTGAAATTTTATTTTTAAATTGTCTTACTTTGTTTATAAAATATTCTATGTTAAAAATTTTACAAGTTTAAGATTCTGGTCTTTGAGTGTTAATGGTCAGAAAAAAATGAAAAATTGATCTGGAAAAAATTAGAGCAGTATAAAAATAAAGTTTTGCGGCCTCCCTGATATAATATTCCTCTCATAAATTTAATTACCAATAGTTTGTTTGAAAATTGATCTTCTTTGGCTGAGGATTAAACTATTTTGTTAAAATTTTGTGTTTTTTGGTCGAAAATTTATTTTTGACTGCAAAATTCGCAATTTCATTTTCAGTTGAAATTTTTTTTTTTGAAAATGCAACGATTTGCTTTGAATTCATCTCTTTGGTTGAAAATTTAACTGTTTTGTTAAAGATTTTCTTCTTTTTGATTATAAAATAATTTTTCAACTATAAAAGGAAGATTCATAATTTTACATAAAAATTTTAATAATTGGACGAAAATTAACTTTTTTTAGTTTTTTATATATTTTTATTAAATTCAACTGTTTTGAAGAAAATTCATCTTCTTAGCTTTAAGATTTGACAGTTCTGACGACAAGTAAAGTACTTGGTTGAAAATTAACTTTTTTGTTGGAAATTCAACTGTCTTAGAAGAAAATTGAACTATTAGATAAACATCAAAATGTTTTTGTATAAATTCAATTAGTTTGTTGAAGAGTCGTGTTTACTTTAATTAATTTTTTATCTAAATATGTAGTGATTCCATTTTTAGCAGAAAATGGTTCTGATCTCAATTGAAAATTTAACTATATGATAGGATTCATATGTATTATGTTAAAAGCTGTTTCTATTTTGGCAAAAAATTTATCTTTTTTGTTAAAAATTCATCATTTAGTTAAGGATTTAACTATTTTATTAAAAAATCGTATTTTTGGTTGAATTCAACTGGTTGATAATTCTTTTTTTTGATAAGGTTTTTAAACATATAATTTAAGTATACTATTTTTTTGGAAACTTTTTTTTTTAAATTTAACTATTTGTCAAAAATTCATGTACTTTGTTCAAAATTAGTATATTTCTCTTTTGGGAATCAATTTTTCAAAATAAAAATGTCGCTGTTCCGTGTCGGGTTGAAAATTGATACCTGGGATTAAAAATTCATCTTTTCTGATCAAAAATTCATCTCTTGGATCAAATGTTTTACTATTTTGTTGAAAATTTTTCTTTTTCTATATGGGTAAATGTAACTTTACCATTTTTTATAAATAAGTTGTCTTTTTTGGTTCGAAATTCGTCTTTCTTACAAAATTAATCTGTTTGGTGTAAAATTTACTCGTTTTTGGTTAAAAATGAAACTGTTAGGTAGAAAATAAATTCTTTTGTTGAAACTTCGTATTCGCGAGTTGAAAATTCGACTGTTTTACAAAAAATTCATAATTTCGGTCGAAAATTGATCTGGTTTGGTTAAAAATTTCGCTATTTGTAAATTTATGTATTTCTTTGAAAATTTGTATTTCTTGGTAAAAAATTAATGTTCTCGGTAGACAATTACTCTTTTAATTTATTTTTGTAAAAAATGTAACTAATACATATTTTGTTGACAGTTGATCTTTCTCAGTAAAAAATTCTACTTTTTGGTTAAAAATTGAACTATTTTATTGAAAATATAATTTAATTTTTTAACATTTAACTTTCTGGTTAAAAATTAATCTATTTTGTTTAAAACTAGTTTGTTTCTGTTTTAAATTCTAACTCTTACATTTTTCGTTCAGAATTAATATTTTTGTTAATAATTACAATTTTTGTTTAAAAATTTAATTATCTTCTAAAAACTAAACTATTTAGTTGAAAATGCAATTGTTTTTGTTTGAAATTTTATTCTTTTTTTCAATAAAAATTTAACCATTTGGTTGTAAATCCAACTATTTGGTTAAAAGTTCAACTTTGCTGTTAATTAAAATTCGTGTCTTTTTCTTAGTTTTTAATGCAACTGCGTTGTTAAATATTCATTTTATTGTCGAAAATTCCACGATTTGATTGAAAATAGAGTGATTGGTTAAAAATTCATCTTTTTTGGTTAAATTATTTTTTAAATTTGAAATTCTTTTTTTATGGGTTAAAAGTCAGGTGTTTTCTCAAAAATTCGACTTTTTAGCTTTAAAACTGAATCCTTTGGTTGAAAATTTATTTCTTGAGGTAAAAACTTTTTTTTTCAATTAGAAATTTATTGTTTTTAGTTGACAAGAAACTACTTTGTTGAAAATTAAAATGCATAATGAAACCTTTTTGTTTAAAAATGTAGCCATACAGTTAAAAATTCATCTATGTAGGTTAATTTAGTAAAACTTTAATTATCTTGTTAAAAATTTAACTTTTTTTGAAAAAATGTACCAATTTTGAACATTTTGTGTAACTTTTCACTTAAAAATTCATGTTCCTTCATTTGAAGTTAATTTTTTAGCTTTAAAATTCAACTATTTGGTTAAAAATGCAAGTGTTTTTGGTTAAAGCTTTTGCATTTTAAAAATTCTACAAGTAAGCTAAGAATGCAACAATTTCAGTAATGAATAAATTATTTTGTTGAAACCATTTTTTTGTTTAAAAGTATTTTTTTTTTGCAAAAAAATTTAACTGTTTTATTAAAAATCCATCGTTAATAGGTATAGTTATCTTTTTTAGTTAAAATAAATAATTAAGAAATTTAAATCTTCAAACGATACATTCCTTGTGTAACAAATCCTATTCTAAAAATATCAAATTTCTAATATTATGGTCTTTAAATTATAATGGTCAAATTAGAAAAATTCGAAAACTAAGTTGTTCGTCCACCCTAAATATAAATGCAAAGTCAGTAACGTAAAACAATGTTCAAAAATTATATTTATTTAAAATGAATTATAAGTGTAATGGTTTCCACTTGTTTCCATTTCGTTTCATTTACAATCACTCTGGGAGTTGCAGTTTGAAAATTGCTCGTACCATTATCCGCTCTGTGCTCGTGAATATTTTAATACTTATCAGGAGCGAGCGCGCGCATTCTTTTCCCCCGACAAGATTTATTCGGTTAGTCGGAAAATTTCTTCTCCGCTTCGAAGGGAAAAAATAATACTATTTTTTATCACACCCTCTTTACTGATTCCCGTAAGTCTCGTAAATTCTTAGAAGCATTTC